>JAXQQM020060575.1:0-491412 GCA_034641835.2 Pinus albicaulis | reverse complement strand
CCATGTCCCTTTGTCATATTGACTTCTGATTTATTTACTAAATCCCTAGTGAAAATGCCTTATCCTAAGTATATAACTCCTTTTACATAAATATCCAAAAAACCCATCTTATTATGATCTTAACCAAAGTATTTATTTTCCCATGCATTTATAAAAAACCCACATTATGTGCCCTTTGGTTAAAATATATCATTATATAATAGTCCCGCCCCTTATGATAATTGAATTGATTTAATTCCATTATCATATAATAAAAATATTAAAAACATTAAACATATAATTCGTATGTTTAAAACAAAAACAAAAATAAACCAAAGTTTAATTAAAACTAAACTTTGGAGATCCCGCGCGCAAAGTTTCTTACCCCGACCCTTTATAACCATGGGATTAATTAATTAACTCGATTAATTAATAACCAACTTTTCTGCCTATCAAAGCACCCCCTGGATGATTAGTTAAACACTAATCACATCGGGCCCGCAGGTTAACTTTCCCGTCACCTTCCCGTCTTGATAACCGTCGGATCATCCGCCTATAGATCAACGCTCCACAATGATTCCGCTAGCCGTCCCTCGATAGAACTTTAACGTGAGGGGGCACGGTGGTTTTGAAACCATCCTCCGACCACGTGTCACTTCCCCAATGGAATCGCTGCCCTTGCGTTCAATACCACCATTGCCCATAAGCGGTGCGGGAATTACCGCTTACCGCCCGACCCCTGCCACATGTCATCCCGTACTTCAAATGACGTCATTCCTCGATAAACTAAAAATCCCCTTTTGACTTTGGAAATAAAACAAAATTCGTGTTTTTTCAGTCATTTTTCATTGCTGAAAGCGACTGCGCCTCCCACTGCGAAATTCAAAATTTCACTGAAAATTACTGTTCTATCCAATTTCGTTCGAGAATTCCGCTGGACCAGTGTTCGAGCATCTTCTTGCCACCACTTGATACCTGTTAAATCCCAGTTTGCCTCCGAAAACAGGTATTTATTCTATTGCGCTCCGAACTTCAAAAGAAACTCTGTGTTCCGTGTTTTTTCACTGGATTAGTGTTAAAATCTTATCGCTAAGATCATTCCCTGAGCTGTAAAACTGTGAATTGTTCCCCCGAACCTGCAACTGTGCCAATTTCCCTCATTAAAACTGAAATCACGACATTTCTGTGAAGAAAACCCAGAAACTTCCATTTTGAACACACAAGAACAAAAATGGAAACCCCGGCAGCCCTGAATGTAACCTCATTGAATGCCCCCCACAGAGAATTAGAATATTTGCCCTTAGTGGATAAGGACTTCCAAATTAAATATTTAGTGTTTGATGAAAGTCCCCTTCGAAGTTATTGTCGCTGCAGAGACGATTATTCGAAGGGATTGGATGTCATTGGGTTGTGGGAATCCAATTTCCTGAGATATCTCATCCCCTCAGTCCTCATTTTCCCAGAAATTATCCACTACTGCCATTCTAACTATGATCCAACTCAAAGAGCAGTAATGTCCCCTGACCAGAGTGTTCTTTTCCCCATTACTCCCCAAGCCATTAATGCAATGCTACATTTTGAACCTGATCAAGAGCTAACTCCCTTGTCTATGGAAGAACTAATTGAAAAGTCTAATCAACTGTCTCCAGAAAAATTGAAATCCATTTGCCAAACTTTTATGTTGCCTGAACATCAACCTAAGAGGCCACCTCCATATGGTTTTGCTTACTTTAACAAGTTAGGCAGACTTATCCTCAATATGATATCCTTTGTTATGGGTTTCAATACAAGTGAATATGTTGATGAAATAACCTTGGTATTGTTGTCTATCTTTACTCCTAGGCAACCTCCTGCAGTAAAATATGATTTTGCATCCTTCATTTCCAATAAAATCCATGACCAGTTCATGAGGCTAGATAATGAGAAAGTGTTCAAATATTCCTCGGTTATTTATCATCTCCTCATCTATTATCAATCAGAGAAGTTCCCCTTCCATGTTAAAAATCTTGATGCCAAGGGAAATCCTAGATCAGTTATTTTTTGGTCTGCCATAACTCATTCTTCCTATGAGTCTCCCTATTCCTATGCTGAGTTCATCGATCTTTTTTTATATCCTGCAACTACCTTGTTGACAGGAATTCCTCCTCCAAGGCTCAGTAATGAAATCAAGAAGACTTTGCAGCTTTCAAGGACATATAAAGTTGGAGACTGGTATTTATATCAAAACCATTCAGTCATCAGAATCTATGGATGTGAATTTCATCCATTCAAGTTGCCAAAATATGTGCCCATGAGACTTTTTGCCTTGGAATATTTCAGGCAAATGAATAATTCTGACATGATTCATTTTTGTAGTGTGAAAAAGAAAGCCCAACTCAGGATTAAAAATGCATTGGGAAAAATGCGAGAGGGGGTGAATTAGTATTTACTGCATACTCAAAACTTTTCACTTTTTCATTCCTTAAAACCCATACGCTACTTTCCTTTATTAAACTTGCGTATACACGCGGATATCTTTCAAGCAACTAGCGTATACACAGAGATCTAGTTATGTCAACAGTTCTTTGCTGATATCATTCCATCATTCATTCATCGGATGTTCAATAAATAGTAAACATGTGCAGTAAGAACAGAATAAACCATCACACAAAGCATCACACATTAACACCGGGATTTTTAGGTGGAAACCCAAATCGGGAGAAAACCACCACTGTGGTTGCTCAGCCTTCAATATTTTATTATAGAGAAAACATTTTACAACATATGTGCTGGCCTTGAGTCCGACCAGTACGCGAGCTCCACAACGCTCGTTTACCAAGCCTCTCTGGAAGGGAGCTCCAACCGACTCATTTACCCGGCCTCTCACGGAAGGGAGCTACAACACATTTCGTGTCGTGGCCCTCACGGAAGGAACTACAACCTGACCAGAAGGCTACAACCTTCGAAACACCTTAGATACTCATCCATTTCACACTGGATCCAACAACTTCAATAGGACAACACTTGCATATACTACAAAGCCATTGCAAGTTCCAAAGAAGTTTCCGTTGGGTCCCTTATGATCCATTTAGTTTTATCTGTGATAAAAGAATGAAGAACAAATCTTCCCCTTATATTCACCACAGGATTCCTGATATAGAACAATATGCTAACCAAGATGAATGGGTGGAAGAAACACTAGTTGAGGAAGAAAGTGAAGAAGACAAAATGAACAAAATTATGAAAGACCTTGAGAAAAACTTTGACTTAGAATCTTTTGCACAAGTGCAGGTACCTCACATTGGCACTTCTTCAGCAGGAAATCTACAACAGGGATTACAGGAAAGCAGTCCATCTATTGCAGTAGAGTCAAAAGGCAAAGGAAATGAACCTGAAATACAGGTCATTGAAACTTTTATCATGGCAGAGAAACCTCAAACCTCCAGAGCACCAGATCAATCACAAGTTTCTCCCACTCAGGTAAATCATCCTGAAGTTTCAGAATTACAAACTCCATCCAATATGGAAATAGGAAAGAAAAGGCAGGTTCCAGATACTACTCCTCCCAAAGAGTCCTCAGAGCTACATCAAGCCAAAAAACAGAAACCCGATCCACTTCCAGATGTGGAAATCATTGATGAAATGTTTGATGATGAAAGAGAAGATAGTCAACTAACTGGCACAGTTAGTGAGACACATACAGGCCACAAAGGAAAAGAATTGCAAAAACAGTTGAGTACTGAAGTATCTTCTTTTAAGCCACCAAAAACAGATACAAGTGATATAAAAAGAACTTTCATTAATATAAAGGCAAAGAATGATCCATTGAGAATGAAGGTTTATGATCAATATCTGAAAATGGCTCCACATAATCAGGAAAGGTTAATGTTAGCATTTGACATTTCACAAGGCAAAATGATGATGAGCCACTTCAAGTCCAAGGTGCCAAAACCCATGACAGCAGCTGATTATATTAGGACCAATTTTGAGGTCCTGGCTAAAGACATTCATCCCTTAGACCAGATAGAGCTGCATAAACAAACTGGGGAAATGGTATATTCCACTCTTACTGATAAGGCCATGGCAGCCCTAAGGCTGCAAGATTCTTTAAATAACACAAGCACCCAATTGCAAATTGAAAAGGCCTCTTCTCAGGCCAAAGATAACATAATAAAGTCTCTGGAAGACATAATTATTAGTTTGGGTCACAAACCCAAAGATATCAAAAGCATTGAGGCACTAATCAAAAAGAAAGATGATGATATTGCTGCGCTAAGAAAGCAGCTGAAATTACCAGCCTCAAGACATCCCCAGACCCAAGAAGTTTTGAAGGAGAATTCGCAGGAAGAGATAATGGAGTTGCTCTTAAAAATGACTGAGCAACTGAGTGAAACAGAGAAAGAATTGGAACAAGCTTTACAAGAGAAGGAAGCTATCATGCAGGCATCCATCACAGAAGCTACTACAACTACAGGTACCACAACAACAGATCAACAAACAGAATCAGCACAGGTAGACACTTCTGGTTTAAGTTCTGATGAATTGGTAAAACAAATGGAAAGTTTAAAACTCAGGGTCATAGAACTTAAAACCACAAAATTGCAATTAGAAAACTTGGAGTAGAAATATGATATGTCCAAAAGGACTGTTGCAGATAATACCAGGGAAATTAAAAGATTGGAAAAATTGGTTAAGGCTTTAGAAAAAGATCTTTCATTAGAAAAGCCTTTGAGAGAAATAAATGAAATTCTTTGGACTAATATCATTGATTCAATAAAAAGTATTTGGACTTTTGTTCAAACAATCTTTGAACAAAATGACTTGATCAAAGTAGCTCAGGAAGAAATAGCCAAAACAAGAGATGAATTAAAGAGTAGACCTGAGCAAGCCAGTCAACTTATACAGTTTCTGAACACACAGACTAAGCAACAGCTTTCAAAGTTAGGAATTGATGATAGGACATGCACTATCTTAGAAATAAAAAGATTTTTTACCAAAAGAACTCTTATGCAGAATTTGGAAAGGAAGTGCTCAGACATACAAGAAAAAATCAATGCTTTTAAAGGGAAATTTCAGGTTTTATTAGACAATGGGTTACCCAGTCCTATGCTAGCAGGTGACAAGGTAATGGACCTGGAAACCTATGTTACTAAAATAGACATACATGCTCATAACACAACTGTTATTTCTATCAATGCATCACAAGAAACATTGCCAACAGGGAGGAACCTCTATGACAGATTGAAGAATTTGTTTCATCTGGAGCATGAAATAAAGTATTTGTTCCCTAGTCAGCCCACTTTTTACAGGTACACAGAGGCCGATGAGACATTGAGAAAACTCAAAAGAACAGTAATAGCAGAAGATCAATGGTGGGACGACTTATTGGAAATTTTGTAAAATTTATCTTCAGACAGAGAATTTGATTTTTTTACCATCATGTAAAAAATAAACAAGGAGCACAGGTTAAAGAGTATCAGTTGAACAGGTTAAAGAGTATCCGTAGAAACAAAGAGTATCAGACAAGCAAAGGAATTACTCAAAGGGACAACATCGAGCCCTATTATAGCACCTGCCTCCAGCACATCCACAAAGGAAGGAAACAACACATCAGCAGTTACTTGTTATTCTGTCTACGAGACCATTTGTCTCCTTTTTATTTGTAAATTACTCATTAGTCACCCTAGATTATTGGCTAGGTTAGTGTGAGATATTTTCAATCATTTTTTGTATAAATAAACCCTCAAAGAGAGTATTGAGGGTGGATTCTACTACTTCGCTGTGACATTGATGTTTTTGGAATAAAAGCGTTTTGGAGAAATTTATTTGTGGCTTACTGGATGACAATTTGAAGCTCAGGACTTTTTGCAGGATTCATGTGTCGGACTGCAGTTCAATAAGTCTTTCTACCCTATGTCTTAAGTTTTATATCCGTTTATAATATCATTATGTCCATTTCTGAATAATTTACATAAAGGATTGAATCAGAATTTACTTAATTGTACTCTGATTTCAGATGTGATTATTCTTAATGTTTTCCTCTAAATTGGTTATAAGCACGAATTCTTAAATGCTCTTGCTTTTCTAATTTAAACATTCTTGATTACTATCATAAAGAATTCTTCATTGCTCTTTGTTTGTAGTCATTTCATTTCTTTCTTTTGAACATGGTGAAAGATTCTTAGCTGCCTTTCATCCCTTCAAAATCATCCCATACACTTTAAATTTTAAGGATTGTTCTCTGTCTGGCTATCTTGCCCTGCAAAGCCATCTTGTGTGTAGAATGGAAATCCAGTAAAGCCATCCTTTGACTCCATAGCCCAATGGACTGAAAATCTTCAACCTTGCCCCTAGTTTGCGGATTCCACCATTTTCAAACAAACTCTTGGATCTATAACTAGCCTAAAACCTTCTAAGAACAAAGATAAATCATAAAGAGAGAGCCCTCTCTCGATGCAGATTGGCTAGATTCTGCATCTGAAGGTTGGTTTGTGGTTACCTCGGGTATACTTTCCTTTTCCACAACTTCAAGGAAAACCTGAGTGATAACACCTTCCTTAGCTTTTGTTGAACAGGTTTAATATCAGGAAGCATTGGAATTGTGTGTTGAATAATCGAAGTATCATACATTTTTAAATCATCATAATTCCAAGAAAAAACGTTTTTATATTTGTTCAAGAGTTTAATGAAAGCATTCCTTTCCTCTGGTGTTAAATTGAGTCCTAAATTAACGTTTTGAGGTTTGGAATCAGAACCAAGATTTACTAATTCAAACTTCAAAGTGGAACTTTGAAGTTTGGAATTAGTGACTTTCTTGAATCTGTCTTTAATATCATATAAGTCCTCCAATTTAACAACAGATTTCGGAATGGGATTTTCATTACCTTTTGAAGCAATTTGTAAATCATGATCATTTTCATCAATAATTTTCTCATCATATGATTTCTCTAAAGTCATGAAATTTAAAATATCTTGATCATGATAGAATACTCTCCAATTTGTAACATTATCTGGGACAGATGGACGAAAAATCAATTCTACAGAAAACCTATCAGGACTGCAATCTTCAGCAAGTAGGAGTTTAGATGCAACATTAGCTAACAAGTCAGCTGATGTATTCTGATTCCTAGGAATAGGAGAAATATTGAATGCTAAAAAATGAGTGGTGATATCTTGTACTAGGGTTTGATAGCGTTTAAGATGTCCTAAAAGACAAGGATTAATAGCTTCTTGTTCTACCTCACTATCAGAATTAGGGAGAATAAAATCCCACATTCCATGTAATTCAGCTATTTCTTCATTCTCATCTTCCTCATCTGATATTAAAGATGTATCCTCTTCTTCTTCTTCTTCCTCTGATTCTGCATTAGAGATTGCATTAGGAGGTTTAGATTCAACTTGGTTTCTTCTGAAATTTCGGAATGGTTTTTTGGTAGAAGTTTCAGCTACTTGTTTTTTAATTTCAACCATTTCATTTGACATGGTTTTAAGAACTTTTTGTAAACCTTCCATGTCATATGGATCTTTGGACTTTTTCTTTGAATCATCTTTGAAGCTGACTTTATTTGATTTTCTTTCCTCAAGAGCGTTTTTCTTTTCTAGAGAAGTAATTCGTTTTTCCACTGCAATAGCTTCTTTCATACTTTCAGCTAATGTAGGCTTTGCAGCTCTGTCTACGAAAATAGCTATGTTTGAGGGTAAGGCAGTTATGTACCATTCTATTCTGACCTGTTCACTGGGCTGTGAATCTGTGTGGATTTTGTTCAAGAGTTTGTTGAATCTAGCGTTGAAATCTTTAATGGGTTCTCTGGGCTCTATTTTCAAATTTGAGAGATCATTGAGTAAAGTAGCTATTGATCGATCATCTCCAAATTTGGTTAAAAAATGATCTGCAAAAATGGCCCAACTTGTTATGGATCCCGAAGGTAATGAAAAGTACCATGATCCTGCTGCTCCTTGAAGAGTATAAGGGAATAGTCCGACTACAACATCTTCATGTGTGACTCCATTCAAATTTACAGCCAGCATAAAGTTATTGATATGTTCTTCAGCTTGAATGTTAAGATCTGGACTAAATTTTGGAAGCCATTTTCCAGGATTGTCTGGTAAATCATGTAAAGGTGCAGCCATGTTGACTGCCCCTGGAGTAGCCCATGGTCTAGCCATTATCGGAACGACTATTGGAGGAGTAGTAGAAACTAGTGGTGTTTGAATAGAAGTTGTTGGAATAGATGATGTTGAGATTGATGATGACTGAGCAGATGATGATTGAGGAGATGATGTGGAAACAACTGCACTTTGTTGAGTTGTGGTTTCGGAAACAGGTGATTGAATATGAGATGATGAACTTGTATCACTTTCTGATTCTGATTGAATTCTTTTTGTCTTGCCCTTACTAGGTAAAGGAAATTCTTTCGGAGGAATACCAAGTTTTTCACTTTGCAACCTAGTAAGAGGTTTTGAAGGAACAAATTTTGAACTTACACTACCTTCAGATATTTCAGACTCTTCAAGAGATAGTGAGAATCCTTTCAATTTATGGATTAAATCTTGAACTTTAGGAGACTCAAGAGATTGTTTGTCTGAATATTTTGAGATTTTGGTAGTGGGTGTATGAATATTCTTCGCAATTTCTTCTCTAGGATTTTGAATTTTAGAAGAAATTGAAGAAGTTAATGAGGGTGTTTTGCTCTCAGAATGGCCTGTAGATAAATATTTACTTGCCATTAATAGCTCATGCCCTCCTTCTAGCGCCAAAAATGTTGAAGCCTAGAAAATCTCTGCTTCAAACATTGGGGAAAACCACCCGGTCGAGACCATAGGACAGCTCCTTTTCCGTTTGGTATGGTGGCTCCGACTGGATTTAAAGGACCAGTTTCCTTATAACTAAATGGGTTGGTGATAGGTTGATTTGGATGAGTGGAAATGGGACTAAATTAACTGAAATAAAACTATCTAATTAAACTAAATGCTGATAAAGAAATTCTAACACTAACCCGGGTAATTATATGTGAATACAACTTAAGATTGTTCCAATTTAACAATAATCATGAAAATGTATTATTATTTAAATTGAAATGTGCAGAAACGAATAAAGATAACTCTGTTTAACAAATTAAATAGAGTTATATTAGCATATTGCATTCATCATTGTATACCATCTATATATGCTTATGAAAGATAACATTTCAATTATACTCAAAAATGATATATAAAAGGAAACGTTATGAAAACCAAATATATATAAATGATAGCAAATTTTCAAGCGAATATCATATAACAAAGGAAATCAACAGTGAACAGATAGAAATACCTCATTCATCTTGAAGACTGTCAAATGAAATGTGATACTCTAATCCAGTAACTCCGATGTAAAATTAAATCCAAAGGTACATAAATGCAACACTTCAAAGATAATTTCAGCACAAAAATCACCAGATGTGATCCTTCATAAAATATAATAAGGAATGGAGTACAGAAATGTTAGCTCCAAGTCCAAAAAATATTACAACTTCAGATCCTCTCTCTAAATGCATGAGAGGGATTTAAATAAGAAATTACATAACAAAATCCTACTACTACTGCTACAATCTATCAAATTAAAAACTGAAAGGCTATCTTAAATGAAACTGATTCATTGTTTTTCTCTCTCGCTTGATGAAGCCAAGTTGCAAATCTTCAACATATCTTGGAGCCTCGGTGGATGACTCATCTCGGAATGCAGCTGTCCAGCATAGGTGGCATCGGAAAATTCTGGAATTAAACAATCGACAGCACTTGAAAGGAATTTGATAGCCATTTGTTGATTGTTTGGTTTGATTAAATGAGTCCACATACTGTCCCAGGATATTGTTTGAAGTTTGTTGATTTGTTGACTTTTCTTCACCATTTCTTCTCTCCATCTGTTTTCAGTTTCTTTCACTTTAGGCAAACTGCCAGGAACACAGTCTGAAATAAGATTGATTGAATACAAGCTGTCATTGATAAATTGCGTGATATTACTCATCATGCCCCCGGCTCTTGATATTGCTCTCTCAGCTTTCATTATCTGATGTTCCCATTCTGTAAACAAGATTTATTTATGTCTTTCATCTATTCTAGGAATATTAGCTTCTCTTCCTTTTTCTGTATCTTGCCAATTGAGAAATTCAGAAATCTTTTCATCAGCATCATCAATTTCTTGTCTGAGAGTAATAATGTTCTGGATCAAGGATGAGGTAATATCACAAAATGGTTCTGCCTGTGACATTTTTGCACAAAATTCATTCAATTGTTGAGACAACAGTTTATTAGCTTCAAGAGCTTCCGATTTGAATTCACTTAACTTAGGGAAATATTTGAACCTATCTAAAGCTGTTTGAAACTCCTTTTCTTGTACAATCTTCGCATTCTTCTCATTTTGTAACAAACCTTGTAACCTGGAAATTTCTTCATTCAATTGCTGTTGTTTGCCTAAGACCTGCTCATCAACTTTCTTCTTTTCTTCGGCAAGCTGTTTTTCTAACTCTTTGGACCTGAGTTCTTGATCTTGTAGTTGTTGTTGCAATTGAGTAATCTTTTGCTGACTTTCCTTAGCTTGCTCTTCAAGTGAAGCTATATGGAGATCTTTCTGAGTCATCATCTGAGAAACTTCTACAGCTTTATCAACTGTTGCAAGACTATAAGCTCCTGCATATTGAGACAACTTAGTGAGATCCTGAGAAGGATTCACTTCAGTATTCTTGTAAACAATATTCATAAATTCTTCCTGTGGAGTAGAAAACATGTCCTGATCCATCTTCCTTCTTTTTCTCTGTCTTCTAACAACAGCCTTATGTTTAGGGCTGTAAAATACATCTAAAGGAGGGATCTCCTCCATCTTCAATACAATCTACCCTGTCAGATGTTCAGGAATGATTTCAATGTCTTGATCCTCTTGTTCTTTATCTTTATCCTGCAGTCCCAATTGCTGAGCAAATTGATCATATTGTTTCAATAATTGAGAGGAAACATTAAGATCAGCAGAGTCTATAATTTTCTCAGTAGTTTCTTTTCCTCCTGATTGCGTGTCTGCTTTCTCTGTATCTGTTCTTTGCTCAATGGTTTTTCTATCTGATTCTCCTTTTTGATTATGCACATTAGTATCAGTACTTGTGCATTTTTCTATTGTTTGAGTAGTGGACTGTTGTTCAGTGTTTCGATCGGATTTACCATCAGTATTCCCTTTCTGAGCATCAGGTTTGCCATCAGTGCTCACCTTTTCAGTATGTACAATTGGCTGGTTAATAACCGATTGTGTAATGACTTTACCGGCAGATGTTTCTCCTGGCGTTTTGACAAATGTATCCTCTGTCTCTGACCCTTGTATAGGAATTCTCAGTTGGTCTAGAGGAACTCTCAACAATCTTTGACTTCTGAATAACAAAAATTTATTCATTTCTTCCTTCTGGAATTTAGACTTGGCTAAATCATAAACTTGAGGAAAATCATTCAACGAAACAAACAAATCATCAAACTCATCTGGTTCATGCTCAAATCGAGCAATTGAAACTGAAGCAGTAACATTAAAAGCTATCTGTCGTGGATCATACTGTCTCCCTAGAATGGTTGCAAATTTACAACCCTTTATTTTGGCGACTTCCTTTTCTGCATGTTTGAAGTCATTTAAAGTAAACTGACCACAATTGAATGGGAATGGAGGCCACATTCTCTTCTTACTATTGTTTAAAGCTCTGGATATTCCTTCAACTATTAATTGATAGGAGATTTCCTGGGCGAGAAGTTTGTCTGGAACAATAAGAGGAAGAACATGGGGTTCCACAATACTCCCAAAAATCCTGATGTATGTGAACTTTTCTTCTCCAAACCAATCTCCTATTGAGGATAAGTCAGCTTTAGCTTTGTCTGAGAATCTAGGAGGGAAGCGATCGAAAATGGTTTGAAAGACAGGGATAAGGAAACCATGGCATATTCTATACACATTATCTTGGAAATGAACTTTCCAAAGAAGTTTATGATATATATGAATTGGGGTAGGGTCTTTGGGAGTCCATTTCCATCCTAACAAGGGAAACTTGGAATTAAAACAAAGAGCGTCTAGAATATAGGCACAAAAGAAAAAAGGAGTGGAATTTCCAATGTTTTATCTGTCTCAGATTTATATCTTCTATTAGCCATTCTATCGTAAAGTAACAATGCCTAGTCCGTAATGTCGAATTGATGTGCTAGCCTAAGATTAATAATGGGACCATTTTTATAGTAAATCATTGAGCTGTGTTAAAACAACTGCATAGGATGTCTCGGTGGCTAAGGTATATAAAATAAAATCTTTAGAAAAATCCGGGGTACTCAATGCTGGTGCATTAATGATCGCTTGTTTGATTGCCTCAAAGGCTTCTTTCTCTTTATGCCCCCATTTGAATACTGAATTTTTCTTGATCATATTTTGCATAGGTAAAACAATTAAAGAAAAATCAGGAATGAATCTTTTTACAAAATTGATCTGTCCAAGAAATGATTGCATGGATTTTTTGTTATGAGGTAAAGAAATATCATAAATTTCTTTCACTCTATCTGGATCAATATATATACCATCTTTTGATACAACAAATCCCAAGAGTTTTCCTTCATCCAAAGCAAAGAAATATTTCTTTGGATTTAAGGAAATACCAAACCTTCTACATCTTTCAAATATTTGTTTTAAATCATGTAGATGATTGGCTCTCTTTTTTGAAAATACTGTTATGTCATCAAGATAAACAACAATTGATTTATTGATCAGACCTTTAAATGCTATGTCCATGGCTCTTTGAAAAGTTGCTCCTGCATTTATTAGACCAAAAGGCATTTTCTGATAAGCATAAGTTCCCCATTTTGTTCTGAAAGTTGTTTTCAATCTGTCATCTGGGTGAACTAAAACTTGATTATAGCCTGAAAATCCATCGAGAAAAGACATAAGTTCAGAACCAGCGACCTTTTGAAGTATCTGTTCCATGGTTGGCAATGGGAAATTGTCTTTTAAACATGCCTTGTTTAAATTTCTGAAATCAATACAGATTCTTATATCACCATTCTTCTTCCTTACAGGTACCATATTGGAAACCTAATTGGAGTGCCTGACAGGAAAAATGATTTTGGCTTTTAAAAGTTTATTAAGTTCTAATTTGATTTGTCCTTCGAGATTTGGATGAACCTTCCTTAGCTTTTGTTGAACAGGTTTAATATCAGGAAACATTGGAATTGTGTGTTGAATAACCGAAGTATCATACGTTTTTAAATCATCATAATTCCAAGCAAAAATGTTTTTATATTTGTTCAAGAGTTTAATGAAAGCATTCCTTTCCTCTGGTGTTAAATTGAGTCCTAAATTAACATTTTGAGGTTTGGAATGAGAACCAAGATTTACTAATTCAAACTTCAAAGTGGAACTTTGAAGTTTGCAATTAGTGACTTTCTTGAATCTGTCTTTAATATCATATAAGTCCTCCAATTTAACAACAGATTTCGGAATGGGATTTTCATTACCTTTTGAAGCAATTTTTAAATCATGATCATCTTCATCAATAATTTGCTCATCATATGATTTCTCTGAAGTCATGAAATTTAAAATATCTTGATCATGATAGAAAACTCTCCAATTTGTAACATTGTCTGGGACAGATGGACGAAAAATTAATTCTACAGAAAACCTATCAGGACTGCAATCTTCAGCAGGTAGGAGTTTAGATGCAACATTAGCTAACAAGTCAGCTGATGTATTATGATTCCTAGGAATAGGAGAAATATTGAATGCTAAAAATGAGTGGTGAGATCTTGTACTAGGGTTTGATAGTGTTTAAGATGTCCTGAAAGGCAATGAATAGTATTCCTAACTTGTTTTATGACAATTTCGGAATCACCAAAGACTTTCAAGTATTTAACATCTAACCCTATTGCTTTATAAAGTCCTTGAACCAAGGCTTCATATTCTGCGGTATTGTTAGTACACTCAAATTCTAGCCTACATGACAGCATGGTTTTCTCTCCATCTGGATCAATTAAAATGCATCCTGCTCCAGCTCCATCACTAGACTTTGATCCATCAAAATATAACGACCAAAATAAAGATTTATCTATTGACTTATCTACAATTACATCAGAATTATTTACAATTCTGGAAGAATCAGATTGTGAAAAAATTTCTATTTGAGAAACAAAATTATTTACAGAAAAAGGTGATTGGGGTGCTTTGAAGTTTCCAAGAAATGATTCAGCAGAATAACCTCCAAGAATATTGTTGTTGAATGCCACAGGCTCATTAGGTTGTTCGAATTCAGTGACAGTGTGCGTCATATGTTTTTCTCGTTCAATTTTGATTTGATTTGGTTTCCCTTTGTAGAGAAGCCACATATGTGAATAATCAGTTGAGATATAACCATTAAGTTTCGCAGACCAGTCCCTGCTTAAGATTAATCCATAGAATTCAGGAATATCAGCAATCAAAATATCAATTCTTTGGACAATCCTAGGATCGGAGGCTAATCTGATAGTAACTGAATTTATTTCTCCTACAATTTGAACTTTAGAGCGATCCAATTGAACAATATGAACTGCTGATTTCTGTGGTTCGATATTCAATTTGGCACAGACAGAAGTAGGCATTATATTGGAGGAGGCTCCAGAATCAATCAAACAATTGTGCAGATTTTTATTGTACATCTCATAAGTCAAAAGAAAAGAAGGAGTTTGAGAATTTGACTTTTCTCCAATGAGCACAGTATTAGTAGCATCTACCTTGTCTGGTGGCTTACCAGCTCCCCTAGCTGCTTTTGCAACTACACCACTTGGTAAAGGAGAAATTGGTGTAGCGTTTAATTCTTTCAATAGCAACTTTTGCTGGTGTTTTAGTTTGCTGAGTTCATGTAAGGAAATGTTGGCTTTGATCTTTTTCATGTCTTCGACAATGTTGTACTCCATAGGATCTGACACCACTAAAGTCTTTGTTGTCGATGTGGGAGGATTAGAAGAAGATGGCTGATTTTGAGTAGGTAATGGAGAAGCTTTCTTTGCAGGGGATTTGTCTTTGGTACTTGGAGTTGTGATTTTCTTTTTAGGAGCTATTTGTATAGGCTCTGTTGTAGATTTACTCCTAGTACTTACAGGCATAGCTTCTTGTTCTACCTCACTATCAGAATTAGGGAGAATAAAATCCCACATTCCATGTAATTCATCTATTTCTTCATTCTCATATTCATCATCTGATACTAAATATGTATCTTCTTCTTCTTCTTCTTCCTCTGATTCTGCATTAGAGATTGCATTAGGAGGTTTAGATTCAACTTGGTTTCTTCTGAAATTTCGGAATGTCTTTTTAGTAGAAGTTTCAGCTACTTGTTTTTTAATTTCAACCATTTCATTTGACATGGTTTTAAGAAATTTTTGTAAACCCTCCATGTCATATGGATCTTTGGCCTTTTTCTTTGAATCATCTTTGAAGCTGACTTTCTTTGATTTCCTTTCCTCAATAGCATTTTTATTTTCTAGAGAAATAATTCATTTTTCTACTACAATAGCCTCTTTCATATTCTCGGCTAACGTAGGTTTTGCAGCTCTATCTACAAAAATTGCTATGTTTGAGGGTAAGGCAGTTATATACCATTCACTTCTGACTTGTTCACTAGGCTGTGAATCTGTGTGGATTTTGTTCAAGAGTTTGTTGAATCTAGCGTTGAAATCTTTAATGGGTTCTTTGGGTTCTATCTTCAAATTTGAGAGGTCATTGAGTAAAGTAGCTATTGATCGGTCATCTCCAAATTTGGTTAAAAAATGATCTACAAAAATGGCCCAACTTGTTATGGATCCCGAAGGTAATGAAAAGTACCATGATCCTACTGCTCCTTGAAGAGTATAAGGGAATAATCTGACTACAACATCTTCATGTGTGACTCCATTCAAATTTACAGCCAGCATAAAGTTATTGATATGTTCTTCAGCTTGAATGTTAAGATCTGGGCTAAATTTCGGAAGCCATTTTCTAGGATTTTCTGGTAAATCATGTAAAGGTGCAGCCATGTTGACTGCCCCTGGAGTAGCCCATGGTCTAGCCATTATTGGAACAACTATTGGAGGAGTAGTAGAAACTGGTGGTGTTTGAATAGAAGTTGTTGGAATAGATGATGTTGAGATTAATGATGATTGAGGGGAAGATGTTTGAGGAGATGATGTGGGAACAACTGCACTTTGTTGAGTTGTGGTTTCGGAAACAGGTGATTGAATATGAGATGATGAACTTGTATCACTTTCTGATTCCGATTGAATTCTTTTTGTCTTTCCCTTACTAGGTAAAGGAAATTCTTTCGGAGGAATACCAAGTTTTTCACTTTGCAACCTAGTAAGAGGTTTTGAAGGAACAAATTTTGAACTTACACTACCTTCAGATATTTCAGACTCTTCAAGAGATAGTGAGAATCCTTTCAATTTATGGATTAAATCTTGAACTTCAGGAGACTCAGGAGATTGCTTGTCCGAATATTTTGAGATTTTGGTAGTGGGTGTATGAATATTCTTCGCAATTTCTTCTCTAGGATTTTGAATTTCGGAATAAATTGAAGAAGTTAATGAGGGTGTTTTGCTCTCAGAATGGCTTGTAGATAAAGATTTACTTGCCATTCATAGCTCATGCCCTCCTTCTAGCGCCAAAAATGTTGAAGCCTAGAAGATCTCTACTTCAAACATTGGGGAAAACCACCCGGTCGGGACCTTAGGACAGCTCATTTTCCGTTTGGTATGGTGGCTCCGACTGGATTTAAAGGACCAGTTTCCTTATAAATAAATGGGTTGGTGATGGGTTGATTTGGATGAGTGAAAATGGGACTAAATTAACTGAAATAAAACTATCTAATTAAACTAAATGTTGATAAAGAAATTCTAACACTAACCCGGGTAATTATAAGTGAATACAACTTAAGATTGTTCCAATTTAACAATAATCATGAAAATGTATTATTATTTAAATTGAAATGTGCAGAAACGAATAAAGATAACTCTGTTTAAGAAATTAAAAAGAGTTATATTAGCATATTGCATTCATCATTGTATACCATCTATATATGCTTATGAAAGATAACATTTCAATTATACTCAGAAATGATATATAAAAGGAAACATTATGAAAACCAAATATATATAAATGATAGCAAATTTTCAAGTGAATATCATATAACAAAGGAAATCAACAGTGAACAGATAGAAATACCTCATTCATCTTGAAGACTGTCAAATGAAATCTGATACTCTAATCCAGTAACTCTGATGTAAAATCAAATCCAAAGGTACAGAAATGCAACACTTCAAAGATAATTTCAGCACAAAATCACCAGATGTGATCCTTTATAAAATATAAGAGGGAATGGAGTACATAAATGTAAGCTCCAAGTCCAAAAAATATTACAACTCCGGATCCCTCTCTAAATGCATGAGAGGGATTTAAATAAGAAATTACATAAACAGAATCCTACTACTACTGCTACAATCTATCAAATTAAAAATAGAAATGCTATCTTAAATGAAACTGATTCATTTCTTTTCTTTCTCGCTTGATGTAGCCAAGTTGCAAATTTTCAGCATATCTTGGAGCCTTGGTGGATGACTCATCTCGGAATGCAGCTGTCCAGCGTAGGTGGCATCGGAAAATTCTGGAATTAAACAATCGACAACATTTGAAAGGAATTTAATAGCCATTTGTTGATTGTTTGGCTTAATTAAATAAGTCCACATATTTTCCCAAGATATTGCTTGAAGTTTGTTGATTTGTTGACTTTTATTCATCATTTCTTCTTTCCATCTGTTTTCGGTTTCTTTCACTTTAGGAAAACTGCCAGGAACACAGTCTGAAATGAGATTGATTGAATACAAGCTGTCATTGATAAATTGTGTGATATTACTCATCATGCTCCTAGCTCTTGATATTTCTCTCTCGGCTTTCATTATCTGATGTTCCCATTCTGTAAACAAGATTTCTTTATGTCTTTCTTCTATCCTAGGAAGATTAGCTTCTCTTCCTTTTTATGTATCTTGCCAAGTAAGAAATTCAGAAATATTTTCATCAGCATCATCAATTTCTTGCCTGAGAGTAATAATGTTCTGGATCAAGGATGATGTAATATCACAAAATGGTTCTGCTTGTGATAATTTTGCACAAAATTCATTCAATTGCTGAGACAGCAGTTTATTAACTTCAAGAGCTTCCGATTTGAATTCACTTAATTTAGGGAAATCTTTGAACCTATCTAAAGCTGCTTGAAATTCCTTTTCTTGTACAATCTTCGCATTCTTCTCATTTTGTAACAAACCTTGTAACTTGGAAATTTCTTCATTCAATTGTTGTTGTTTGCCTAAGACCTGCTCATCAACTTTCTTCTTTTCTTTGGTAAGCTGTTCTTCTAACTCTTTGGACCTGAGTTCTTGATCTTGTAGTTGTTGTTGCAATTGAGTAATCTTTTGCTGACTTTCCTTAGCTTGCTCTTCAAGTGAAGCTATATGGAGATCTTTCCGAGTCATCATCTGAGAAACTTCTACAGCTTTATCTACTGTTGCAGCACTATATGCTCCTGCATATTGGGACAATTTAGTGAGATCCTCAGATGGATTCACTTCAGTATTCTTGTAAATAATATTCATAAATTCTTCCTGTGGAGTAGAAAACATGTCCTGATCCATCTTCCTTCTTTTTCTCTGTCTTCTAACAACAGCCTTATGTTTAGGGCTGTAAAATACATCTAAAGGAGGGATCTCCTCAATCTTCAATACAATCTGCCCTGTAGGATGTTCAGGAATGATTTCGACATCCTGCTCTACTTGCTCTTTATCTTTATCTTGCAGTCCCAATTGCTGAGCGAATTGATCATATTGTTTCAATAATTGAGAGGAAACATTAAGATCAACAGAGTCTATAATTTTCTCAGTAGTTTCTTTTCCTCCCGATTGCGTGTCTGCTTTCTCTATATTTGCTCCCTGCTCAATGGTTTTGCTATCCGATCCTCCTTTTTGATTATGCACATTAGTATCAGTACTTGTGCATTTTTCTATTGTTTGAGCAGTGGACTGCTGATCAGTATTTTGATCGGATTTACCATCAGTATTCCCTTTCTGAGCATCAGGTTTGCCATCAGTGCTCACCTTTTCAGTATGTACAGTTGGCTGGTTAATAGCCGATTGTGTAATGATTTTACCGGCAGATGTTTCTCTTGGCGTTTTGCCAGATGTACCCTCTGTCTCTGACCCTTGTATTGGAATTCTCAGTTGGTCTAGAGGAACTCTCAACAATATTTGACTTCTGAATAACAAAAATTTATTCATTTCTTCCTTCTGGAATTTAGACTTGGCTAAATCATAAATTTGAGGAAAATCATTCAACGAAACAAACAAATCATCAAACTCATCTGGTTCATGCTCAAATCGAGCAATTGAAACTGAAGCAGTAACATTAAAAGCTATCTGTCGTGGATCATACTGTCTCCCTGGAATGGTTGCAAATTTACAACCCTTTATTTTGGCGACTTCCTTTTCTGCATGTTTGAATTCATTTAAAGTAAATTGACCACAATTGAATGGGAATGGAGGCCACATTCTCTTCTTACTATTGTTTAAAGCTCTGGATATTCCTTCAACTGTTAATTGATAGGAGATTTCCTGGGCGAGAAGTTTGTCTGGAACAATAAGAGGAAGAACATGGGGTTCCACAATACTCCCAAAAATCCTGATGTATGTGAACTTTTCTTCTCCAAACCAATCTCCTATTGAGGATAAGTCAGCTTTAGCTTTGTCTGAGAATCTAGGAGGGAAGCGATTGAAAATGGTTTGAAAGACATGGATAAGGAAACCATGGCATATTCTATACACATTATCTTGGAAATGAACTTTCCAAAGAATTTTATGATATATATGAATTGGGGTAGGGTCTTTGGGAGTCCATTTCCATCCTAACAAGGGAAACTCGGAATTAAAACAAAGAGCGTCTAGAATATAGGCACAAAAGAAAAAAGGAGTGGAATTTCCAGCGGTTTTATCTTGTCTGTACTCGAGTATTCTATTAGCCATTCTATCAGAGAGAATAACAGCCCAGTCCATAATGTTGGAATTGACAGCAGCTAAGATTAATGGGACCATTTGTATAGAAAACCTAGTGGAATTGTCATTACCAAATAATCTACACATCATGGCAGCGGCATAGCAATACGGAGGTAAGAGGGAATCTACAGAATACATACCGGATGCTTCATTTCTGTGCTTCTCAGGATTTTTCCTCCAATCTTTGATAGGATCAGATTGAACTTTATTATTATCAACAAACTCTTTGATAAATTCTTTGTTATAAACCTTCTGCGGATCAGGAAGATGATACATTGCCTTAATGTCTTCTGCTTTAAACGACCCAAAAGACACTCCAGAAGCTGAAACAAACGTTCTGTCCTTTATTTTCACACTATCGATGACCCATCGAATTACATCATAATAAGGCATGATGCTTGCTCTGGCTGCAATTCGATGCAAAAATGAATTTGCAAGTGATTTTTCAGTAATCTCAGAGTCGGAATCTGAGCTATCTTCATCCGGAACTGATGCCTTTTCCACTATGACTTTGGGGTTTTCTTTCTCCAATAGATTGTAAACTCCTTCCCACGTCATTCTTCCGAGTCCTTGGCATGATGTATCTGTAACTAATCTCAATTTTGTTGGTTTTTCTTTTGAGACTGTAAGAGTCTCAACAAACTTAACAGGAACAGCGGTCTTGGCTCTTCTCGCTCTCTTCGACATTTCTGCGTTTGATATTATTTCCCTTTGTCTGTGAATGAAAGAGCTTGGTGTTCCTTGACTCTGCAAGACAATAAACTTTTAGTCGTGATAAACAAGCAACTTGAAAGGAACGATTATGAACTCATGATTCATTATTTATTAGTTTCGTATAGTGCGTAAATGTTCTTTTTGGGTCACACTCACGTATTAAAAACCGAATCATCAACCAATATTCATTCGATTTGCTATTGAATACCCACGTACAAATGGAGATTTGGCGCTTGTGAAATATTATAATATTCACCTATCCTGAACTCTTCGAATGTAATAAATGTCATTTATCAATCGCATCGAAAGTTTTCAAATGGCACATAAATATCATAATACAAATTTCTCGATTGGCCGATTGCGATTGCAAACTTTTGCCGATTTCCGATTCGATGGTTATAGATTGCGATCGGGAAGTTTCAATCAAAAAGGATTATTAATAGCTTTCTCCGATTTCTGATGGTGGGGTCTACCATAAAAAGTTTCTCATTTAAACGGACAAATGTTTGTTTTCCTTTTGAAAACTGTTTTTATAATAACACGCATCGCATCGAAGAATTTTAATTTGACCGCAAAGATTTATTAGAGAATGCTCCGATCATGTGATTGCGATTGATCGCATCGCAACGGAGATATGTAAATAGATAACTTTAATCCTCAAGCGATTGAATTTTTGCGATCGAACTAATCGCATCGGAGGATTTGGGTTTCTATGTTAGATTATCCTCTAAGGATTTTCTTCGATTTCCGATTGCGATTACTATTCATTGGACTTTTACATTTCGACTTGTTTTCTTATGATAAGGTCTTTTATACTTGATTGGGTCGGAAGTTTTGAATGTTGTATTTGGTTTGTATACAAACAAAGATGAGCTTTTAAAAGCAAAAAGGGACCCTATTTCTAAATGAATTTTATTCTAAAATTAAGGAAAAGGGAGGGTTGTTGTATAGTACAACCCCTACTGTGGGAAAGAATTTACCATATGGGCCCCAAAACCCTAAAAATTTGCACTGAAAAGAAATAAAATGATTACTGAAGGAAAGAGAGGGTTCATATCAGTAACCTGAATCAAACAAAAACGAAATCCGTCCACAAAAACGATCACAATCAGCAGCTGAAGTTCGGGGGCAAAATCAGGTTCATAGCTCCAAAATGAAAATGATAACTATGGAATGGTAAAATTGAATAGTAAAACTATTTTTAATAGTCATTTAATTGTTTTCAAATCATATTTAGTGCTATGACTATGGTTTTATTTTGTTTTTATCATGAAACAAGTAATTTTAATCCATTTGGTGTTGTTCTGAACAGATCTTACAACTGATGAACAGATTAGTCGTGTAGATTTATTCCAAGAATGATTTGACCACAAAGCACACTTTTTCTCATTTTTAGAGCTTTGCTAAAAACGAAAAAGAATTTGAATCACACTTTATATCTTTTTCGAGCTTCGATAACAACGAAAAAGGAACCCCTGGAGCCTTCTTTCAGCTCTTTTCAGACTCCGATAATGTGAAAAGATTACCGAGCACTTCTCTTTTCGAGCTCGTAAAAGTAAATGAATTTATATCTACTTAGTATAAGTTTGACCCTTTTCCAGACTGAGATAGATTATTTACGAAAAAGGAATACCTTGGTCAAACATGACTAAAGAGATTCTCTCAGATATTATTTTACACTTGTTCGTATCTAAGCGAGAACTTTACGAAAAAGTACTTTTGGAGTTTTCTTTCATCCTCTTTTTCAAACTCTCTAAATATGAAAAAGGATTGGGTTGTCACTATCGTTAAACTTGTTAAAACATAAAATAGCGATGAGCTTGTCGATCATCGCAAGAATCGAGTTTCATTCATCGCTAGACTCGTTAAATTATTAAATAGCGATACTTTAATCGCCCAAAGGGTTGAATTAGAGATCAAGAAAATTTTATCCTCCTCAACGTTGTTAAAAAATAAAGAGGTACTGGCCGACAAATGACTGGGGAAAATTTGGGAAAGTGAACAGAACTTTTTACGGTAGCACGTCGCTCTTGAACATGACACTTCACTCCATCACCGTGACTGTTTGGGTTGGGTAATATTCTTGATGGTTCATTCATACCTATGGTTCATCATACCTTCACTTCGGTTTTGGGTCAATGCTAGCAACTCATCTTAGTGTCACCGATATGTTCAAGAGAAGTCATCCAGTGAATACTCATAAACCTTCATTCTCATGATAGTCATCCCTGAACATTGCTATATCAAGTCATACCTTTGTCTCTGAAATCAGTAACTCCTGTTTTGCAATAAGGTGGCTTCTTGTCGATGACAAATCATTATCTAGGAAGTTCACTTAGAAACATTATATTCCAGTACCATGAGGCTTGTTACAGCATCAACAAGCTCCTCTCTTCTGGACTTTTGACTGAAAGATTTTGTTTCACATTCGACATCAAACCATCTATTCATGCCTGACAAAATGTACTACAATACCTTGAGGGCCATTGACATCAATGGTGGTTCTCTCGTGTTTGTTAACATCTCACATCATTGGCTCGTAATCAAAATATGTCTTTCCATGTTTGACTACAAATCATATATTCGCATGGCTAGACTTGTACCTAAATGATCGAGTGAATGAGATAAGAAGACCTCAGATCTAGTTTCAGCCATCTGGGCTGCGATATCAAGTTTTTTGTACACATTATCTGTATGGTGACCTTACATACAGATCGTCATCTGAAGATGGACCTATATCTGTAGGCATGTCTGCATTGGGAAACATTCCAATGAATACGATTTTTTGCACTATGTACATGTTATTAGATAGTTTATGTAATGAGCATGGGAATGCCTTCCCTCAGCAATTTATGATCAAGAGGATATATAATGATGTAATGTATTGTAATATTGATGCGAGACTGCGAGGTTTCCCTCCACTTTTACTTCATCCCAACCCATCATGAATAGTGTAAAGCATCTCAATCAAAATATTGTTATTATTATTCTAGAAATTGTTATAGGTCTATTTGGGCACCATTCCCAATGACCTAGTTAACTGGACATCATCCCCAGAACCAATGAATAGGGTCTATCATCCCCTATTACTTTAGTTGCTACATTCCCTAAGAAAAAGAACAAGGACAAATCATCTATGACTTTCATTTGCAAAGGTTTCCAAGATTTGAAGTTTATAATATATCATATGAGAGCTCACCAATGCTGCCTCTAAAGGGAATAAGTGTGTTGCATATGCATGTAACCCCACTCAAGGGTGCTTTGCAAAGTACTTCCTGACACTCATGGGTGCATTGGTCACATTGGGAGCGAAATTATCATTGTTTCGGAATCTCCACTTGGCCAATGCCTTCTAGAAGAGTTCACATGTGTCAAACTTCGAATCCATGTGTCCATTTGATACCTTTGAGACTCGGAACATGTCTTGCCTATTATTAGAAATTCATTGATTGTAAAACTACCTTCATCTCCTCTATAAATTGAGCACAAATCTTAATTCTTGGTAAGGAATAATTTGAGTAGAGAAATGCTGGTGGAATTTCAATTGAGGAGTTTATTTGTGTAACATGCTGCTAGAGAGATGTGCATTGTGATTAGGCTAGGATGCCGCTTGAGATGGTGACACTAAATCAATCACTGGGTTGTAACTCCCCTTCTATACATTAATAAATATTGCTTCTTATTTTCCAACATATGTATCTGTATAAGCTCATGTATTTCATATTATGAATTCTTATATGATGTATATGGTTTATGTTTTATTGATTTAAGTAAATAACTTGAATAGACATCTGTATTATTGCTATCTTTTTTTGTTTAGTGTTCATTCTTATAGGAAATATTTTCGGACGTCTAGCTTGGGTTTGAAGCTACAGCAAAGGCGACATAAGGAGAATAGGAAGCGCTTAGACTCCAAGTAAGTTCTTTGATTTGTTTTGTGTGTCTATTTACAGTTACAAAAAGTAGATGCAAAGTCTCTAACCTGTTGTTCTAGATGAGAACTATATCTAGGGAAGAATGTTTTATCTGTAATCCATAATTCCACATAACACACACAACACCATATGTACATAGCACAATATGTACAACATGCACACAACACCATATGTACATCATCATTGCATTTACAACATGTACATATCACCATACGTAAAAAACACCACATTTCCAACATGTGCACAACACCATATATTAACAACATTGTATATCCCACATGTGCATAGTATGATATGTACACACCACTGCATATCCATCATATACATAGTACCATCTATACCTAGCACTGCATATGTAATATACACACAACAACATATATACAACAAGCATACAACATCATATGTACACAATACTGCATATGTTACATGTACACATCACCATATGTACAATCACTGAATATGCAACATGCGCAACATATACACAATGGTAGTGTTGCACATCCATATACCACACATTGACCCCACAAGAAACCTTGCTTCTAGTTCCTTTCCACTATCCATGCTTATCCTAGCATGTAATATTCCAAAATTAGCATGCAACTAATTGGAATATTGATTTTTGTTATTTGCACATAGGAGATGAATAAATGGGTAAGGAGGCCCATGCATAATAAAAATATGAATAAAATCCCTCATAATGTGAAAATGGATCATCATAAGAGCTTTATTTCACACCCTCATGTGTGAAAGAGGACATTTGCATGTGGACAAGGTCAAGTTTGCCCAAGTCAACATCGTTCGGATATGAGGTGGGATCATCTTCGGAGACAACGCAGAGATAGTGGGAGGAAGATTCCTTGGTTGAGGAAACCATAATGAGTGGGACCTATGGAGAGAGGGCTTCCATTTGTATAAAAGGATGGCAAGGCATCCATAGGAACTCATTTCATGGATTATTGATTTTATGGTCTGGTTAGACTATTATGCATTCTCTTGTTGTTTAGCAAAGTTGTTGTGTTGCTTAGCACAAGGAATTCTTGTTTAGGAATTCCTTCTCCTTTCAAGAGAGGCCTCATGAGGGATATTTCTCTTCATTTCTCCACATCCAGGCTTCAGGCCAAGCCACCTGCTTCAGCTACAGTGTTATTTCTGCTGAAGTATAACGTTATGTTGCAGGGTGTTGCAGTGGAGGTTTCACAACACCATTTCCTTAGCTTATTTTTCAGAGGAGGAAGCCTTCTTTCCTTTGGAGGATCAGTGGGGAAGATTTTGAGCTGATTTCACTATATTTTGAATTAGTCAAACCATTTTCCATCATCTATAACACAGTCCCTCTCCTTGACTACGTCATTTCAGAGAGCATCTGCAGTGAGGGTATGCAGTGATTGTTTGGAGGGTAAGATCTTCAGTGTTAGGATCAGCCTTTCACTTGGAAGATCCATTGGAGGAGGTTTGTTCAGATTGTGTATCATCTACATCCATATCCATCCAATTCTTGAGTTGCAGCTGCTACTCATTCTTGAGACTGCAACTCCGGCATTTTTGTATTCAGGGTTAAAACCCTCGAGTTTTGAGCTAGTTCCCTAAGGAAAGGGTCAATCCTTCTTTCGGAAATCTCCCAAAGGGGATTCTAATCTATTTCTTGTATCATTCAGCTATATGTATGTAAATCTATATTAAAACTGCATTATTTCATAGTTGGATGTATAGATTTGCTCCTTTGTACTTATGCTTTCAAGAAACCCTTGTTGGGTTAACTTAATAATGTATTGAAGAGGCTAGATCTTTGTTTTCTCAACATATTGCCTAATAAAACTCTAGATCTATGGTTTCTATCCTATTTTTGTAGAAACCCTCTTTAAATCACACAATCATGTGCTTTATAAATTTTGCATGGTATAAGTCATGGGGTTTTGGGTGCTTTTAGGCCATATTGGTCCCGGGAGGTCTGTTTAACTTAGTAAAAGGGATTTTTTTTTATACCCTTTTGCATGTGAGGGACGTAATGCATATTATAAGGGATCCAAGTGTTATTTACCACTTTTATAGCGTAATTTTATGGAAATAACGTTTTTATGGTCAATATTGCTGAATTTTCCCTTTTGGGATATTACAGTGGTATCAGAGCATAACCTTGGCTCGGCTTGTGGATCTCAGCCAATATTCTATCTAGAAGAAAATATGAGTAGAAATAAGACTCCATTATTTGGAGGAAGAAAGGAGGAGAAACTTCCAAATTTTTTGTCTCAAACTTTGCAGAGCATTCCTGAAGATCTTAAGAAGATGAGGAAGGAGATGTGTAGATAATATCCAAGAGGGTTTGAATCTGAAACAAACTCTAGATTTTCACATAATGTGTGTGAGCATGCGGCCACACATTATGATGCACAGTGCAGTCATATGCCCAGATTTCCCATGAGAGAGATGGAAGAAGAAGGAATGACTAGGAGGGAAACTCTTAGTGATTTTCTGCAAGAGTATGAGTCTCAAACTCAGAATTTTAGAGATCATATCACTTTCCAAATTTTTGCAAGATTAAGGTGAAGAGAAGTAAGAAACATGATATATTTCTTATATCTACTTTTGATGGTTCACCTACATGTTCAGCCAGAGCTTGGGTGGAAGATCTAGACACTTTTTTGCAGCAGCACCAAATTTCTGAAGATGAAGCCATCAAAGTTGCAACGCTGCATTTTGGAGGTAAGGCCTATGCATGGTGGATATTTGAGTCTTTTTCTTTGAATAATGCAAATACTTCTTCTTATGCTAGGTTCACTAAGAAATTAGTGGAAAGATTTGATGGAAAAATTTTTGAAACACATGTGGTGGAACCAAACAAACCCAAGCAAACAAAAACCTTGCATGTGATGGAGGAAACTATAAACTCAGATCCACTTCAGAAAACCATGGAGGAGGCTAACATCTTGCATCATACCCTGTTAGAGGAAAGGCCTCTATCTCATATTCCTGAAAAAGAGGGCATGGAGATCCCTTTTTCAAAATAGGATCCAATTCTTGGGAGTTTTTCCATACATATTGATGAGGATGAGGGCTACAACGCTGTCATGTCTAGAGTTTATCTAGCACCTCATGCAGAGGAAGATGGAGCTCTTGCTCCAACTAGAGGGATTCTTGTATTATTGCAAGGAATTCCCCAAGATCTCACATGTGGAGATCAAGGTACAACTCATGATTTACATGTGCCATTGATGATAGGGTGTGAAACTATGGAGATAAAAGGAGGAGATAGGGAGGATGACCAACATCATGTGATGAGGAGTACACACCCCTATCTATTTTATGAGTTTGATGCACCTAAGATGGAGACTAGATTGTGCAGTGAAAGCAGGGACAAATCTGTCCATTCTGTAATGTTCTCACTCGGCCTTAGCTAAGAGGAACATTCAATTTTGTTTTAATTTTTGTTTCATGAATAAATGAATAAAGGAGGACATGTAAAACTGCTAAAAGTCTGAATAAATCAATGCCCATGTGAACAAAGAAAAATCGGGGCCATGTAAATAATCACTTGCAGGCGTGAAAGAGGTTAGATATAAAGACTGGGTCAACCTTGACCAAATCAACAGCGCTGTCTAGGTTCATTTCATCTCCAAAAGGGATAGCGCAATTCTAGAAGGAAGCCTCTCATGTGAAAAGGGCTAACTCATCAAGATGGTTTAGGGTTTGCAAAATCTTTCTCATCTTATAAAAGGAAAAGGAGGGCAGCAAGAGAAGGTTGTTGATTGATCATATTTTTGAGTATTTGTCTGCTTGGACAAATACCATTCTCTACTGTTTAGTGGAGGATTGTATTTTGAATTCCTATGTAGGGATTTCACCTCTTCCTTTGAGGATTCAAGGAGGAAAGTTTATTGAATTGAACCACTATCAGGCTTGACGCCAAGCTCCATCTTACATTACAACGTTGCTCATCTTGAGGGTTTAGCTGTCTTGTGAGCTACAACAAGTGGGAGTCTAGATCTGTAGAGATCTAGTGTATTTTTGGAGCCTATTTATCATGGAGTGTGTTCTTTAACCTCCTGAAAGAGTATATATTCTTCTTGTACTTCAGATCTGAAATTTTATAGTAGTTTTTTATGTCATTTGAGCTACAACACTGTTCCCTTGAGTAGATTGTGTTATTTATGTATGAGGGTTTTCATGGTGTCTTGTTCATAGTTTAGATCAGAGATCTCTAGTGCTGGGCTTTGCCTTTCACTTGGTGATCCATGAATTAGCTTTCTGATCTATGTTTTGTTTAGATCTAATCCATTGTAATGAAATTCTATATTCAGAAATTTACTGCAGCACTTTCCAGATCTGTAGCTTGTTTCTTAGATCTACTCTTATTCATGCATGCTTTTGTCAAAATTCCAAGTGGATCATGAAGAGAAAACTATATAGTTTCTAGATCTGAAATAGATCTGATGTTTTGTCCATAGATCTGCTCTATATCTGAGTTTTAACTTCCATCTACTGAAACTCCTTAAAAATAACGTTGTTGAAGCATTTCTGCAAATATACATGTGTTCTAGCTCTCTTTTCTGAAGATTTATTGCTATATTGAATCATGTCTTCTACTGTATAATGAAAGGGCTTCATAATAATGTTGATCTGCTACTGTATTACTGAAATATAAGTCTCCTTGCTGATCTCCACTGAACATCTGCTAAAACCTTGCAATTCCTGAAGCAGTGCTTGCATTTGACTGCAACCTTCCTCTTTGGGTGCTTTTTAGCTAGTCTAGTTTTTGGGAGATATGTTTAGTGAGTCAAAACTGATTTTTTTTTTATGAAACTCCATATATAAGTCTCATACAGCATAAATAAGAGGAACCAAGTCCTGATTTGCGTTATTTTTTCATATTTTTACTTATACAGCATTTCTCTTGAGCACCTTGTTGAAATTCCTGAAGAAGGATCATTATAGCGGTATCAGAGCTCCACTCTTGGCACAGCCTATGCTTGCCTTGGAGAAACAGTCATGTTGCATTCTAAAGAAGAGGATCCTCTCACTGAGAGAGAGAGGAGGTACCAAAATAGAAGTCATAAAAATTATGATTACACCACTGATGACCCTGACAAGGGTCAACACAAGGGGAAAGCCCCTGAATCTGTGAATGATAAGGATAAGGAAGCAAAGGAGTTTGTAAAAACTCTCTTCGAGACTATGCAAGATCTTGCGAAGGAGATAAAAGAGATTAGGGTGGATAGAATGAGGGAGTTCCTTGGGAGATTCCATCAAGGAGAAAGTTTTGAAATGTCTCATTATGGAACTGGTCAACGTGTGAGCTTGCCACAAGCCCCACAGGCCTCCCAATTCTCTATTATGACTACCTTCTTGGCTGTAGAGAATGAGGGACCACAAGAGCCAACCTCCTTGGAAGGTTACTTTGTGGAATATGACTCACAAAGTCAAAGGTTCAAGGATAACTTGAGCTTTCAAGACTTTTGCCATCTCAAGGACTGGAGGAGACCATGGCAGCAGTACAGAGATGGAGGTTTCTTTCATGGGAGACACCACACTATGAGTAGGTTCTTTTTTCCCAAGTTCGATGGATCATCCTCTTGTTCTTCCAAAGCATGGGTGGAAAAGTTGGACATCTATTTTGAGTTGAATAAAGTCCCCGAAGTAGAAGCCATCAAGATTGTTGCGCTGCATTTTGAGGGTGAATCCCACAATTGGTGGTTCCATGGACTATCTACATTGGGACATAGAAATTTGTCTACATATGTTGAGTTCACTAGAAGACTAGTGGAGATATTTGATCGGAAAGATCCCGAGGAACGTTTTATAAGCCTGGAAAAGCTAAAGTAGATAGGAGATGCAGAGGCCTATATCTTTGAATTCCTGAGATTTTCAGTAATGGTCCTTGATCTATCTGTAGCAAGGAGAGTCTACATTTTTATTGATGACCTGGAGGAACCTTTGCATGGGTTGGTTAAGTCTACCAAGCCCATCACTTTGCATGATTCCATTGAGAGAGCTATAGATCTCCAAGATGCCTTGCCAAGAGCAAAGGCAACTTTCCAAAGTAAAGCCCCTCACTCTTCTAAGGGGAAAGAAGGGAAAGTTTCTCCACCCAAGGAGAGCTCACTGAAGAAACCTCTTAACCTTGATCTCTGGAGGGAGTTGAGGAAAAAGAGATTGTGTTTCACTTGTTAAGATCCATGGGTATTGGGACATAGATGTGTTGCTGGAAGGACACACTATATAGAAGTCTTCTCAGATTTTGAGGGGGAAGATGGGCATGATGGACCTAGGAGGGATCATAGTGTTAGTGATGATGAGGAGGAATATCAATCACCATCTAGAGGTGAAGAGGGAGCCTTTTCTCCAACAAGTGGGGCTCTTTCCTCTTTGAGAGGAGTGCCTAAGTACTTGACCCTGAGAGTACAAGGCTCAGTCATGAACCAGAGAGTGTCTATTCTGATTGATAGTAGGGCCACCCACAATTTTATTGATGCTCGCCTTGTGCATAGGAGAGGAATCCCCAGTGACACTTTTGATGGGTTTTCTGTTTTAGTCCCAGGAGATAGAACCATGCAATGCATGAAATATGTTCCATCACTTTCTGTCACTATTGGATCCTATACTTTGGTGGACCACTTCTTTGTAGTTGACATACCAGACACCAATATCATCTTGGGTGTCCAGTGGTTGATTACCTTGGGGAAGGTTACCACTGATTGGAAAGCCTTGCAAATGGAGTGGGTGGAATTGAAGAGTGGGAAACCACAAATAATTCAAGTCATGCACACTTATACTGCACATGATGTTTCCACACAAAAAACAGGGATGGATTTGCACAGTGGAAGCAAGGATCTCACAGTTCCTTCTCTCATATTTATGAGAATGTTGTAAGGAAAATTCCTACCTCATGGCAAGCCACTTGTAATGCCATTAGATTCTAATCATGTGGGGGAAGCCTCACAAAGTGATGCTCCAAGCATAGACCAAGAAATTATTAGAGCAATGAAAGACAAGGCCGGAGCGCTGTGGGAGGAAGGAAAGGGGAGGATCAGCCTCCCAACAAACAAATTTGGCATGTGTAATGTCAAAGAATCAATCAAAAAAAAGGCAAGCACCACCATAGATGTATTAGCAACACTGTCATTGTTGTGTTGTGTGGATCCATATTGGAGATCTCAACTCCTTGTGGAGTACTCCAAAGATCTTCACACCGGGATGATATTAGATGGCCTGAAGCAAGGGGGAGGCTATGTGGTCCATGAAGGGGTCATCTATCATCTTGGTAAAGTATTCTTGTATCAAGCCTCCAAGCTTAAGCAAGAGATACTACAAAGAGCACACAAAGAGTTCCTTTCCAGTTATATGCAGTCAGCAAAGATCTACACCCTAATCATGAGGAGTTTTGATTGGGAGGGTATGAAGGAGGAACTACATCAGCACTATGATTGGGAGGAACTACATCAACACTTACAAGAGTGAAATAATTATGAGGATATGGGGCAGCCAAAGGACTCTATGCAGGAGTCATTTCAGCCATCTCTTCCTTCTCTTAAAAGAGGAGAAATGCCCATGCCCAACTCCATGTGTGTGGGAGACTTGAATGGTAAAGAATCTGATCTTATGGAGCATGTTTATTTTTCTGATTTGACATATTCTCTTACCATATGTATGCAGGCCATAGCTCCTACAAGGAGTGATATTACATGCAGATCTCATGGCATTGATGAGGCCAATAAAAATTCTAAATCTGGCCACTCCCTTGAGGTGCAAAGGGAGATTCTCTATCATGATGGGTGCTTCCCAAAGGCACCTAACTTGGATATCACTTTGAGCCATGTCAAAGTGACCCATGTAGCCAAGATGTGGTGGGATTACCATTTACCACACTTATATCTACTCAAGACAAGGAGTGCATTGCGTTGGTATCTTATGTGGGATTGTGACCCACCTCATCAAGTGCAAATTTCAGTTTGAATATATGTGATTTTTCTTCCATACATAGATGATATATTGGTATTGTTTATGGGTTTTTATGGGCAAAGAGTGGGCAGTGTATATGTACCACATGGGATGGAACTTCATCTTGTACTTCATGATACATGTTTTAGATGTGACATTGCTTCACCCATGTTTATTTCTGTTGAGTTTTACACTTCTGGAGGGATGGACTATGCACCTGTCATGTTATCCTTGGAGGACCAATTTTTGATGTATTGGCTTAATGAGCACTGGGCCCATGATGAAAGCTTGATCCTTGATGGTGCCATCAATGGAGGAGGAGAAGAACTACAGCTCTTACCCTATCATTTTCTTGAGGACAAGCAACATTTTGGAGGGGAGGACTGTAATGTTCCCACTTAGCCTTAGCTAAGAGGAACATTCAATTTTGTTTTAATTTCTGTTTCATGAATAAATGAATAAAGGAGGACATGTAAAACTCCTAAAAGTCAGATTAAATCAATGCCCATGTGAACAAAGACAAAACAGGCCCATGTAAATAATCACTTGCAGGTGTGAAAGAGGTTTGAGATAAATACTGGGTCAACCTTGACCAAATCAACAGCGTTTTCTAGGTTCATTGCATCTCCAAAAGGGACAGCGTAGTTATAGAAGAAATCCTCTCATGTGAAAAGGGCTAACTCATCAAGATGGTTTAGGGTTTGCAAAATCTTTCTCATCTTATAAAAGGAAAAGGAGGGCAACAAGAGAAGGTTTTTGATTGATCATATTTCTGAGTATTTGTCTGCTTGGACAAATACCATTCTCTGTTGTTTAGTGGAGGATTGTATTTGGAATTCCTATGCAAGGATTTCACATCTTCCTTTGAGGATTAAAGGAGTAAAGTTTGCTGAATTGAACCACTATTAGGCTTGAGGCCAAGCTCCATATTACATTACAGCGCTGCTCATCTTGAGGGTTTAGCTTTCTTGTGAGTTGCAGCAAGTGGGAGTCTAGATCTGCAGAGATCTAGTGTATTTTTGGAGCCTCTTTCTCATGGAGTGTGTTCTTTAACCTTCTGAAAGAGTGTCTCTTCTTCCTGTACTTCAGATTTGAAATTTTACAGTATTTTTCTTTGTCATTTGAGCTACAACGATGTTCCCTTGAGTAGGCCTCGTTATTTCTATATGAGGGTTTTCATGGTGCCTTGCTCATAGTTTAGATCAAAGATCTCTAGTGTTGGGATTTTCCTTTCACTTGCTGATTCATGGATTAGCTTGCTGATCTATGTTCTGTTTAGATCTGATCCATTGTAATGAAATGTTATATTCAGAAATTTACTGTAGCAGTTTCCATATCTGCAAATTGTTGCTCAGATCTACTCTTATTCATGCATGCTTTTGTCAAAATTCCAAGTGGATATTGAAGAGAAAAATATATAGTTTACAGCTCTGAAATAGATCTGATGTTTTGTCCACAGATCTACTCTAGATCTGAGTTGTAACTTCCAGCTGCTGAAGCTCCTTAAAAATAACGATGTTGAAGCATTTCTGCAAATATACATGTGTTCTAGCTCTCTTTTTTGAATATTTATTGTTGTATTGACTCATGCCTTCTACTGTATAACGAAAGGGCTTCATCATAATGTTGATCTGCTATTGTATTACTGGAATATAAATCTCCTTGTTGATCTCCACTGAACATCTCCTAAAACTGTGCAATTCCTGAAGCAGTGCTTGCATTTGACTACAACCTTCCTCTTTGGGTGCTTTTTAGCTAGTCTAGTTTTTGGGAGATCTGTTTAGTGAGTCTAAACTGATTTTTTTTTTATGAGACTCCATATATAAGTCTCATATATTATAAATAAGAGGAAACAAGTCTTGATATGCACTATTTTTGCATCGTTTTACTTATACAACGTTTCTCTTGAGCACCTTGTTGAAATTCCTGAAAAAGGATCATTACAACATTCACATATGCAGTCTACTCTTGATCTTGATCACTCATTGTATGGAGGAATTTCACCAGGGAGACCACCATATTAGTAGAGGAGGATGTATGCTACACAGTTTGAGGCACCACTCATTGATTTCATAGGAGTGGAGACCTTGGGAGAGCTTGGTACAACGTTGGGAGTCTTGGGTAGACTCAAGGAGGAGGGAGATATTCTCCCAACATCATCATTACCTACTCTCACTTCAGATTCTGTGTTGTGGCAGGACCAACATGGGAAGGATAACAGCCTTCCAACTTGCATCTTTGGCATGGGAGATGTCAAAGAAGAGGATAATCATATGACAGATGTTCTTCTCGATAGTTCATCAGCGCTGTCACTATGGAGGATAGATCCATATTGGAAATCCCAACTGTTGGTGGATTATTCCAAGGATATTTCTACTTGTATGATATTGGATGACTAGTTGCATGAAGAGGGATATTTAGTTAGAGATGGGGCCATCTACTATCATGGTAGGATCTTCTTATCTAGAATTTCCAAGCTCAAGGAGAAGTTGCTACAAGCAGCTCATAAAGATTTCCTTTTCAACCACACTTATTCTATGAGAGAATACCACACCATCATGGAGGGGTACTTTTGGGAAGGCTTTGAGGAGGATATATATCAGCATATGAGGAGATGCATTGATCATGTAGAGATGGATGATATACATAAATCTTTGGGGGAGTTATCATAGCCACCTCTTTTCTCTTTGAGGATGAGAGGGGACTCATCTATGAGCCACTCCATTTTCATGAGAAAAACATATGGTAAGGGTATTTTTTGTTTGCATAAGGATTTTTATAATGTATATGTGCAACCCTTAACCATATATGTGCAGGGAAGGAGCATTCTTACTTCTAGACTTCATGGTCTACTTGAGGCCATAAGCAGTCTTGGTGATGGCCACTCCCTAGGAGGAATTGGGGATATTGTATCTTTTGCATAGCATGCTCACTTTGCACCATACACCATACACTTTCTCCAAACTTGTGAGGAGATTGGGGCAGCAAGCAAGTGGTGGGTAGGCCACCCATCATTCCATTTTTTGTTGCAGTTGAGAGTCAAATTGCGTTGGCTACATTTGAGGGACCATTGTCCTTCTCCCTTGCTTCATATCGCAACTAGCATGATTCTCATTGCAGTTCCTTATGTTGTTGTTGTTCTTTTTTTTATTAGGAGCATGATTAGGGGAGTGACACATTGGTTGGATGTGTCCTTGGGGGAAGAGGATTCCCACGCTTTTTGCATTACATGTTCTAATGGGAGCATGGGATATGATATGGCCACTATAGTAAAACATTTGTTCCTTTATGAGGTGGGCCATGGGATTGATTGGATGCCATATGATGGTGATTTCCAACTCATCATATATGGAATGGTTTGGGCCAGCATGATTCATAACGTTGGAGAGGAGATCCTTGGAGATCTAGTCTTCATCTTGCCACTTGAGGGCAACATTATTACAGCCCAAGATCAGAAAAAAATCTACACTTATCATAAGTGGAGATAAAGATAGTGTGGGGTAGGCTACTTTGTCTACCATATTCATATTTTCAGCCCACCTACATTGCAGGAGCCAAAGGTGGAAGAGGATTTTCAGGAGTTGCCATGTTGGGAGGTAGCTCATTTTGTATGGATGACTGCTTGGGAATGGAGGATCCACATGGGAATGATAGTTCCCAACACTTTTCAGATTCCATTCCTCAAGGGGACCTCTGGACAACACCTTATTGCCTTCTTGAGTACTCCACTTGTTCATGATGATAACTATTTAGCTAACTTACCTGCTTGGGAGGGGCAATATGGATATTTATTGATGAGACAACATCTCATTATTTGGAGGAGCATATCACATGTGGATGCTACAACAAGAGGAAGGGAAACTTCTCAGTTCTATCCTTGCAGTTTCTTGAGGACAAGCAACACTTGGAAGGGGAGGACTGTAATATTCCAAAATTAGTATGCAACTAATTGGAATATTGATTTTTTTTATTTGCACATAGGAGATGAATAAATGGGTAAAGAGAACCATGCATAATAAAAATATGAATAAAATACCTCATAATGTGAAAATGGATCATCATAAGAGTTGGATTTCACACCCTCATGTGTGAAGAGGACATTTGCATGTGGACAAGGTCAAGTTTGACCAAGTCAACAGTGCTGGGATAGGAGGTGGAGATCATCTTGGGAGACAACGTAGAGATAGTGGGTGTTACACCATTTTTTGGTCATCTAACCTATTATCATTAGATGGACCCAAGTACACCATGTAAGACCAATTTTACCCTAAGTAAAATTACCTTCACTATGTTAAATAACTTAATAAACCACATTTATTAGGTTATTTATGGTCCAAACAAGAAACCCCAAAAGGAAATATTAAACAAACCTATATTTGTTTGATTTTCCTCATGGAATAATTAATTAAACCATAATTTAATTATTATTCCCGGTCATGTTTAACCCAAAATCAAAGAAATTAATTAGATAAACCTTTATTTATCTTATTATTTTCTAGGAATAATTATTTAAACCTTATTTAGATAATATTCCTTGTTAAATATGACCAAATCACCCACAAATAATTAAATAAATCACTATTTATTTAATTATCTTTCAACCACTTCCCTAAATAATTAAATAAATCATTATTTATTTGATTATCTTCTAACCGCTTCCTTAAAAAGATAAATAAATCATTTATTTATTTATTTTTGACAAATCAAGGGATTTGACCCAAGTCAAATACCTTTTCCCTCAAACAAATATAATAAAATATTCCATAAAAGGTGGATCTAGATTTGGTTAACATTATTTTAATCATGCACCAAGATCTAGAATGACCCAATATTTTGTTATAAATAGGAGGGTTTTTCCTACCATTCTTCACCTTTTGTTGCCTATTAGATCACTCTGGATATATACACTTGGTCACATACCTCCATCATTTGCTCCCATTGAGCTCTATTCTTTGCATTGGGTTTTCTACACCAACTAGAGAGAGAAATCTTAGATCTGAAGTGCTGAGGACTTCCAAGAACCCATCCCACTGAGGGGAATTGGATACTCCTTCTTGTTTTCCTCCCAGGTGCCCCATTAATACAAAAATTCTTTCAAAAATTGTTCTTGTCTTGTCTATTGGTATATGGAGCAAACCCTTGTTTTTACTGCTTAATGTATTTTCATGCATAGATCTAGTTGTTTGCAGCTCTTTTCTTGTTCTACTAACCGCACATCTGAAGATATTGGCAACCACTTTTGTTGTTAGGGCTATTAGTTATGCATAGCTAAAGTGGTCCTTTTTCGTACACTTCGACAAAGGATTCATACTAACAAATGGCGACTCCACACGGGTTTTAAATTACGGCCGCTATCGTTTTTCATATTCCTGCATATCCAGCTACTTCAGACCCTAGGGTTTCTTTTCAGCTGTTTATTTTCCCTATTTTTATGTTGTTTTTCTCACATAAAACACTAAAACATTAAAATTTATAACTTCCGTGCGTTTCTGGCCCTATTGCGCAGGTAAGCGACACCAGCCGCAACTGAGACGACAACTTTTCTGAAAATCTGCCGCCGAGACAACCGGAATGGGGGGTCGCACTTTTTGGCCCATAACCTACGACCTAGACCTCCAGGTTGCACTTTTCAGCCTATTTTCTGCGACCTGCACTGAAAACAGGTTAGAACCTGCGACCTGCCAATTTTTCAGTGGTTTTTCTGCAATTTTTCTGGGTTTTGCTGAAGCTTCTGTCAGGGTTTTCCAGCCCCTGTCTCAGCCCGCTTTGACCTAGTTCTGATCTGTTTTTACTCATCTAAGTGGGAACCTAGCCCCTTAGGGATTTAGTACCCTCCACTTTTTGTGGAAGAGTTTTAGCTGTTTCAGCCGTCTGTTTTTCAGAGTTTCATCCTTCCCTTTTCCAGATCTGCTACCTCCTTGTCAGATCCCTTTAAATCAGCCTTTCTTCCTTTCAAATCACCTCTTGTCATTTTGTTTGGACCTCTCGTTAGGACCTCCTCCCTGTCCTTGCCGCTTTTTGCTGATTTCCTCCCTTTTTCCAGCCACCTTGCCTCTGTCTCTCGGCTGTGATCTGCACCTCTTTTCAGCAGCTTTATCCTTTAGATCCATGTCCCTTTTGACCATAGATCTATTGGCCTCTTTTCTGTGTTTTGCCTAGATTTTTCCCCTTTTTTTAGATTAGTTTTGAGAGACCCGCCTTCTTGGGTTAGATAGATGCACAAGTAGCTATTATTTTTCTGTTATTTCAGCATTATATACTGTTCTCTGCAGATTTATTTTCAGTTACGCAGCACACTTTTTTCTTGCTCTCAAAATGGAAAGGGTTTAAAAATTAAAATTAACACACGCCACACACTGACCCTAAGTGAAGAAGCGCCTGGTTAACACTGCCTGGAAAAGACTCTAAAATCAATTTTCACTGCACCTTTTCTGCCCTTGACCGCACTTGATTCTATCCCTTTCTGCCCTTGTCGGTTTCCTTCTTCATCATTGCGCCCCCAAGGTGCCTTTCCCAGAGACTTCTTTGCCTTCACCCTCAGTTTCCAGTCGATCGACCTGCTCCGCCCCGCCGTCGTCGAGCCAGTCCCCCTTCGAGTCTGCACTCCGACTCCTTTCCTGATTCATCGGGTTCTCCTTCTCCTCCTGGTTCTCCCCCTATCACCTTCACCATGTCTGGTCCAGGGCCTAACGCTAGTGGTGCTCCAGGCCCTAATGCCGGACCTACTACTAGTGGAACCGCCACGGGAACTACCTCGGCCATACCCTTGCTGCCGTACATTGCAGGCCTCAACCTCCCCGATTTCAATCAGTTGATCAACAACCCTATCCGCCACGATGTTGGTTGGCCTGCTATGCCAACCAAGCTCCCCTCCGACATCCCTAAGTTCGAAGGCCTTGCTAGAGAATATCCAACCAATCATGTCCGATCTTTCCACATGTGGTGTTCCTCCAATTCCATTACCGATGACTCCATCCATCTTCATTTATTCCAACGCACGCTTACCAGCGAAGCTTCTAAATGGTATGTTGAACAAGCCACCTCTTCCCATACCACCTTTGCGACCCTTGCCCAAGCCTTTTTATCTTATTTCCAACTCCCTCTCCGATACGATACTGGCACGGAGCTCTTGACTTCATTCAAGCAAACCTCTTCGACCCGCCTTTCCACCCATGTTCAGGAATGGCGACGAAGATGGAGCTTATGTCGAGCCCCCCCCTTCGAAGATCGGGTTTACATGGACTGGTTCCTTCGCACCCTCTTAGCTCCTATCGGCAAAGATGTCGCCTCTCACTTTCCTCAAACTGAAGAAGCCGCCCTCCAAATAGCCTTGAAATATGACCTGATCTACGCTCAATCTAGTTATGTTTATACTGTTCTTCCTGACCTCCCCAGGCCCGGCGGCGCTAACGCCCCGGGGGCATCTCATTCCGCTGACAGTATCGTTGGAGCCCTTTCCCATCCGTACGCTCAACCTCCTATGGGCTATGGTCTCCCTCAGGGAGGGGCCAGCACCTCTAGCACTCTCCCCCCTCCCGATAGCATGTATCCAGGATACGACATGCCTCCTCCTTTTCCCCAACCTCCTGCTTACCTCAGTGTTGCCCAACCCCACCATTACCCTTATCCACAGCCTGGTGTGCCAGCTCCTCCAGCATATTCGCTTCCATCTCCCTTGCCTCCTCAAAACCCGCAACAGCACTTACAGCCCCCTCCAGGGCAAGTATTTGCACAGCAGGGCGCGACTAATCCCCCTTCTTCTCAAAGAAGGCGGAGAGGCAATCAAAACCAATCTCCCCTGGTACCCGTGGACCTAATCCTGGTGTGGACCCTAACACTTCCAACCAGCAACAGGGCACTCAGCCCAAGCCGGACAGGCCGCTTCGCACAAATAAGCCTTGTTTGTGTTGCGGTGTTTATGGTAATTACACCCATGATTGTCCCCTCTTACCCCAGATGCGGCAGATGTGGGAGTCTCAAGCCACATTGCGCGGACAACACGCCTCCCCTCATGCTCCTCCTAATGTGGCCATTACCCAACCAGCTGTGTTTACTGATCCTTTCCCTTAGCAAGGATTCGTGGCTACCCAACTGCCTGACAGCTAGGTCGCCACTCCCCCTTCCCTTTCTAGTTCCTCTGATTACCAGATCCTTATGATGCACTCCGATCCTTCCTCGACCGTCGACCTTCACCCTCAAACTCGGTCTCGCCAGTACCCCAAGCCTCCTGCTCAGTCTGCCCCCGAGCCTCCTCCTTCAGGTTCTACAGAGCCTCTTTCGACATCCAGTGGCCCCTTACATATCCCTCAACCCAAAGTTGAGGTTCATACCAAGATTCCTAAGGGACTCCTATGTCGAAACGTTGCTTCCAGTCGAGCCGCTCATTCGTATAGTATAGTAGATGATTTGGCGCAATCTCCTGCCGCCATTTCCACACTGGAACTCCTCCAGTCGTGCCCTTCCCAAAAGAAGGCTCTACTATCTGCCGTGGGCGCTGTAGATCCTAATGATGACCAAATGATTGTTTTCGACGCCACCCAATCGGACCATCCCCGTCTTCCTGCTTCCGTCGCCTTCCAAATCCCAGTAAAAATCTGGAACGCCAATGTTTCACGGTGTATCATTGATGAGGGGGCATCCACCTGTGTGATGTCCGCTTTGGTTTGGAAGTAACTCGGATCCCCTGAGCTGGCCCCTTCCATGATCACCCTTCGAGCGTGGGACGGCCACACTTCCCAGCCCATTGGCCTTTTCCGTAATTGTCCTATCACCCTCGCCGGTAAGACTGTTTGCGTTGACGTCGAAGTCATCGACGCCCCGCTAGACTACAACATTCTATTGGGGCGAAGCTACACCTATGCTATGTCCGTTGTCCCATCCGCTGCTTCTTAAAGATGCCCCAATGGAAAGATAGTCACCATTGACCAGTTGACATATCATGAGCCAAAATCTCAGACCTCACCTGAGACAACCATCTCTTCTGTAGCCAACAAGCAAATTGTCGATTCCTTGACCAGTGTCTCCCCCGGCGTTTACAAGGATTCCTCCCTGCTTGGAACTTTTCCTAGTCTCCCCCCTCCTCCTATCTCTGACCCCAGCTCATCGAATGTTTGCATGATGCAATCGGCTCGGGCTGCTCTCAAGCAACCTGCTTCGGCTAGTCAGCAACCTTGCCCTCCGCAACCCGTCTCCAAGGCCCAGATCTCGCCAGGCCGGACCTCCTTGGCCCTCCTCTACACTGTATCCCCAACCCCTTAATCTCCCGGATCGATTCTCCTAGCCTTAACCATCTCTGAGTCGTCCCAGTCGTTCCTCCTAGTCATTACCACCCCGCCGGGAAGATCCCTTCCCCGGCTCCCCTCCCGAGTATATTCGTCCGTCATGGCCACCCTCTTCTCCCTAACTCCGACCTTGGGCATGGGTCAAATACCAAACCGGTACCATGATCCTGCTCGCCACCTCTGTCACCCCAACCCTACATGGCTTTACCACCCGGTTCAACCGGTCCCCGTCCCATTGCCACTCGTGCCCCTGATCATTCCACAAGCACTTTCCCTGGCCGTGACGGCTCCCGGGCAGCAAGCCCGCACGCAAAGACAAGACCACCACGACCGACTCGGCCCTTTCTCCCCGCAAAGCCTTGTGCCTTGTGTGATGCCGCCGGTCATGCCACCCATGCTTGTCCCGAGTTGCCCCGTATTCAGCCCATGGTTAAAGTCATGTTCCTTGAAGCTACGACCCCTGAAGCCTCCATTCCTTCTTTGTCCGTAACCAAGAACCCCAAGACTCTCCGAACCAACAAACCCTATGCTTTGTGCGGCGTTCATGGCCATTACTCCCACCATTGTCCTCACCTGACGCATTATCGCGCCTCTTTAGAGGTCATCTGAGAGTATGAGGTTGAAAAAAATCAATCCGCCTCTCCCATCCTCGCGTAGTATGCTTCAGGTCAGCCTGAGGATCCCCCCGCTCCCATCGAGATTCCCCCCCTGATGTTCAGATGACGGAGTCTACTACAACCATTCTTTACCTATGCTCCTCTGCGAGACACTTGGAGACTAGTCCCCCTACATCCTCCCCTATTGTGTCACCTGACCACCCCTTTTCTACCCATACACGAGATCACTCCACTTGTATCTCTGTTGACCTCCGTAGCCCGAGTCCTCACCATACTTCCGATAGCCCTCATATACCACCCTCTAGTTTGTATATGAGTCATAGTCATCGTGCTCCTTGCACTCCCTCCCGTAGTTGCCGCTCGATGTCTTCTATACACTCATGCTGCCGTCATTGCCTCTCCTCCCCTCATTTGTTTTCTTGTAACACCATTCCGCAGGACCCCCCGTCCACACCCTTTATCGGTTACACCGATGGTGCAAGTCGTTACTCCCGGAATCTAGCCTCGGCAGGTTGGGCCGTTTTCACCCCCTTGCATGCCCTTGTTCTTTCCAACGAGGTCTGCATTGGTTCTTCCACCAACAATCAGGCCAAATATGATGCAGTGCGTGGTCTCTTAGCCGATGCCCTCTTCCATCACATCCTCCATCTGCACGTTCGTTTGGATTCCCTACTTTTTCATGCAACTAAATGGTTTTTATCGTGTGTATAACCCTGTACTGTTAGACGCTATTTACGAGGAAAAGTCTTGATACGTGCATTTGAAACCATAACTTTCAACCATGCACTCAAGAACAGAATCACTATGTAGATAGTATTGCAAACCATGTTCTAGATTGGAATTTATCACACACATTTCATACAAGACAATAACATTCATAATCATTAAAAAAGATGCATATCCATAATATGTTTCGCAAAACATGTGTTTAGAGTCCATCTACTCTGATACATATGACATGCCCATAACATGTTACAAAAAACTCAAAACCGGGGGCACCACCTGCCCCTACATACACACTAGGGGGCACCACATTCCCCACACTTAATTACTATCTGGCGGATCTCGAGCCAATGGCTATGCTCCTGCAGCCTGTATATCACGTATCCCCTGACCACCATCGTCATGCGCCGCATGACACCTCGCCATTCTGAGGGTAGACCAATGCATGGCTCTATGTACTGGTCGTCTAAGTCTTGCCACCCGTGCTCTGACACTCCGGTCAGCAACCTCTCGCATCTACGGCGGATGTCCTCCAGAAGGGCGGCCGCGTCCTCATTACACGCTGCTCTCGACACACTCAGACCTGCAACTCCAGATGCTGCCAGTCATCCCATATATCCGGCCGGTTTTACCGGAGCTATATCTGCATACCAAAAGTACAGGAATCAGTACCCTATCTACTATTCACTAACTGTAACATGCCCAAAAAAGAATAGTTACTTATCACTTACCATCAGGTCCCCATACTCGACCAGGCAGAAGTGGTAGGTCCAGATCCCCACAATAACTCATCCCACTATAGGGATAGTCGTCTATGTATAACGACATCTGGTCCCAATGGGCAAAGAACTCAGGTCGAAACACTCGTCCGACCGCCCCTCCTCCTCCTCTGCACAGTAGCCGCCCCCACCGGCGCATCCTAGGCTCTCTCGGGCCCCCATCTGGAAGCTGTATACGAGGCCGCAAGGTCGGGATCCTCTCAAAGAAGAAGGCGCACAATAAAGTCCCATACGAGCAATCATGGTTCACTTACCGCTTGCAGAGCGACAACTATCGTTTTATCGACACCAGCATCATTTGGGCCCACCCATAGTAGGTCCCACTCAACACACTTTCCACAAGCATCATCTGTCCCCCGGTGATGTGATGGAACGCCTGGTTGCCCAGGATACGCTACAAAGACGTTTCAGTGCCATCGCATCATGCACACCACATCCCCTTTGTCGACAATGTCATTCCACCAACTCCATAATATGTCGCCCCCGCGGTAATACTGGCTGCGTGTTTCCCACCATCCCCAGTGGTGGGAGCCCCGTCAGGAAATACACATCCTGGACTGTCAGTTTGATCTTGTGCCCCTGCACTACAAAGACCTCATGCTCTGGATCCCAATAACTGATAATCCGTGCCAACAAGGGCTCTCTTGCTCTCATCAACGAGTTCCCCAAAATCTTTAGAACCCCACACCTGGCCAACACATGACAGACACCCTGATCCGCCTGGATCTCTGCCCGTAATGTACCCAGGTCTCTCTCTCTCCAGTTAACCCGTAAATCTGCCATACCTACACAAAAACATCATCTTTTTAGCATACAGATCGGGAATACCATAACCAAACACAAAAACCCAACTCCCAGCCATATAACAGCACCAAAACCCCCTCATCTCCCAGGTCGTAGTTTTTTGCCCAGTTCTGGACCAGGTCGCAGGTTTTGCCCTAAGACCTGCGTCCCAGGTCGCACTTTTTGGCCCAAAAAGTGCGACCCGGCCGTAGAGAAGAAGGAGGGTCTGTTTCTGGGATTTTGGGCCCTAAACTGAACTTTCAATCCATCAAAATGAAAGAGTAAGGTTAGGCCTCTTACCTGCAACTGACGGATCTCGATTCCAACGGTCGGTTTGTCCGCTACGCTCGTCGCAAGATTTAGGGCCTTCTCTCCTCTCTACATTCACCACAGCAACAATAGCAAATGAGTGAATTTGGAGGGAAAACTGCCTTATTAAAAGAGAACTCTTGTTTCTTCTTTCGACCGCTGCGACCACACCGTAGCCCCGTTTGGCAAACCGTCTACACTGTTGGAAAGCTCTCACCGAGCCCTCAAATGGGTATCTATTAGTTTTTTATAATTTGATACTTCACCAGGACACATTTTGTCCAAGAAGGGTCACTTCACCTCTCATTAAAAACGAATTTCCTCACTTACGACACTTGTACTCGGGGCACCACTTTGCCTCCTTACTTGCCTTTGTTCGTATCAATTTTCGTCCTGAGTTCCATCTTGTACTCATGTTTTCATGGTCCCGCATTGGGCCTTTACTGTGTGGCAGCATCATCGAGTCGCCCTTGTTTAGAGCATCCAAGTTGAGTCATCATCGCCTTCATGGAGCCTATCCCGAGTCCCTTGGTACCCCGCTATAGCCCTCCATCCTTCATCTCTTGGTCTCTCTCTTTTGTCGCACATTATGACCTCCAGTCCCACTGTCCCCTATCCCTTATGATCTTGTGTCAGTCGCTGCCATGTCATTCATGCCCTTTATGCTCTAACAAGGGAAGTCGTCCATTCGCTACTCAGTCCTTTCCATTTCCCTAGCATCATTAGTGTCAGTATGTCCGTCGCTCCACTATTTTCTCTCATGCCTTAGTTGAGGATGTCTCATTGCCTCACCTATGGCGGACCTCCTTCTGTCGACATCAGCTCATTCCTTCCAGAAGCCAGGTCTAGAGGGCGGTGTACCTTGGTTCCAGCTTCCACTCTTGTTCGGTGCCTCGGATCAGGAAAAGGGATCTCTCGTTTCCCTTTGACTTGGTTGTTTCTCCACTCCAGCTCCTTTCAGCATGACCGAGATCCGTATACTTGATGGTTCAGTGATACAGCAGCAGCTCTTGATGATTCCCGGGTGTGTGTGAGATGTCTCAACCCTCATGAGGGGGTGGCCCCGCAGGTAGCCCCCCACATGCCCGGATGACCTCCTCCTTGCAGCCTTCGATGCAGCTCCAGATATTTGATGATGTTGGCCTTAGCCACTTGCAGCGCCTCTTTGATTTGCATGTATCAGTCAGATTTTGTGAGCCCTTTCCCATTTACAGGGGGCATTTGGGTTGTATTTGTATCTCATGTACTCAGATATTATTGTACAAGTCCTGGCTGTTATCCCAGGCACAGCATGTATGTGGGATTCCTCATTGTATTTTTATCTGGCTCATGATTATGCCAGTTGTAATTTATGGTTCGGTCCCTTGTTTACTGGACACACTATTCTTTTGTACTTTGTCTCGGCGGGCATAGGTATGCCTCCCCCGCCGCCTTCAGCACAGGTACCCTCTCATAAAAAGAGACTTGTTGCACCTACGAGTCTCGTCTCCTCAGGGTCTAGTTCTTCAGCACACTATCTACCTTGCATTTCTCTCTCTGACTTCCCTTTTGTTGTCTGGTGATTGATTTCTTACAACGTACTTCAGTCATACGATTTGCTCCTGACACTCGCACGCTGGGGGGCAATCTGTTACACCATTTTTTGGTCATCTAACCTATTATCATTAGATGGACCCAAGTACACCATGTAAGACCAATTTTACCCTAAGTAAAATTTCTTTCACTATGTTAAATAACTTAATAAACCACATTTATTAGGTTATTTATGGTCCAAACAGGAAACCCCAAAAGGAAATATTAAACAAACCTATATTTGTTTGATTTTCCTTATGGAATAATTAATTAAACCATAATTTAATTATTATTCCCAGTCATGTTTAACCCAAAATCAAATAAATTAATTAGATAAACCTTTATTTATCTTATTATTTTCTAGTAATAATTATTTAAACCTTATTTAGATAATATTCCTTGTTAAATATGACCAAATCACCCACAAATAATTAAATAAATCACTATTTATTTAATTATCTTTCAACCACTTCCTTAAATAATTAAATAAATCATTATTTATTTGATTATCTTCTAACCGTCTCCTTAAAAAGATAAATAAATCATTTATTTATTTATTTTTAACAAATTAAGGGATTTGACCCAAGTCAAATACCTTTTCCCTCCAACAAATATAATAAAATATTCCATAAAAAGTGGATCTAGATCTGGTTAACCCATGCACCAAGATCTAGAATGATCCAATATTTTGTTATAAATAGGAGGGTTTTTCCTACCATTCTTCACCTTTTGTTGCCTATTAGATCACTCTGGATCTATACACTTGGTCACATACCTCCATCATTTGCTCCCATTGAGCTCTATTCTTTGCATTGGGTTTTCTACACCAACTAGAGAGAGAAATCTTAGATCTGAAGTGCTGAGGAGTTCCAAGAACCCATCCCACTGAGGGGAATTGGATACTCCTTCTTGTTTTCCTCCCAGGTGCCCCATTAATACAAAATTCTTTCAAAAATTGTTCTTGTCTTGTCTATTGGTATATGGAGCAAACCCTTGTTTTTACTGCTTAATGTCTTTTCATGCATAGATCTGGTTGTTTTCAGCTCTTTTCTTGTTCTACTAACTGCAGATCTGAAGATATTGGCAACCACTTTTGTTGTTAGGGCTATTAGTTATGCGTAGCTAAAGTGGTCCTTTTTCGTACACTTCGACAAAGGATTCATACTAACAGTGGGAGGAATATTCCTTGGTGGAGGAAACCCTAATGAGTGGGACCCATGGAGAGAGGGCTTCCATTTGTATAAAAGGAGGGCAAGGTAGCCATAGGAACTCATGTCATGGATTATTGATTTTAGGGTCTGGTTAGACTATTGTGCATTCTCTTGTTGTTTAGCAGAGTTGTTGTGCTGCTTAGCACAAGGCATTCTTGTTTAGGAATTCCTTCTCCTTTCAAGATAGGCCTCTTGAGGGAGGTTGCTCTTCATTTCTCCACATCCAAGCTTCAGGCCAAGCCACCTCCTTCAGATACAACATTATTTCTACTGAAGTATAACGTTGTGTTGCAGGGTGTTGCAATGGAGGTTTCACAACACCACTTCCTTAGCTTATTTTTCAGAGGAGGAAGACTTCTTTCCTTTGGAGGATCAGTGGGGAATATTTTTAGCTGATTTCACTATCTTTGGCATTAGGCCAACCATTTTCCATCATCTATAGTGCAGTCCATCTCCTTGACTGTGTCATTTCAAAGAGCATCTGCAGTGAGGGTATGCAGTGATTGTTTGGAGGGTAAGATCTTCTGTGTTAGGATCAGCCTTTCACTTGAAATATCCATTGGAGGATTTTTGTTCATATTTTGCATCATATACAACCATCTCCATCCAGTTCTTTAGTTGCAACTGCTACTCAGTCTTCAGACTGCAACTCCGACATTTTTGTATTCAAGTTTAAAACCCCTGGGTTTTGAGCTAGTTCCCTACGAAAAGGGTCAATCCTTCTTTCGAAAAGCTCCCAAAGGGGATTCTCATCTATTTCTTGTATCATTCAGCTATATGTATGTAAATCTGTGGTAAAATTGTGTTATTTCCTAGTTGGATGTATAGATCTGCTCCTTTGTACTTATGCTTTCAAGAAACCCTTGCGGGGTTAACTCAATAATGTATTGAAGAGGATAGATATATGTTTTCTTAGCATATTGGCTAATAAAACTCTATATCTATGGTTTTCTATCCTATTATTGTAGAAACCCTCTTTAAATCACGCAGTCATGTGCTTCAGAAATTCTGCATGGTATAAGTCATGGGGTTTTGGGTGCTTTTAGGCCATATTGGTCCTGGGAGGTCTGTTTAACTTAGTAAAATGGATTTGTTTCTAATCCCATTTTTTTATGTGAGGGACATAATACATATTCTAAGGGATCCAAGTGTTATTTCCCACTGTTATAGCGTAATTTTCTAGAAATAACATTTTTATGGTCAATATTTTTGAATTTTCCCTTTTGGGATATTATATAGCATGTCGTAGATCACACTACTTTCACTTCGTTGATGTACCCCTCGGAATTACATGTCCATAACATAAACATAGGCATAGTATAAACATATAATATAAATTCATTTCCACATGATACTGACCTCAAATATCTGTCAAAGTTACTCTTCCCACTTGATTCTCGATAAGACTAGGAATCTCTTCATTCCATTCACCTACATAAGCAATAATTCCTCCATAAGAATGATCCTTGAATACCCTGTCATATAGTAACAAAGATACCTACATACATACATATATATAATCATTAGCATTGAAACAATCATGATCCTCTCGAACAACGACATTAATACACACATATATACATATAAACATTAGCATTAGACAATCATAATCCATGAAAACCCCGTCATACATGACATACATACATACATACATGTATACATATATAAACATTAACATAATCATGACCACAGCATAATTGCTAGATATCATAAGGTCTAGGTTAAGAGAATATTAGTGCACAATGTTGAGAACAACAGTTCCCAACATAACCAAGGCATATAACACATCGTATCCACTTTATTTACCTTTTCTAGTTACCTTTCTCGTGTTTTTACTGCCACCGTCCATTTACCATAATGGACCCAACCAGTCCAACAGAATTTCATAGTCTTACCTTCTGTTGCGCGAGATTCATTCGTATCTTACATTACCTATCAAGTTCCATTCATCTACTCTTGGGATCCATCAACTTTCCTTTTTCCCAACCAATTCCCAAGACTCAAAGCATAAAATGCAAGAACAAGAAAAAATAAGAAGAATACCACAAAAAATTGAAATAAATATGACACCACAAACAAAGTGGCAAGGCCTTACACCATACATAAATAAAACTACAAATCAAGCACAAAAAAATCATAAAAAACCAAAATCACAAGAGTAGCAATAGACACCATGACCCAATCCCCTATGGGTTCCAAAATCTTCCAAGGGAAATCTCAACCCAAGCCTTTTCAAAGATTTCATGGTAGTCCCTTGTCATGCAATCCCCTGCATCATACTTCCATAACCAGATAATTGTAAAGCATAAATAAATATAGCAATATACCATTTATCTTACCTTGTTGTGCCAAGAACGTTGACCTGTAACTTAACACACATGTCATCCATATGTACCAAAAGTCAAGACAACATATCTATCAATTTGAAACCAATCTTTAAAAAGACTAACAACCATGTCATAATCAACAATCAACTCATCAGTCATAATACATGATCCTACAACTATCACCTATTTACACTCAAGTACATATCAACTGTCTCAACACATACATGTTAGTAAAACCATCTTAAAACAAGGTCATTCCTTCATGCAATATTACAAACACATACTCATATCATGCAATTAATCAAACATTCAAACAAATGATAAATGACATAATAGACACCAAACGCTCGAACACCGAATAAATGACAGAATAAAACATTCAAACACCAAGTAGATGACATAGGAAAACCTATACCTCAATGTATCTCGGGGGAGGCTATCTTGTTTTCACAATCAGTCTAGATTAGCATGATATAACTTCACAACACATCAAATCGACCTCAATAAGGTCATGATATCCATAATAGTAACTAACTAACATGTTCACATCATATAATCATAAACAAATGCCATTCATGTATAAAAATCACATATGCACAGTCAGCCTAGATTAGTATGACATAATATCACAAATAATTCGACTCATACCTGAATGTCATAACCCTAACCATCAAGTTAACTAACATATAAAAAAAATAAATTAAAATATAACATTCTCATAAACAACATATAACATAATCATCGAGATAGTTGCAAGTTAACATATAACATGATCATCAACAGCATATAACATAGTCATCAAGGTAATACTATGCTCGAATAACCAATGCAGATACATATGATCACACTAATTAAATAACATTTATCATGTATGTAACCATAAAATCAATATAATGAAATACATGCACATAACCATTATAATGCATATGACTTCGCTGATCAACTAGCATTTATCATACATCTAACCAAAATAACAGTGGAATGGAAAATATATAAGTAACCATAATGCTTACAACAACCATGAATCACATATCTTCATGCCAAGCATACAAATTTGTATAACGATATACTCTTACCCTAAATTCCATTGTTGCAACTTCACTTTAATGATCTTCATCTCTTGCTTTATCTTAGCCAACACATTAGCGTCATAACATACCAATAGCATCATGATGACCTAATTGTATACAATGACCTTATGCACAACAACCTCAATCAAACAAATACAAACTTGAACATATGCACCCACTTGACATGTATAACCAATCATGAAGGACCAATGTGTGTTCAACATATAACATTACACAAGCAAGCATACACGGATAATACAAAAGAATGACCAATATGTAGCCCTAGAATAAGAAAGAAATGCATGTACATTATGTAACAATATGTAAGTAAGTGTGCACGAACAACACACAAACATGAGCAACACCTACCCAGTCAGACACTCATGACAACATGTTGACAACAATACCATCAACACTTCCATGGTGACACCTCTGCCACCATCGCCAACACAATATGAATGCAACAAGCACATATGGACCACAAGCATACTAAACATATATGAAACCAACATAAATGCATGATCAACACACTTCCCATACAGTTTGAGGGTTGAACCATGCTCTGATGCCACTCTATAACACCCTCTTCTGACATCTACCCAAGTAACCATCCAACCGAGGTAAACATGTGACTAGAGGCTAATATAACAAGATTAAACCTCCTAGGTGACCTTAAGGTAGTGGAACCGATGGAAAACACCACCTACAAACCTTGTACAACAACTAAAACACCTCGAGGAGGCAACACAACCATTCAAGACTCTTACACCTGGGTCACACTAATATTTTGACCCCCTTTGAGCCATAGTTGTAGGCATAACACTACATTTTAGAGGCTAGGAGGCTATAGACGCAGGAACAACACTACATGTTAGTGATCAAGGCTTCAAAAACTCACTTATGTGCCTGCATATCCATGATTTAAGCCACATTTTCAGGCCCATATCCCAGGTCACTTCCTAAAACTTCATGAAAATTTAAGGGGTGCTAAATAACAATAGGAAAATGATACATAAATAATCACATCAACAATAACTCGTCTAGACACATCCTAGCCATGAAAGGCATTTTTTCAAACATGTCACAAACATTGAATCTGTAGGTGTAAACAATCGATTTAAGCATAGGGGTCTCATACTTATCTAAAAATCGCTAAGAAGCATTTCTCCCTTACATAATTAGCTTCAATACCATTTTTTTAACCATAGATACATTGTGCATACATTTACAAGTAAAAACATGGATAGAGCCATACATCATCACTAATCAATTACATTCTTATAACCAGCACAATAACCATAGAAATACAATGGATACAAGAGAAATAAAATTCATACATAAACCAACACATTTTCATACCAAATACCAAGGGAATGAATTTCTCATTAATGAATGTAGAAAGCAACCAGAGATGGGACTTCCACATTCCACCCAACCATAGATTTTCTAAGCCAAATCTCACTTTAGTTAATCACCCTCATGCCATATTCCATGCATGAACGTGGGATCTCATAAAACACATAAATCACAATAAATCGAGGGCTTCTAGAGGCCAACCCGCCTAAACCCCCAACTGGTGATTCCACCTCACAGTCGGACATCACAACCATCACGAATTGGTCTCTACCCAAGCTACTCCAGGGCTCCAAAGTGTTTGATCCAACCAAGGCTCCAAGACTAGTAACTCAACCCCAATTTTTTGCGAGCTCCAGAGCATTTGGCCAACCAAGGCTCTAGGACTAGTAACTCAACCCACCTAAGGCTCCAGAGAATTTTTCCAACCAAGGCTCCAAGACTAGTAACTAAACCCAACAATTGTCTGCTGAGATCCGGAGCATTTGTCCAACTAAGGCTCCAGGAACTAATAACTCAACCCAATAGCTAAAGGAATCATGAGAAAAAACCAAAAAACAATCAATGGAAATAAACCCACAATACCATGGATATCCAGGAAATGGAAAGGCTAGGAAAATCCACATACATACACCGTGCATGCCAAAACTAGTGAGGAAAACATACATGCAACTTGGTACGTGCACTCAGAACCTGTTGTAGATGTTTATCATGACATCCTCTTATTCTTTCATGCTCTTCCTTGGCCTTCTTGATGCAAATCACCAAGTATCCACACTCTCCAAGAATGCTACAAGAAAAATATAATTATCCAAGAGTATGAGAGAGAGAGGGAAAGAATAATGAGAGAGCTCCAAAATTGCACTGACAAAAATCTTACGCATTGATCCTCAGAAGAATTTTTATTAATTAGACATCTATTTTCTTTAATTTTCCATTATTCTCCTTCATTTTCCTCATCACATGAAACTTGTGACCTTTCACCTTCCTTTTCTCATAATTTCATTATTTTCATAAATAAATGCCAATTGATGCATCATGCCTTTCCAAAGCCTTTGTCGTTGCATTTTCCAATTTCGTTAGCCATAATAAATCCAAATGAACACCCATGAGGATTTTTTCCCACAATTCAGCTTGGAATACGTATCCCATCACCATGATCTTATATATTTTTACATGAATTTTTATCAGGGTTGTTACATGGAAGATTGTGTTGCATTGAGCACAAAGGTGGAGAAGATGTATATTTGTGATGTCGGTGAAATTTGACATAGAATACTTAACCATTTGCATCGTAGCACTTTTAAGATCATGCAACACATAACCACAAGCCTCCCCAAAGGAGCACTTGAGCAGTAGGATGTCCACAAAAAGATGTACTTTGGGGAAGTACACAAAATCCACATTCCATGATCGAGACAGAAAATCACATGCAGTCCTGGAAAGGATGCACTCTGATGTTTGTGGATCTTTCTCAACAACCTCCACTGCCTTGCACAAATAGTTTTTCATTTTTATTGATGACTTCTCATGTAAGTGTTGGATCTTCTTCATACGGAAGAAGGATGATACATTCTCCAAGTTTCTAGAATTCAAGGCATTGGTTGAGAAAGAAATAGGAAAGAAGGTGAAGACTCTCAGGAGTGATAATGGAGGTGAGTATGTGTTGAATGAATTTAAAAAATTATTTGAAAAATAAGGAATTCAACGAGAGTTAACAACACCCCACAACCAATAGCAGAATGGGGTGGCTGAGAGAAATAATCATAACATTGTGGGAGTAACGAGGATGATGTTGCATGACCAAGGCCTACCACTGAATTTGTGGTTTGAGGCATGAAACATAGTAGTCTATTTGCAAAACTAGAGTCCTCGTCAGCTTCTAGGTATGATTACACCAGAGAAGGCTTTCTCAGGGAGAAAGACGGATGTGTTGCAGTTCAATATTTTTGGAGCCTTTGCTTACTGCCATGTCCCCAAAGAATCGAAGAAGAAGATAGAGCTGACAATATAATTGGGGGTATTTATGGTTTACATAGAAACTCCCCACAACTACTGTGTGTACTTTCCAGCCCCCAGAATGACAGTTTTGTGAAGGGATGTAAAATTTGACGAAGATAAATCGATGTGGTGCTCTCTTGAGAGGGAGCTTCAGATCCCACTAGGAGATGAGATTTTAGCTCCAAAGGAGGAGCCTCAGTAAGTTGTGGAGTAGCAAAAAATAGAGGAGCAGAGAGTGGAGACATCCACTCAAGAAAAACCATCCAGAGAAGGTAGGAAAAGGATTGGGGAAGTTGAGAGACTTATGTAGGATGTGAGGGATAATGTGGATGATCCTTCAAATCAACACACATAGAGAAGGTCATCGGATCAGTGCACTGGCTACATGGCTCTAATAATTGAGCTTGTAGATATTGAGCCATAATCCTTCGAGGAAGAAGTAGACCAACCTGTATGGGTTGATGAAATGGTGGAGGAATATGAATCCATTGTAAATAACAGTGTTTGGGAACTGATCCCAAGACCAACACACAAATTAGTTGTGGGTTCAAGATGGATATTCAAGGTAAATCATGCAGAAGACAGAAGCATAGAAAGTACAGGGCCAAATTCGTGGCCAAGGGGTACTCTCAAGTTGAGGGGATTGACTATGAGGATACCTTTAATTCTGTAGCAAGGTACTCATCCATTAGATCAATTATTTATCTGGATGCACATATGGGGTGTAAGATCCACCAAATGGATGAAAAAAGGCATTCCTCAATGGAGTTATTGAGAAGGATGTGTACATCGAAAAACCAATGGTCTTTGAGACGTTTTATCGAGAGTCTCATGTCTGTAGACTCATCCAAGTGTTGTACAGTCTCAAGCAATCACCCCATGCATGGTACACCAGGATCGATATATATCTCACTAGTTTTGGCTTCACCTTAAGAGAAGAAAATTAAAATCTCTATCATATTTTGGTAGAAGGTAAATTGTTCATTATTGACTTATATGTTGATGAATTGATTTTAACTGGTGATGAGTGTCAAACCCCTATATTTCATAGTACCACCAGGTGACCGACAATTGTTTAGATTTTTCGTACTGAAAATAATATTCTATGGCTACCATTTATTTTCAGAGAAAAAAAGGGGACCCTTGACTGTAAGAAGCTTCAAAGGAATCAATCCGCCTCTCTGTTCAGTGGAGGAATGAAGTGTTGCTGACAAGTTATAGTGGGGATCAAACTTTAGTTCTGCCCTCATTTCATTCACCCTTTTCCCCCCCTCCATTCCTCCATATTCTCCCATGCTCTAAATCTCATTCAAACCCCCCAAAAAAACCCACATAGATAACTTTTCAAGGCTTATTAATTTATAAACCCTTTTATTATAAACTTTCAAGATTTATAATTATAATCTCCACCACCCACAAACAATCGTGTTATATTAAACCCTATCCTTATATAAGAAAGAACCATTTAAAACCTTTTGTGGGACCCCTTATGCTTCATAACGTATCGTCGTCGCAACGTTATGCTATAAATCAAATGCCAAAACTTATAAAAAAGCCGATGTGATATAATGTGGGACCCAATCCCTGCCACCCTTTCCTTTTGTTTCATTTTTCCTTTGAAAAGCACTAAAATTTACCTGTTCATGGCTTTTCCCTTGTTTCGCTTCCAAATTCCTAATTGCGATCAAAAGTGGGCCCTCGTCGCACTTCGAAAAATTTACATATTTGGCATGGAAGCTAAACTCTAAATGTTGCGATCATCGATTTGTGATTGTGATATCGCATTGCATCTGACTTACCATTGTGATCACCCACGAAATATCTATTTTTATTTGCGATGCATTGTATTACACATGAATATCATACAAATTCCATAATACTTACCGCTTTACACTTTTCATTGATTCATAAACTCCACTGCATAGCGAGTGGGTCCCTCTTCCCCACATTCCACAAAATTTTAAAAGCTAACCCCCGCAAGTTAAAACATTTAACTTGAAATGTGACCCGAGCGCAGATCATGCATTGCAAGTCTTACAAGTTAGTTGCAAATTTAAATGTTAAAAATTCCAATGTGCGATGTGCGATGTTGGCACGGATGCGATGTATTTCAGAGCAAAGGCCTAAAGGATTTCAAGTCCAAGTGAATGGTTTTTTTCGCTGTTTGGCTTCAAAAAAGGGTTGAAGATGGTCAAAATGGCTTGGGTAGCAAAAAGAGAGAAAGGGTCAAGTCCAGTCCCACCTTAACACCCCATCATTACCTTCTCCCCATCGCCCTCCATCTTTCCTCCATCTCAAAGTATACACTCTTCATTCGGTGGTCCTGGTGCATTTCACACCCCCCCCCCCCCCTCCTCAACTTCTGAGATTTAACCATTGGGGGGGGGGGTCCAGAATGGGTGGTATTACTTACCCCCTCCATGCTACGTGTCGCCCTTCCGTTATTTAGCACCCCCCTTCTATGTTAAAGATTACCACCCGAGACCCCCTCCAAAAATTTGTTTTCGCTTGCCTCCAAAACTGTCGTCGTATTCATTTTGCCACTACCACTGCTACTGCACCACGTCCACCAACTGCCATCCCTCCACAACTCGACATATAAGGTTTGTGCACTATTTATGAGGAATCAGGCTATGCATGGCAGAAAGACTCGGGAAAAACCCAACAAGGGTGGTAAAATGTAGGGCAAGGCTGAAACTCATAAATAAAAATACGGTAAAAGTTGAGTCAGGCATTTATGTAGAGATTGAACAATGGAGACTAGAGGGGAAGCAGGACGCACCAGCATTGACACCAATCAATAAGAAGTGGCTATCACTGCACCAAATTAATTATTAAATGCTAGTTTTCTGTAGGACATAGCTAGATGTCAGAGCCTCCATTGGTTACCTCTTCGAAACCATCACAGCCACCTCCAAGCCACTTTGTTGATTAACGAAGAGCCGCCTAAGTTTTGCATTCTTGAAGAGTTACCATAATAAATTCTATAGGCGGTGTTCGTCAGAGATTTTATTTATTTAGGCCTTGCATGGTCACACTTTTCTAATTTCGGTTTGTCTGTAATAAATAAAGGTTTCCAAAGTATATTAGGGCAAACCGACTTAGTGTTTAGTTAAATACTACTAGAATTCTCATTAGCAGGGGTTGGGTATTTTAGCAACTGTATTGTAAAAACAACTATTAGAGCACTGTAATTTTTTAAGCTGGACATCGATAATCAAAGACCGGTTACAGGATTCTTGAGTTGTGTTAAATTGGTGACGTGTTTCTTCTTTGTTTAAATGTTTACGTTGTTTTCTCTGTTGTGTATCTTCTCATCTAATTATAAATCAGAAATTTTAGATTAAGATTCACTGTTGGAGCACCTTAATTCAATCTCCATTTACAATATTAATGTTTTCTACTGAATTCTAATTAAAGAATTCTTAATTTCTCTTATTCACTACTAAGCCGTACTGTTTCTTCCACCTCCTAATTCATACATCTCTTAAGATCAATTTCGCACAGTTAGCTTGCCCTGCGATTTTCTCTTGATTTTGGTGTGCCTTTCCAGTGTCTGACTCCATCAGCCAATGGAATAGCCTATGCAGCCCTATCTGTCCAACCACACAATCAATCAAATAAAAAATTTTATTTCTATAACTAGCCTAACATCTGCAACTATAAACCTCAAGCTAAATCATAAATTATAAAACAGAGAGAGCCCTCTCTGAGTCTAAGAAGGCTAGGTCCTGGGCTTCAAAGTGGTTTGATGTTGTGCTTTATATTTTAGTCTTTCCAATCCTCTAATTTATAGAGTGTCAACATAATGGCAGTTATACTGGGGAATTATTGAGAAGCTTAATATTTCATCTGAACTCATAAACCCCAGTCAAAATACTGTGTGTTTTAATTATTTACTACATATTTGTTTTTGAAAAATATTCGGCCTATTTGTGCTTTGGATCTGAATTTTGGATTCTAGAAGAATCTTCACCAGATCCCATCCTGACCCAAATCCCCCTGCAATAGTTGGAAATCCAGAGAAAATCCTAAGAAAAACTCCCAAATCTAAAAATCCAACTATTAGTGGGCCTATTCACAAAGCAAGTTCCCTCCCTGAAAACCTTGCAACCTTACAAGATATCCAGTTTGACCTACACTTTGAGAAAAGCTTTTTCAGAAACAAATCTCAGAACTAGATAGACCAAGTAGCTTTTGATCTAGCCATCTTACATCAAAGTTCATTTGGGGAAGCCTCTACCTGCAATCAAAATGATCTTCAGCTTCTCCAACACTTTGACTCCCTTCAAGGTCTGGTAACAGAGCTCACCTCAACTATTTATGATGCTTATCTTCAGCAGTCTATAGAATTATCTACTCTGATTGCAGCAACTCCTTCTATTTTTTCTAATTTTTCTCATCCTCAACTCAATTACTCAAGTGTAGCTTCATCTCCTACCTTTCCCTCAAAATTCCCCCCCTAGAGTACCCAAACCTCCATGCATACACCCATGGTCCACCTACCTCCATTTAACTCCCCACCTCCTTGGTAATCCCTCCTCTAATCAACCCTCCTTGGGTCCCCCCACCACCAATCATGGCAGCCTAGTATGCTCCATTAGTGCTATCACAACCTATGGTTCCTATGCCACAGGATTATAAATCCAAAATCCCACATTTTTATGGAACTCGTCCCGAAACTACTCAACAACATGTGGACAAAATGAATGATGCTTTTGACTACCAAGAGATAGAGGATGAAACTATCCAAATGAGAATGTTTGCTCAAATTTTAGGGGGAGAAGTAAAAAAATGATTCAAAGGGTTAAACCCTAACAGTGTCCATGACCTCCCTACCCTTCACCAGTTGTTCATAAATAAATGGTAAGTTAAGAAAAATCTTCTCCAAATCCTGTTAGAATATGGAAACATCAAGATAAACGCTGGAGAGAGTGTCCAATATTATTGCACTAGATTCAACAGCATATATAATGCCCTCCCTCCTCACATGAAACCCCCACAAGGCTAAGCCCTAATGAAATTTTCAGATGGTTTCAACCCAAAGATGGCTTATCAACTAAGAGAAAAAGATATGGCTACACTGGAAGAGATGTAGAGGATTTTTGTAGGTTTGGAAGAAAATCTTATTGCAAAAAGGGCTAGAATGAGAAGTGAGAAAAGAGTCATGATTAGAGAAGAGCCTGTAGCCTCCACTTTCGATGCCAAGATCGATAGTCTGATGAGAACAATGGAGACAATCAACCTGAATGAGAGAATTTTTCCTAGAGAAAATCTGCCAACTCCTCAAAATAGAAACCAAAAATTTAGAAGAAACCCCCCTCAAATAAGACAAAGAGAGCAGAGAGGACCTAGGCAGAAAATTAGGCCTCCATTCCAAGAAAATTATTTTTATGAGGATGAGGGGGTGTCTAAGGAGCCAGAGGAAATTCAAACTAATCTAATGGCAATTAATAATGACGATAATGTTTTCCTCATCGAAGAAGAACAAGATGTGTTTTCTCCGACTCAAACTGCAGTAGAATTTGAAGAATCTAAAGATTATAAACAAGGGTTCAAGAATGCCCTCATGGAGGTGCATAGAAAATATAACCTCTAAAGCAAGAAAAATTTAGATATCCACGAGAGAAAGAATTCTGAAAAAACTTCTGCTAAGGCCCTTGAAGTTAGTCCTAAGAAATCAATAGAAAGTTCAAAGAAAATTACTAATTTAACCAGAAATAATGATCTAGAAAGAAGCACTAGCAAGTCAACAATCTGAAATGGCTGCAAAAATAGTGCTTGAGAAGAGTGATTCAAATCTGTCAAAGACACAAATACCATTCAGTATTGAGAATGAAATTGCTAAAATAATAATCTTTGTCCCTCTCACTGAATTGGTAAACCAAGATGTATATAGGTCACAAATCCTAAAAGCATTGAACATAGGGGAAATCACTGATACTGTCAATCTAAATGATGACAAACCTGAACTTTTGTATGGACCGGAAGTAGAGTTCAAATTCCAAGGGGGAGATGTTCCTCCATTTTATCTCAGTTTGAATATTCATGATAAAATTCTCCATAATTCCATGATAGACCTAGGTGCATCTCATAATCTCATGCCAAAAGGCCGTTATGGAGAAACTTGGCCTTGAAATAACTAGACCCTAAAAATACCTGTACTCTTTTAACTCCAGAAAAGTTAAATGTTTGGGCCTCATCAAATATCTTTGTGTTACATTAGCCCAGATATCGGCCAAGATTTTAGTGATGGACATCATGGTGGCTGAAATCCCTCCCAAATATGGTATGATTTTATCACACACATGGGGAGCCAAGCTTTTAGGCACTCTCCAAATGGATATGAATTATGCTTTTGGCTAGAAAAAGGTTGCATAGGGAGACCCTAATGAAATACATGGTGAACAATCTGGAGAAGCCTCATAATTACCCCTTGTACTCTGTCCACTCTGACCTTGATTCATTTATTCTTTATAATGATGTAAATATTGATGAAAAAATAACTAAAGAAGAAGAAGACCATAAGAAAGAATAGTCAGTCCAAACGAAAATTGTGCAATGCAAGTCTGAAAATTTAACCTTTTGGAACATGAGTTTCGATGGTTCGTGTGGAAACTCTGGCTCCAGAGCAGGTGTGTGGATATGCAATACTGACAATAACTACACAGCAGGGCACTCTTACAAGCTAAACTTTCAGTGCACCAACAATATAGCATAGTATGAGGCACTCCTTTTGGGTTTATAATTGCTCAAGAAACTAAGAGCCAAGATAATCTTTGTCCATGGGGATTCTGAGCTAGTTATTAAAAAAATCATGCGAGAATATTTAGCCAAGCATCCCAGATTGAGAGCATACAATAATGTTTCTCTTGACATCCTGAAAAAATTTGAAGAATATGACCTTGCTGCAGTTCCAAGGAATCAGAATGTCTTGGCTAATGGGTTAGCATTTTTAGCTAGAACTTGTCAATTTCCTCACCCCAACAAAGAATATATAGTGTAGCTTAAACACCGCCCAACAGTCCCTGATAATATGAGATACTGTCAAGTATTTGAAAATGACAAACAAATTGAGAATTTCCTCCAATATAAGGGTGAGTTTGAAGATTCTGATTTGGACCGAGATGGTGAAGAATATTTTCCCACTAGAGAGGAAATGTTTAGGGACGAGCCCCCTCACCATTATGATGTTAATTTTCAGTGAGTGAAGATAAGCATAGGATAGAGGTGCATGAAGATCCAGAAAAGGAAGAATTTGAAGTACTGGAATTCAGAGACAACACCCTACCGAGAGGACTGGTCCCTCTCAAGGATATTTTTTATTTTAATGATGTGGATAAGAAGCCGAAAATGGAATCTACAAAAGCAAATATCAAAGAATGCAATCTGGGCAATGAGAAGGACCCCAAGGTGGTAAAGTTGTCAAGAACATTGCCTGCAACCATAAAACAGAAATACATCTCTCTGTTCAAATATTTTATTGATGTGTTTTCCTGGAGTTATGAAGGCCTGAAAGCTTATGATATGGACATTATCCAGCATAAAAATTCCACTCAAGGAGAACCAGAAGCCTTTCAAACAGAAACTACGCAGGATAAATCCTATCCAAATGCCTCTGGTGGAGAAGGAGATCAAGAAGATGTATGATGCAAAGATAATAGTTCCGATCAGATACTCTGAATGGGTTTCCAATATTCTACCTATAAGAAAGAAGAAATGTGAGATTAGGCTTTGTGCTGACTTCAGAAATCTGAACAAGGAATCTCTCAAGGACAACTGCCCTTTACCAAAGATGGACCACATATTACAAAAGGTAGTGGGCTCCAAAAGAATCTCTTTGCTAGATGTTTTTTTAGGGTACAATCAAGTGCTGGTACACCTCGATGATCAACACAAAATGACTTTTACCACCCCGTGGGGAACCTTCATGTATGTGAAAATGACCTTTGAATTAATAAACACTGGCGCCACTTTGTAAATATCAATGGATATTTATTTTTCAGAAGAAATTGGTCTCTTCATTGTGATATATCTTGATGATATTATAGTATATTCGAAGACCAATCAAGAGCATCTGGCCCATTTGAGAAGAGTATTTGAGAAATGCAGAAAGTTTGGCCTATCCCTGAATCCTAAGAAATCATTATTTGGTCTTGAAGAAGGAAAGATTCTAGGCCACATCATATCTAAAGAAGGGATAGAGATTGACCCTAGCAGGATTGAGGGAATTCTACAAATCAATCATCCTATAAACATCAAAGAACTGCAATCCTTCATTGGAAAGATAAATTTTTTGAGGAGGTTTATACCAAACCTCACAAAACTCCTGAGGAATATCACTAACATGCTCAAGAAATATTTAGGAGTTAAGTGGACCAGAGAGGCTAAGCAGTCCTCCGACCTGGTAAAACAGGCACTTACTATAGCATCGGTTCTCTTTAGCCCTGATTTCACCAAGGATTTCATCATTTTATCCTTTGCATTAGTACACACGATTGTTGTTGTGTTGCTGCAGAAAAATAAGGATGGACAAGAGCAGCCCATAACATTTTTCATCCAAGCTTTAAGAGATGCACCATTGAAGTACAATATCATGGAGAAGCAGGCTTTTGCCTTGATTAAATAATTGAAGGATTTTAGAGTTTATATTCTGCATTCACACATCATTACATTCGTGCCCAATATAGTTTTAAAAGGCATCCTAACACAGGATTCTGATGGAAAAAGAGGCAAGTGGATTGTTGTCATTTTGGAGTATGATTTAGATATCAGGCCCACCAAACTAATCAAGGGACAAGGATTAGCCAAGTTGATGGCTGAAACCAAATTTCAAGCACTAGATATTAACATGATTCATTCAATGGATGAACAAGAGGAGCTGGCGACTCCACCTATTGAGGAAGTAAACCTAATTTATCCCTGGTATGAAGATATACTATATGTTCTATTCTATTTAAATGATCCTCCTGGTTTTTCCAAAACAAAAGGTAGATTCTTGAAATTAAAGGCTGTAAAATTCTGCATCGTAGAAAATGTTTTGTACTAGAAATATCTTGGGGGCAGATTGCTTAAATGTTTGCTTCAAGAAGAAGCAGATAGGGTTACAAAATAATTCCATGAAGGGGATTGTGGAGGTCACCTCTACTGGAAAACCACTGCTAATAATATCCTTAGAGCTGGTTTCTATTAGCCTACCCTTTTCCCAGACACCCACAAAATGGTAGCCACCTGTCATAAATGCCAAATATTTGAGGGAAAAAGAAAGTTGTTGCCTTTTCCTTTACAACCTATCTTTGTTGAAGCTCCTTTCCAACAATGGGGTTTAGACTTCATTGGAGAAATCCACCCTCCCTCCTCTGGCCAGCATAAATGAATCCTCACTGCTACAAACTATTTTAGCAAATGGATAGAGGCCATCCCTTCCAGAAATGCTACTGATTCAATGATTATCAAATTCCTTGAAACCAACATCTTGTCCAGATTTGGTTGTCCGAGGAAAATCATTACAGATAATGCTGTTGCTTTTATGTCCAAGAAGATGATAGATTTTTGGCATAAATATCACATTTATTTGGGGCATTCAACAACTTATTACCCTCAAGGCAATGCGTTAGTTGAGTCTTCCAACAAGAGCCTAGTCAATATCATCAAAAATTTGTTGAAGGATAATAAGAAATCTTGGCATAAAAAGCTGATACATGCATTATGGGCTGATAGATTAACCACAAAGAAATCAATTGGCACGTCACCATACAAGTTAGTCTATGGAATGGATGCAATTTTCCCAACATCCCTGGGAGTGCCAGCCATGAAGCTCATTCAAGAAGCACAGGCTGGAGAAAATGATGTGCAAAGAAGAATAAGCTAGACCATTCATTTGCAACAGTTCAGAGAAGAGGTGTACAACAGAACCCAGGTTGTGCAAGAAAATATGAAGAATATTTTTTACAAGAGGAAAAAAGCCAATGATTTCAAAATAGGAGATAAAGTGCTGAAATGGGAATCCAAGCGAGAAGATAAAGGTAAGCATGGAAAATTCGATAACTTATGGAAAGGGCCATAGATTATTCATTCTTTTAGAGGAGACAATGCCTTTTTCTTGCAAGAAATGGATGGAACAGAGCTGTTTGGAGGTCCTGTCAATGCCAGGATGCTAAAACACTATCTCTGATAAAACTCATAAGACTTTCATCATTATAAATACCATAGCATTACAATTTTCAGTAATCCATTGGACCAGGTTGAAGCCCGAAGTGAAGGCCATAAGCCTAGTCTGATAAGAAAGGATGTATATAATTTTTTCTGAAAGTGTTGCAAATTAAAGTGACACTACTATTGAAAAAAGTTTTGTGCAGTCATAGAGCTTAAGCATGATTGTACAAATTTTGAATTTTCTATTGACAGGTTAGAAAATGAAGATTTTTCAAACCATTTAATCTTGGCTTATCAGTAGGTAGGTATAAAATGACATTGGTTCAACAACCTAAACTGAACCAATAGGAGAAAGAGGGGATAGGTAATAGGTTAGCAATTCAAAAGAAAAATGATGTCAAGGTTTGAAAGTCTAAATGCACCCCAAAAGGAAGAAAAATGATTAGAATCATAGGTTGGGTAGGTAGGTGTGCAAATGAGATCTTAATACTATGAGCATGTCTCCAGTTTTCAGTTTCAGGTTGCCTTGTCAGTCTGAGGATCAGGTGAGTTTCAGACCTCAGTTTGCAGAAAGCATCGACATCAGTCCAAAGGTTGCAGCCACAGAAGTTGCAGTAGACCAGGCTACAAGGTTGGGATCAGCCCAATGGATCAGGCCACTAGTCTACGGTGTTCTTGACACCTCCTAAATAAGTTTCCATCCCTAGTTGGAGCCACTGTTAGACTCTTGTGTTTCATAGTATCACAAGGTGATTGATTATTGATTAGATTTGTCATTACTGAAAAATAAAATTCTATGGATATCATTTATTTTTAGAGAAAGAAAGGGAACTCCTGACTGTAAAGAGCTTCAAAGGAATCAATCTGCCTCTCCGTCCAGTTGAAGGAAGGAAGTGTCGCTAACAATGTGTAATGGGGATAAAAATTCATTTTTTCCCTCGTTTCATTTCATTGCATTCACCCTCTTTTTCCTGTCTCCATTCCTCCATATTCTCCCATGCTCTGATTCCCATTCAAAACCCCCAAAAACCCACAAGATAACTTTTCAGGGCTTATTACTTTATAAAACCTTTTATTATAAAGTTTCGACTTTATAGTTATAAGCTTTGCCACCTACGAACAACTGTGTTATATTAAACCTTATGATTATATCATATATATATATAACAATACCTGTTTAAAACCTTTGGTGGGACCCCTTATACCTCATCACTTATCGCTGTCACAACGTTGTGTTATGAATCAAATGCCAAAACTTATAAAACCGTCGATGCGATATAATGTGGGACCCAATCCCCGCCTCCCTTTCCAATTTTGCTTCATTTTTCCTTTGAAAAGAATTAAACTTTCCCTTTTCATTACTTTTCCCTTGTTCCGCTTCCCAATTCCCGATCACGGTCAAAAGTGGGCCCTCATCGCATTTCACAAACTTTACATATTTGGCATGGAAACTAAACTCTAAATTTTGCGATCACCGATTTGCGATTGCAATATCACATCACATTTGACTTACCATTGTGCGCGCCTGCAAGTTTATCCATTTAGTTTTGCGATGCGATAAACCGATCCCAAGTCTGCAACTTCGCTCCCGCTTCATAAGCCGTTTCAATTCATATGAATATCATATAAATTCCATAATACTTACCGCCTTAAACTTTCCGTCGATTCATAAAAACTCTGTCACATTTGCCAGTGAGTCCCTCTTCCCCGCATTTCACAAATTTTAAAAATTAACCATGCAGCTTATAATTAAATTTTATACATTGCGATGTGCATTGCGGTCGTGATCCCACTTCCGCCCTGCCATGTCACTCATATCCTCCCCCGCACATTGCCCTTCGTAGATCACACATCGCAAATCTTACAAGTTAGCTGCCAAGATAAATGTCAAAAATGTCGATGTGTGATGTGCGATACTCGGTGGGACCCAATCGCACATCACAAGTTTTATAAATTAGTCACAAAGATAAATGTTAAAAATGCCAAAGTGCAACATGCGATGCAATGGGGCCCGATCGCAAATCATGCATCTCAAGTTTTAAAGATTAAAGTGCGAAGGGTAAATGTTAAGTCCTGCACCGTGCGAAGTGCGATGTTGGCGCAAATGTGATGTATTTCAGAATAAAGGACTAAAGGATTTCAAGTCCGAGTGAATGGTTTTTTACGCTGTTTCCCTTCAAAAAAGGGTTGAAAACGAATGAAAGGGCTCGGGTAGCAAAAGATAGAAAGGGTCGAGTCTGGTCCCACCTTACCGCCATGTAATTACCTTCTCCTCGTCGCCCTCCATCTTTCCTCCATCTCAAAGTTGCCCCTTCTCATCCGACGGTCCTAGTGCATTTCGCACCCCCCTCAGCTTATGAGATTTAACCATTGGGGGGGTGGGCATAGTCCGAAATGGGTGGTATCACTTACCCCCACCCCGCTAGATGTCGCCCTTTCGTTATTTCGCACCCCCTTCTATATTACCGCTTACTAGCTAAGACCCCCTCCGAAAATTTGTTTTCACTTGCCTCCTAACTGCCTCCGTATTCATTTGACCACTACCACTACTGTTGTGCCACGTCCACCAATCGCCATCCCTCCACAACCAGGCATATAAGGTTTGTGCACCATTTATAAGGAAATAGGCTACGCATGATGGAAAGACTCGGGCCAAACTCGACAAGGGTGGTAAAAGGTAGGGCGAGGCTGAATTTCATAAATGAAAAGATGGTAAAGTCGAGTCGGGCATTCATGCAGAGATCAAACAACAAAGACTAAAGGGGCAACATGATGCACCAACACCGACACCAATCAATGAGAAGTGGCTAGCACTGCACCAAATTCATTACTAAATGCCAGTTTTTTTGTTGAACAGAGCCAGATTTCAGAGCCTCCGTTGGTTACCTCTTTGAAACCATCACAGTCGCCTCCAATCCACTTTGTTGATTCACGAAGTGCCGCCTGAGTTTTGCATTCTTGAAGAGTTACCATAATAAATTATACATGCGGTGTTCATCAGATATTTTATTTATTCAGGCCTTGCATGGCCACACTTGTCTAATTTCAGTATGTTTGTAATAAATAAAGGTTGCCGGAGTAGACTAGGGCAAACCGACTTAGCTGTTAGTTAAATACTGCTATAATTCTCATTAGCAAGGGTTGGATATTTTAGCAACTATATTGTAAGAAATAATATTAGAGCACTGTAATTTTTGAAGCTATACATTGATAATCAAAGACCGGTTACATGATTCTTGAGTTGTTTAAAATGGTCACGTGTTTCTTCTTTGTTTAAATGTTTATGTTGTTTCCCCACTGTGCATCTGCTCATCTAATTGTAAATTAGAAATTTTAGATTAAGATTCGTTGTTGGGGCGCCTTAATTCTGTCTGCATTTACAATCTGAATGTTTTCTATTGAAGTCTAATTAAATAATTATTAATTTCTCTTTAGTCACTACTAAACCTTAATGTTTCTTCCACCTCCTAATTCATACAACTCTTAAGATCCATTTCACATAGTTAGCTTGCCCTACGATTTGCTGTTGATTTTGATGTGCCTTTATAGCCTTTGACTCTATCACCCAATGGAATAGCATCTGCAGCCCTATCTATCCAACCACACAATTAACCAAACAAACAAACCCATCACTGTAACTAGCCTAACATCTGCAACTATAACTAGCAAGTTAAATTGATTTAAATCATAAAACAGAGAGAGCCCTCTCTGAGTCTGGGAAGGTTAGGTCCTGGACTCCAAAGCAGTTTGATGTGGTACTTTATAGTTTAGTTTTTCCAATCTTCTAAATTATAGAGTGCCAACATGTGCATCAACATTTTTTGGCATTGTTGCCAAGGACCAATTTATTGGAATTTGGCTTTATGACATTCATATCTCTTTCCCCCTTCGTTTTTTCATCTCAAGTATTTGAGTTAGATTCCTGTCCCAGTGGCGACTCCATTTTCTTCATTTTCTGCAGGAATTCGTACTAGAAGACATCCAAGTAGCTTGGTTACTCCTACTCTAGATCCTGAAAAGTTTCTCAAAGTCTGATTACACAGGTTCTCTTCTCATACACTTCTTGTTAATCTTGGGCAAGAAGCTCTCTGTGATATCCATTCTTTTTTTTGCGATCCTGTTCGGAAAGATATCATGAATATCTTTGCCCCGTGTAACTTTTCTAATTTTCAGGGTTATCCCAATGGTTTCCCTGAACATGGTATGGATAGGTTACTTGCTTTTCAGGGAAATAATGCGGTCAGTGTCAAAGCTCACTTGTTTGCTTTTGCTGGTTGGTGGAATAAATGGGGGGCTTTAAATAACGATTTTGAGGATGTAAAGATGAAGCTTTTTATTCTTCCTTTTGAGCAATATTTTATGGACTGGTTTACTGAAAAGCCTAATAATTCGTTCGATACTTTTGAATCAATTATATATGCCTTTAAGGATAAGTTTGGTGATAAAAGGGAAGATAGGCATTTGGTGAAGATATCAATGCCATAAAATTGAAAGAAAATGAAAATAATAAAGAATTTAACAAGATATTTAATGGTATTCTTAAGGAAATTTCTCAAAACCATAGGCCTCTTGATGGATCTCTTCTGAATTTTTACACTGATGCTTTTAATTCTGATACTTCATATGAGCTAAGATGTGCTAAGACTGCTGATTATAAGGCTTTCCAATCTTTAGCAGAAGAGCTCGAAAAGGACAAAAGGGCATCAGGGAAGTCTGAAATTCCTAGTTTTGATAGGGATGCAACTAAATTAAAAGGGCCTTAAGGTAAAGAGGCTCAAGAATCAGATGATGACCCTATGAAAAAATTAATCCAAAATATTGAAAGCATGGAGCTTAACTAAGAGAACTTAATCTCTGACCATGCTAAGGAAATAAGCACTTTGCAGTCTAGGTTGGTCCAAAAGGAAAGAGCTCAAGTGAAAAATTCCCAACCTAGGAATATAAATATTAATCGAGGTAATAATACTTGGCAGAAAAAGGGTCAACCTAGTGAGCAGAGACCTCCTAATCTGCTTGAATCTACTAATCTGGTTGATGAAGCTCCGCCTTATTGTAGGGCTTGTGATTCTCTTCATGAGGAGGTTACTTATCCCACTGTTAAAATAAGTATGAATAGTGGAATGTTTGGGGCAAGTAATTAGATAAATGTTGTTGGTAAAGAATTTTCTTTGTCTATGGATGATTGGATGGAAGTCAAGGAAAATAGTCAAGATGTTAGGCCTTTTACATCTTCGCATAGCGTCAATAATCTTGATCATGAAAAGGATTTGATGATTGAATTATTTGGTGAAAAGCCTTCTCTAGATCAAGTTTTGGAAATTGAAAAGGACAAAGGATTAAATTATCAGAGAAGGGATAAAGATCAAGGTAATAGTCAAACTACCCCTCGAATTTTCAATCCTAGTCATGGTCTGAATATTGATTTGGGAGCATGGTTGAATAATGCTAAGATCTTGGTGCCTGTCACTGAGATGTTGAAGCTTCCCACTCAAAGGGCTAAGTTTTTAGATGTCGTCGAAGCTTTGCATGTTAAAGTTTCTCAAGGTAATACTCTTGAAGTTTCCTATCATGATGCCCCTATATATTTGCAAAAAATGGAATCGGATAACAAGGAGCATCAACCATTTTTCGTTGCTTTAATGGTTAATGGTTATAAATTGAATAATTATATGTTGGATTCTGGTGTTTCAACTTGTGTCATGACCAAGAGGGTCATGGAACAACTCAATTTAAGATTTTCTAGACCATTCCACAACATATGTGCCATGGATTCTAAGAAAATTGAAGTTCATGGGTTAGTCAAGCATTTACAAGTTCATTTATCTGTTTATCCTGACATAATAATTGTTATGGACATAGTTGTAATTGATGTTTTGGATTCTTGGGGTATGTTGTTATCGAGAAAGTGGGCCTCTGATCTAGGAGGAAGTATTCAAATGAATTGGTCCTATGCTATGATCCCTTATCCTAGAGGTGATGGGTTTGTGAGACTCAATAGAGAGCCTGAAAGAAGGTTCCATGTGGAAGATCCTAAGAGACCTCATAATGAAATAATTAAAGAACAACCTGACATGGGGAATTATGATCTCATGTCTAACTTCATAGTTCCTTTAGATGATAAGGTTAATGAGAAGATTGAGGACCTAAAGGATAAAGTTTGGCACATGCATTTTGATGGTGCATCGTCTAGGTACGGTAAAGGTGTTGGAATTGTGTTAAAGTCTCCCCTTGGTCATATTTCAAATTTTCCTATAGACTGGAGTTCGATGCAACCAACAACGTGGCTAAGTATGAAGCCTTATTTTTGGGTCTTGAATTGGAAAAAGCTTTAAGAATTAAGTTTCTTAGTATCAAGGGAGACTTTGATTTAGTTATCATGCAAGTTAAGAATAAATTTACATGTAAAAATCAAAGGTTAAGGAATTATCAAAATGTTGTGTGGGATTTTATGGAATACTTTGATGCCATTAACCTTGAAGTTGTCCCAAGAGAAAATAATAGCTTGGCGGATGAGCTTGCTGTGGCTGCTTATAATTTACAATTATTTGATGAATTAATCAAGGATAAGATAAAAATGGAAATTATTTTTAGACCTTCAGTTCCGGATAATTCAGAGTATTGGCAAGTTTTTAATGATGAGAAGCAGGTCATTTGTTTTCTTAATAATTTGGATGAGTTTGAAAATTTTTGGGTAAGTTCTAGGGAGGATGGATCTGATGATCATGATGATATTATAAATCCTACTCCTAGGAATATTGTTGCTTTAGAACAACACTTTTATCATCATGATGCCACAAAGATGAAATAGGAGAATAAAATGGATCTGGGTGAATTCTTTGAAGTAAATATTGGTACTTTTGAGGACCCTAAAATTGTCAAAATTGGTAAAGGTACTAATGATGAAGAAAGGAAAAATTTGACCAATTTATTTTATGAATATAGGGATGTTTTAGCATTTTCGTATGATGAGGTAAAAGGATATAGGGAAGGTGTCATGCAACATATTATCCCTTTAAAAGATGAAAATGCTAAACCTTTTCGTCAAAAGCTTAGGAAAATAAATCCTAAGTTATCCCCTTTTGTTCAAAAAAAGCTTTCAAAGATTCTCGTAGCTGGAATTTAGAAATTATATACAATATGCATGTATATATCTGGACTCTCCTAATCTAACAATATTTATCTTCTTGCTAAATACATAATCCTTCCACCAATAATTTTATGAAATTTAATCAACAATTGTAAAACACATGAAGCAATACAAAAACACACATAATACAAACTTGTTTAACCATGAAAGCCTCGAAGCCAAAAACCCCAACTATCATATTATGTATCATGAAGATCATGTAACAATCTCATGCAAAGCTTAGTACGATCAAGCTCTCAAGCATAATACAATCGTCACACACTAACATAGAAGAAATCTGCAAATCCATGCACCAATCTCTCTCGCCTCCTCGCTAGCCCTAGCTCTCCACGCATGTACAATCCAAGGTGATTACAAAGACCAATTTGATGCAATCCCACTCTCCTTTCGACCGCGTTATTATCATTTGCAACTCCAATGTATAAGTGTAGATTCAATTAATTCATCACTAGAAGTCACAACTATGATAGTCCATCTTGCCCTTTCACCCATCTCTCCCACCGGGTCTCCATTGAACCGACATGCACCGTAGTTAATTAAGTCGTATTGTTCCGTTGATTAATGAGTTATTATTTGTGAATTAATTAACTAATTAATTCACTCCACTCTCACTAGTGTATCATTCAAGCTAGATTAGATACAACATAGCTCAACCGAGTCTAACCGAGTTAAACCGAATAGCAACTCCCATAAACTACTCTCTTCCCCCAACTCCTGGCTAACTTTGCCACTTCAGCTTCGAATCGAGTCCTTCATGCATGAACTCCGCAAACCCTTAGAATTGCGTAATTCCTTCAGCTCACCGATTTGAAAAATCTATATACCGAAAATAAAGTGCTTCCAAGAGAATAAGTTGTTATTTAGATTCTCGATTATTATTAAGAGCTAATAATAATCGACATGCATCTATTTTTAGATCGACGATCTATAAATAGACTTCGCCCAATATTATAAAAATAAAATTTCATCTATTTTTCACATTTGACCAACCATCTACAAATAGCCTTCGCTACATATAGAATATGCTCACCATGTCGTAAAGAAATAGACATACACCTAAAAATAGCTCGTGTGGGCCCCGCACCTAGTTTAGGTGATTATTTTCCAACGAGGATCAAGGATGATGTTTTAGGATGCCTCCTTCGATCGTTTCTTGTTGCAAACTTCAACACTCCCTCTCAACAAGAAAGGATTGTCTTTTTCATGCAACATGCAACTCCATGCATTCGCCCCGCAACCTTTGCAAGCGCCCCCCGCAACTCCATACGACCGCCCGCAACTCTTACATGCAACACTTTCGAAACTCGAAAGCCTCCAAACAACTCAACTAGTCTAATGCATTTATCATCAAAGTCTTCAACTTATGCTTGGCTACCGCACATGTCTTCAGTGAACCACCGTGTCACGTTGAACTCTACACCCATGCACTCGCACTCGTCGTCAACTTTGAATCGCGCTCTAGTATCCAACACTCGTCACTTTGAACCGACCGCATCAATCCAACCCGATCATGCGCATCGCTGCCTCCCATGGGCTCCTCGTAGCTAGGTTCAATTCTATGAGATCCACACCATCTCAATGAATCGTCCCGTAAATCTCCCTTCGGGATACTAGTCTATGCATGTCGCCCCACCTCTCACCGTGTATAGGCCGCATGCACTCCCTCCCGCCCATCTTCGCACGAAATTTCTCTCGCATGAGTGGTTTCTCCCACTCCATGATCCTCATCTTATTAGCCGCTGCTCCACATCTCGAGGTTCACTCTTACGTGCATGCAAATCCTCGCTCTCCTCTCAAGCTTCAATTTCATGTCTTTTCGCACTTCACAACGCACGAAGCTCCGTAGAAATCCCATCTACATCAAATCTATAAAGATTCTTCGCATCTCCCGCCTATGGTTACTCCACAACCTTCTCGAGATCGCTTTCGAAAGCCGCATGTTGAGAGGCTCCCTCTCAACCACCAAGTCACTAACCTCTCGTTTTTTCTCTCTCAAAGCTTTGCATGCATATTGTACCTAAGTGCATGTAGATTATTGGCTCATGCACATTGTAATTGCTGCCGTCGCAAAATTTTCTAACAAAAAAATCTGATTTTTTAAATCGACGATATCTCCCCCTCATCCGAGCTCCGATTCGACCGATCTCTTCAATTTGGGTATTTTTTCGCAATCGTAATCCAAATATGCTATTTGATTATGAAAATAATTCACCAAAAAATTTCATATATTCTCCCGCAAACTCGCACACCCAAAAATTCCCTCGCTCTCATTCCATGTAGAAAATCTATAACACAACTCTAATACCATGTAGAAAAAATCTATAACATAGCTCCGACATCGTGTAGAAATTATATACAATATGCATGTATATATCCAGACTCTCCCCGATCTAACAATATTTATCTTCTTGCTAAAATGCGTAATCCTTCCACTATAATTCTAAGCGGAAATTTAATCAACAATTGCAAAACACATGAAGAAATAAAAACACACATAACACAATTATTTAACGCGGAAAGCCCGATGCTAAAAACCCCAACTATCATATTATGTATCATGGAGATCATGTAACAATATCATACAAAGCTTAGTACATCAAGCTCTCGCATAATACAATCGTCACACACTAACATAGAAGAAATTTTCAAATCCATGCACCAATCTCTCCGCCTCCCTCGCTAGCCTCGTCTTCCACCGCGCAATCCAAGTTGACTAGCAAAGACAATTCAATGCAATCGCACTCTCCTTGAGAGACCGTATTATCATTGAGCAACTCCATCGTATATGTAGATGCAATTAATGCATCACTAGTAGTCACAATGGATAGTCCATCTTGCCCTTTTCACTCCATCTCTCCACTTGGTCTCCACTAGAACTCGACATGCACCGTAGTTAATCGCCGTATTGTTCACGCTGATTAATGTGAGTTATTATTTGCGAATTAATTAACTAATTGATTCACTCGCACTCTCACTAGTGTATCATTCAGCTTAGATTAGATACAACTAGCTCAATTGAGTCTAACCGAGTTAAACCGAATACAACTCCATAAACTACTCTTCCAACTTTGTCATAAATTTGCCACTTCAGCTCTAACCGAGTCCTCCATGCATGAACTCCAGGAAACCCTTAGGAATTGCGTAATTCCTTTAGCCCACCGATTTGAAAAAATTGTATACCGAAATAAAGTGTTCCAAGAGAATAAGTTGCCGTTTAGAGTCTAATTATTATTAAGAGCTAATAATAATCGACATGCATCTATTTTTAGAATCGACGTATCTATAAATATACTTCACCCAATATTCTAAAAATAGAATTTCATCTATTTTTCACATTTGACCAACCATTTACAAATAGCCTCCTACTACATATAGAATATGCCCACCATGTCTCAAAAAAATAGACATACACCTAAAAATAGGCCCTAGGTGTGGGCCCCACCTAGTTTAGTGTGATTATTTTCCAACGAGGATCAAGGATGACGTGTTTCGTGATTCCTCCTTCACCGTTTCTTGTTGCAAACTTCAACACTCCCTCTCAACAAGAAATGATTGTCTTTGCATGGGACATGCAACTCCATGCATTCGCCTTGCAACTCTTTAGCAAGCACCCCGCAACTCCATGCATCCGCCCCCGCAACTCTTACATGCAACACTTTCGAAACCGAAAGCCTCCAAACAACTCAATTATTCTCCGATGTGGATATATCATCAAAGTCTTCAACCTTTTCTTAGCTACCGCACATGTCTTCAGGAACCACCGCGATGTTGAACTCGCACCCATGCACTCTTCACCGGGCCGTCAACTTTCGAACTCGTGCTCCCGCATCCAACACCGTCACTTTGATATGACCGCATCAATCCAACCGATCATGCTACCGTTGTACTCAGGTGGGCTCCTCCCAGCCAGTGTTCAATTCATGAGATCCACACCATTTCAATGAATCTTGCCCAAAAATCTCCCTCTCGGGATTACTCACATGCATGTCGCCCCCACCTCTTACTGGTGGTATAGCCGCATGCACTCCCTCCGCCCATCCGGCACGAAATTTCTCTCCGCATGAGTGGTTGCTCCCACTCCATGATCCCTCATATTGTGGTCGCTCCATATCTCGAGGTTCACTCTTACTCCGCATGCAAATCCTACTCCCTCTCAAGCTTCACATTTTCATGTCTTTCGCACTTCCCAATAGTAGGAAGCTCCGTAGAAATCCCGTCTACATCAAATCTATAAATATTCTCTCTCGCATCTCCGCTGTGGCTGCTCCATAATCTTCCGAGATCGCTTCTCGTAAGCCGCATGTTGAGAGGCTCCCTCTCAACCACCAAGTCACTAACCTCTCGCTTTGCTCCTCAAAGCTTTCGCATGCATCTTGTACCTCGCTGGCATGTAGATTCTTGGCTCGCGCACATTGTAATTGTACTCGCCGTCGTAAAATTTTTCTAACAAAAAAAGCCGATTTTAAATCGACGATATCTCCCTCATCATCCGAGCTCCGATTCGACCAATCAATTTGGGTATTTTTTTGCAAGCAGAATCCAAATATTCTATTTTTTTTTCTCGAAAATATTTCACCAAAAATTTCATATATATTCGCAAACTCATGCGCCCAAAAATTCCTCGCTCTCATTCCATGTAGAAAATCATATAACACAGCTCGATACCATGTAGAAAATCTATAGCACAAATCCGATACCATGTAGAAATTATATAAAATATGCATGTATAAATCCGGACTCTCCCCGATCTAACAATATTTATATACTCTTGCTAAATACGACTTAATCCCTTCCACTATAATTCTTGTGGAACTTAATCAATAATTGCAAAACACATGAAGCAATAAAACACACATAACACAAGCGAGCTTTAACCCAGAAAGCCCGAAGCTAAAACCCCAACTATCATATTATGTGTATCATGGAGATCATGTAAAAATATCATACAAAGCTTAGTACATCAAGCTCTTAGTACAATACAATCATCACACACTAACATAGTAAGAAATCTCGCAAATCCATGCACCAATCTCTCTCGCCCTCCCCCGCTAGTCCGCTCTCCCACTACGCAATCCAAGATGATTACAAAGACCAATTCGATGCAATCCCACTCTCTCTTGATTGCGATATTATCATTTGCAACTCCAATGTATATGTAGATTCAATTAATGCATCACTAGTAGTCACAAATCTGGAGTAGTCCATCTTGCCCTTTCACCTATCTCTCCACCGGGTCTCCACCGGAACTCGACATGCACCGTAGTTAACTACTTTATTGTTTAGTTGATTAATAAGTTATTATTTGTGAATTAATTAACCAATTAATTCACTCCACTCTCACTAGTGTATCATTCAGATTAGATTAGATACAACTAGCTCAATTGGAGTCTAACCGAGTTAAACCGAATACAACTCCATAAACTACTCTTCCAACTCCTTCCGTCATAAATTTGCCACTTTTAGATCTAACCGAGTCCTACATGCATGAACTCCAAGCAAACCCTTAGGAATTGCGTTATTCCTTCAGACCCACTCGATTTGACAAATCTATATACCGAAATAACGTGCTCCAAGAGAATAAGTCATCAAGTTATAGAGTTTGATTATTATTAAGAGCTAATAATAATCGACATGCATCTATTTTTAGATCGGCGATCTATAAATAGACTTTCGCCTCAATATTCTAAAAAATAGAATTTCATCTATTTTTCACATTTTTGACCAACCATTTACAAATAGCCTCCCGCTACATATAGAATATGCTCACCATGTCTAAAAATAGACATACACCTAAAAATAGCCCGTGTGGGCCCCACCTAGTTTAGTACGATTATTTTCCAACTAGGATCAAGGATGATGTTTCATAGATGCCTCCTTCATCGTTTCTTGTTGCAAAATTCAACATGGGAATTATTGCTCAAACTATCCATTCAACATGGTGATCCAACTTGGTGATTGTAGTGAAGAAAAATGGTACCATTAGACTTTGTGTTGATTTTAGAAACCTTAATCTAGCATGTAAAAAGGGATAATTTCCCTTCGCCAAACATGAAGACTATGTCAGCAAAGAGTAACGGGTTCAAGAATGATGTCATTTCTAGATGGTTTTTCCGGATACAATCAAGTTTGGGTTAAGAAGGAAGATCATCACAAAACTACATTCACCACACCATGGGGTACTTTCGAATATATTAAAATGCCTTTTGGGTTGACTAATGTTGGGGCTACTTTTCAAAGGGCTATGGATTATTCTTTTTAAAGGTTTAATTGGTAAAAATTATTGAAATTTATCATGATGATATTACTATTTTTTTCTAAAGATGGTATGAGTCACATAGGTCATCTTAAGCATGTTCTTGATAAGTGTAGAGAATTTGGAATTTCTTTTGAATCCAACTAAGTGTAGCTTTTTGGAGTATCTAAGTGAAATTACATGGTCATGTCATTTCTAAATATGGGATCATGATTGATCTCGAAAGGGTTGAGGCAATCCAAAAAGATTCCTCTCCCTCATAATCTTAAATCCCTTAAGTATTTTCTAGAAAAAATAATTTTCTTAGAAGATTTATTCCAAATTACGTGGAAATAGCTAAGCCTATTCAAAGTCTTCTAAAAAAGGATATAATTTTTTTATGGAAAGAAGATGGCGTAAAGCGATTTTCAGTGGAATAAAGGGTGTTATTTCCAAAGCTCATGTTTTGGCAAGTCCCGATTATTCAAAGGATTTTATGATTTTCTCTTTCGCTTCTAAAGATACTCATCATTGTGTCTTATTACAAAAGAATAAGGAAGGTCATGAACGACCTATAGCTTCCATGAGTAGAGCACTTTAAAATTCTGAATTAAATTATACTACCATGGAAAAGCTAAGCCTATTGCTTCTGGTTAAGTCTCTTTAAGACTTTTAGGACTTGTGTGGGTTATTCTAAAAATCATTGCTTTTGTCCCACATCTCCGCGATTAAAGATATCTTAACTCAAATAGATTGCCGAGGGGACCTCTCTGGTGCTAGGTGGGGTTGCTAAAATTCGAAGAGTATGATTTGAAGATTAGACCCACCAAGTTAGTCAAGGGTCAAGGCTTGGCTGAAATGATGATCGTTAGGTAATGAGAAAGGGCTTGGTTTGATCTCTCGTCTTAATGATGCATCTTCGCCTTAGCCGCAAAGATTAGGAGAACATGAATGGTACCAGGACATTATTTATTATTTGTTAAATCTCACATGTCCTAACCATTTAATTTCTCATAGAAGAAGGGCTCTTAGATTAAAAGACACTAAATATTGCCTCATGAAGGATGGCCTTGGATGGAGAAATCTCAAGAGGGCATAGTACTTAGGTGTGTTGATGAAGTTGTGTTCTCGAGTTTCATTAAGGATTTTGTGGTGGTCATTATGTCGCTAGTAACTACCGCCCATATATATTCCCGAGAGCCGGTTATTATTGGCCTTCGATTTTTTCGTATGTGCATATATTTGTCGAAGTTGCCAAGATCCCAGCCAATCCCGTTCTCCGGGAGCGTGCTGGGGTTGCCTCGCTCTACAACCCGTGGTTGTTGAGGCACCTTTTCAACATTGGGTCTAGATCTCATTGGGAAATTCCATGAAAATTATAGCAATGGCTAATCATGGATCTTAGACTCGCGACTTTAATTATTTTATGAAATGGTTTGAGGCCATTATCTCGCTAAGAATGAAAATGAATAGGGTCATTATGGACTTTATTGAAAATCAATTCATTACTATGGATTTGGTGTCCCTTCCAAGATCACTACCGAAAATGCCAAGGCCTTTAGTTCATTTGAAGTTTCATATTTTTTTGTTTCTTTAAGTATGGCATTGTGTTATCTCATTCATCTAATTATTATCCTCGTGATAACGACCTAGCCGAGTCGAAGTAATAAAAATCTTATAACCATTATTAAGAAGATAGTAGGAGATAATAAGCGATCTTGGGAAATCAAAATCAAGTATTCTTTGTAGGCGTATAGAATTACTAAAAAAAGAAGGCTATTGCTAAAAGTCCTTTTGAATTAGTTTATCGCTTTCGGATGTAACTTTTTCCCTGCACCTTAAATTACCAAATACCAACTCCTTCGACATTTTTTCACCGATAAAGATGTTGTTCAAAATAGAATTGATCAGTATTGTGGAGTTGGATGAAACTTGTAGAAAGGATTTGATAACATGTAAAAAATTAATCTAACATTAAGAAAAGTTTTGATAAATCATATCGTGATCCCAGATCTTTGCAAAGTTGGAGACATGGTATTACTTTGGGATCGAAAAATAAAAAACTAGTGAAAGAATAAGAAATTCAATAGTTTGTGGTTGGGACCATAGATTATTCAAGGCATTGTTGGACCAAACTCATTCCACTTGAGCACATTGGAAGGTGAACCACTTCGCGCTTACCTACAAATGGCACAAATGCTCAAGTTGTTCTTCGTAGATGACATTCCGATGCCATTGTACATCCTTTGTATTGAATTTATAACCTTACACCTTGTCCTTTCAACATTTCATTTTGTAGTTAGATTAGATTTATTTTTTCATGTTAAGTATAATAATAAATGATAGAAGAGCTTCTATTTTTCATGTGCTTAATGTTATATGATAGATATTTGGATGGACGCTACTTACGTAATTTTGTGTGTTGCTTGGATGCAGACTGGATGCCCACATTCCTTCAATGAAGCAACGTGTCCCCAAGAAGAGCCATATGTTGACCACTCCTATGTCAACGAACCCCATAGTAGTACACCCCCATTTCTCGCAAATGGGATTTATCATGTTCTAGGTGTTCACGCCATTTCAAATTTCATCATCGCATCTACATTTTTATAAATGATGTAAACCCATTGTGCATGTTTTTGATGTAAATGACCTATAAGACCATCGTATGTAACAACTTAGGTAAGCCTAGTATTTTGGTGAGGATTTATATCCTAGGAGGTTTTTGTCTCACCGATTCATTTGTGTTTCTCGACACAAGTGATCGATGCAGTAGTTTTTCCCTCACCGGCCTTCACCCCAAAGATAGGGTGGATTTTGTCGTCAAGATACTAAGTGAGTCCTAGTGTTTTATATCGAGCCTTGTAAAATTAAATTTGGGAATAATCCTAGCTAATTGGCTAGATTATTTTATTACAAATTACTTGGTCTACTAGATGATGTTTTGAGTCACAGCACTGGGTAGCTTTTGAGGGTCTATTCCAAATGGGTTTTTCCCCCTTTTCATGTGTCAAATTGTAATATTTTGATGTAAAATATTTTTAGTGCATGGTCCCTCACAATTAGACACCATGGATAAAGTATTAGAGGGTTGGAAAAAATAATTAATCCCCTCGATGAGTCAAATTAATTAAATTTTATGGCCAAATTTAAATTAAAAAAATCCCAAGCCAAAAATTTAATTAATTTTATGTCCCTAGGTAAAATTAAAAATTCTTCAAAGGCAAAAATTCGTGGGTCCCTATAAAATAAATTTTTAAAAGGTCACGAGCCAAGGAAATATTTGAGAATTTTGAGAAATTTTTGGACCCTGGCCTTCGTGGTTAAGTCAACAGTCAAAATTTTGAGTTAATTAACTCAAAAATATTATTTTTTTGAGTTAGTTAAAAGGGAATTAAATGATAAATTGGAAATTTTCTCAAAAAATTATAATTTCGACTGACGAGATTAAAAGATGATTAAATATATATAAACCGGCCGAGATTAATTTGATAGGGATCAACTAGACTAGCCATTGGAGATTTTATCTTATAAATTAGATGTCTTTGCCTCGTGATTTGCATCCGATCTTTGAATCGTGCACTTGTTCTAAGAACCTCTGTAACTTTTTTTGCCGATCAATAAAATAGAAAGACTTTGGGGTTACACGACTTTGGTGTTCCTTTTTCAGCATCTATGTGGTGATATTGTTTTCTAAAACTCGCTACTTTTATTGGCATTTGATGGTTGATAGCTTTCATGGATTGATCTGTATATAGGTATCTTATGCAAAATTTATCGGGCTTTTCTTAAATTTCATTTTGATTTGATAGAAATATCGTGTATCTATGGTCTCGAATGATCTTATGGTTATTTTTTTTTACATCGCTATTAATCTAAAATCCGCATCTAAGTGTGTCAAAAGTCATTATTCATGATTTGGGTGTTTCGAGAAATCTTCTAGTTAGATTAGTCGACTCCCAAATTTCAAAAGATCCGAAAAACCCCATTGCCTCTTAATTTTCTAAATTTATCTTACGAGATTTTTTATTTTATTTTTTATTTTTATTTTTGCTTTATTTATTTATCTTTAATTTATCTTTTTATTTATTTATTTTAGTTTTTCTCGTTTTTAAATCCGGTAGATCTTCTTGGGCTTGTGTCTCTTGATTTCTTTGTCTAGAATATGTGTACTAAATGTTTTAAATCTAGACATGGGGGTTTTTGATCTATGAACAACATTGTAGGTGTAATATCGTTATTTTTTAACTTATTGTAGTTTTTTTTATTTTTCCGTGCATATATTGGGTTTTGGGTTCCTTGTTTTCTCGATTTTGCACAGTGTTTTTACTAGGGAGATTTTCAGCAGAATTTTTTTTAGATATGAGCTAGATCTAGGCCCTTCGAAGGGTTAAGATATGGTCTCTGTGGATTGGATTTGGTAGCAGTATATGGGGCAAACATCTCGCCTCAAGGATTAAATAATTACAAGTGCATTTGTTTTAAATCAAATTTCTATTAAGAAAACATTTGAAATTGGTGTGTGTCCCTGATTCTTATCTCGTCGCTTAGCTTTCTATCTCGCGTCTCCATTTTTCGCCTCAAGGCTAGCCTTCACGCTACTCCTTGCCATCACCTTTCTTTCATGCCGCCACCTCCTCGCTAGCCTTGCACAATCGCTTTCATCTCCTCACACTAGACCGCATACTCCTTTCTTCGTTCGCTCGCTCCCATCTTGCGTGAGCCTTCACGCCGCCATCTCTCGCCAACTAGCCTTCATGCGTCGCCGACTCCCATCCACATCCCTCGCTTCTCACGCCTGCATCTTCTCGTCCGAGCCCTCTCATCCTTGCTACCCATCGCATATCCTCGCTACCCGTCGCGCGTGCCCTCTCCACCTCCCTCGCCGCCATATTTCCACGCACGTATTTTTTTTCTTACCCTCTTCCTTCCCGCTCGACCTCGCATACAAACCTTCGACCCTACACACAAACAAAAATCACTTTTCATTTCAAAATCAATCTTAGGTTAGTTTTGTTTTATTTTTTTAAAATTTTAACATAGCATTAGCACTTCATATTTTAATACTTCCGATTTAGTTTAATGTTCTAACATTTTATTTTCTAAATTTTTCATTTTTTTTAGAGTTTTAGATTTATTTTTTTAAAATATGTATTAACTTTAGATTTTGAGAGAATAAAAAACTAAAAAAAGGCTCAAATATTTAATGAATTTTTAACTTTAAAAAATTTTTCAAAAAAAAATAAAAAAATAAAAAAAACTTTTAACATTAGAATTTTTTTAAAATTTTTTTGTTTCTTTTTTTCCGATACACTTGGGAGTGGCCTTGGGCAAAATCTAAATTTTTCTATAGTCAAAGGTGAAATCTTGATTTACATATCTAAAGTTTGACTATAGGATAAATTTCTAAATTTATGGATTGGAGTTATTAAGAAAAATCGTTTTTAATCTCGAATTGTTTGAAGTGTTCAGCCGTTTGAGTTCAATGGTTCTTTCATGATAATATCTTTCGAAATTTAAAGTGCTTAAATTTTTCATCCGGGTTTGAAATTTCTTTCATGCTTAACATCTCATTGAGATTGATCATCGTTTAAATTAGCTCTAACTGTGGTTTTAATTGCTTGAAATTGATATTAATTTCCTAGTCAACTTTGAGAGTTTTTTTCAAGTGATGATAAATTGCATGTTTTTTCTTTCTGGATTGAATATTCATTAATGCATGAAATTGAAGGATTATGAGAATGTTTTTGTTCTCTTTGAGCTAGAGTTTCATTATGAGCTTATATTTAATCAAAAGTTAAATCACATTGTTGATAAAAGGCTTTATCTTTTCAGTTTGGTAAATTGAGCATTTAATTGAAGAATTGAATACCGTGGTGGTGGATTGGTATTTTCATAAGAAAAATAGTTGTCCATTTTAGCAGCATGTATCTATCAAATACTTTGATCCTAATTTCTAAGGAGATAATTGACTCCACAAGGCACTCGGTTTCAAACTCTTAATCTAATCAAATTTGCTAAATCTCGTTAAATCTTAGACAAGTACTTGGTTGTTTCGACTCATGTCTTCCCGAACTCGGTTGGTTTCACTTGTTCTCTTTCTTCCATTTCATTAGGGTCTAACCCCCTTAGTCTACAAGGAGACAATTTAAATAGAGAGATTGGGGATCGTGGTGACAACCCACGATCCGAGTTGTTGTCGTGGTGCCTAGACATTCTCGAGGTGACAACATGTTCATTACATATCACATGATCCCATGTGCTCGATTACATAGCACATGATCCATGTGTTTCATACATAGCACATGATATATGTGCTTGAATGAGGATCGCATGAGAATTCCAACAATACTTGGGGCTCATAGAGCTTATTACTCTGTATACACTCACATCAACTTGTTGATAGAAACTAAGTAGTGTGTTAATAGTCACCCTTGCAAAAAAGATAAAATTAATAATAAAATAAAATATTAGCTAACATAATGCATGATATCTAACTAACTCGCATATACATCCACATGAATAATACCGAAAGGAAGGATGTGTTGAGATTTTGGGGTAGCATTGGTTGTGCTCTAGCTCCAAAATTCTCGTCGAGGAGCCGGAGGCTATGAGACCTCCAAGACCCGGTAAAGCGTTTGTAGAAATTCCGATCCGGTTTAAGAGTTATTAAAATAATTAATTTTTTTAATTAAGGACCCTAAGTCTAACTTAGGAAAATTAAAAGATTAAAGTGAATTAAATTAAACATGTGATGAGAATGTTCTAAGTCACGGGATCAAGCAAAATTTTCCTAATCTTAGCCGTTTATTTGAAATTAGATCATGGTTGTTGGTTTTCTAATGAGAAAAGTATAAGAGAAGGGTTTTTGAGATCAATTGGAGATTACATACATTAGCAGAAAGCATTGAAGCTAATATGAAATTATAGGGCGTGGTTTGCTAAGAATTTCAAAGAGAGTTTGTAGTGTAGCTGAGGGACGTATTGGCGAGTGATTTTGATCTAAGGCCAAGAATACAACAGTAGAGGTAGAGAGACAACATATCCGAGCAGTCGGGGACAGCGCCGCCCCGTAGCTATGGGCTTCACTGGGATCCCGCCGGTGGGAAGCATCGAGAGGCAGACAGGTCGAGCCCTTTAGGGGTTGACGCATACCCGCCTGGGCAAAGTGCCGAAGGAAGCATAAGCCCGCAGAGGGTGATGTAGGCCCATCCAGAAAGCAAGTGCTGCAAAGGCTCGAGTAGTAACTAGGGAAAGGTCGACATAGAGGGCTAAGGAGCAACACTCGGGGTTTTCGGTGGCCGGTAAAGGGCTCAAGTTCCGGAATCTCGTTCTGAGGGTGTGAATCAACCATATTTTCTCTCGTCTTCGAGTGAAAGAGGTATTACTTCCGTGATTTTCTTCTCGTCAGGCCAACCATGTCTCCGGTGCCCATAAATTGTTGTATTCATATTCTTCATAATAATAAAACCCCTCCGCGAGCTAGTTGCACTCGCTTTTCCCGCATTGGGTTTTTTCTCGGGGAAATTTATCCGAAAAAATGTGTGTGTCACTTTGTCATATGTGCGTTATATTCGCAAATGATATGTATGTGTAGGCTACTATTTGTGTTTACTTTGCCGTTTCTCTCCGAATATTCGCATTAATAACTTGTTTACTTAATCAAGTAGGAGGAGTAAATCAATAGTTACCGTAGGGTTTCTTAGATTAAGAAATTTTCACATGGTTTCGTAGCGCTGCGTATTAAGTCGAATCTTTAGCGAAGTGACCGAAGACAGTTTTTTTGCTATAGAGAGGCAACCTTGAAGCAGCCAGAGATCCGTAGAGGGAAACACAAAGCACCAGTAGGATGCGCCTCAACAGCGAAGGCGTGTAGGCTAATGCAGTCCCGCTGAGTGATACAAGACGGGCGCCGCAGCCTTTCTAGTAGGGACGTAGAGGCCAGCCCAAAGGGACACAATCTAGTTTCGAGTTGATGTAGCAAAGTTTCCATGCATCCCGAGTAGAGCTTCATATCCCTCGCAGGTTGCCGGGTGTGGTGGAGATCCCCGTCTCTGCGTAATCGTCCCTAGATAAGTCGACAAAGAGCGAGAGTGAGTATATCGCTCACCGCATTATTTTCCAAGAAATTTGATTATTGAATAGGAGGGTGATCGAAGAGGGATGATTCAAAGAATTTAGCATATTTCCAAGGAGGGAAATCACTGTCAAAGGGAGAAGTTACGAGTAGAGTGGCTTTTCGCCAAGGACCCTAGATCCGAGTTTCTATCGAGGGTAGAAGAAGTAAAGCAAGGATAGGAGCATCTCGTTTTGATAGCATTATTTATGAGCTAGATGGTGCCATACAGATTGCGTGACTCGCGATAGGTTTGAAGGCTTGTCCAAATTTTCTATCTAGAAAGCCGTAATCCCAAGCGTCTCCCGGGAGTGGCATATGCGTACGTATGAGCTGAGCAGTAGAACATATTGGGCTACACTCAACCGATGCTTCTCTTATCACGAAGCATAATGAAGTGGAGGTGCATGCTAAGCGCTTCATCATGGACGGGTCAAGGATCAGTGTGGTCCCTGGGCCACATAGTCGAGAAGAAGACAACTAATGCTATGTGGACAATGTTAACCACAATGTATCAAGGGAAACCCGTCTAGAAGAATATGCTTCTCAGAGAACCAAATGAGGTTATTTTTTATAACTCGAGGAGAGGAAATCGATCCTTTCCTCTTCTGTCAAAGTTGCAATCAATTCCGGAATTAGTTGATTTCCATGGGGGTTAAGGTGGAGGATGATGTCATGGTGAGGACTCGTTCGAAATGCAACATAGTATGAATGGGAAATGTTTGTCTAAAGTATCTTAGGCAAGTATAGGACCTTCCAGGCCGGGACAACATGTAGGATATCCTACGACAAGAGTGAAATTCGACTTCGATGACCAAGAGACAAGCCATCACCGGATCAAGCAAAGTGAAGGAGGAAGAGGATAAGATGCAACTCCTTGCATCCAAGAAGTAGCAAGGGAAGAAGAAACGATGATCTATCCAAGATTCGATGCTTCAGGTGTGATGATCTTGGACACTTCGCCACCACTGTTTCCCTCTAAGGAAGAAGGACAAGGAAGTTGATTCCAAGGTCATGACAGGCTAAAGAAGATGATGGCTTTGATGACGCATGTGGCCATGAGTACTCATGTGCCTCGAGAGAAGAGGTGGGGTGATATTGATTTTTAGATCGCCCACAGTAGTGTAGGCAAGATCCTTAAGGTGCCAAACTCTTGGATCACATACAAGCTACGAGAGCCTTAAGAAAGTAGCGGAGATGACCGGAGCAGAGCAGCAGAGGATCACAATGTGAAGTAGAGGGCAGAGCCGGGATGATGTAGAGGGAGAAGCGTAGTGTAGAGCAACAACAACGTAGAAGCATAAATGCATAAGACTTGATGGAACTTTAGGAACGTAGAGGATGCAAAAAGTGTTTATGCAATGTAGTAGCCGTAGCAGACAGTAGTGGTCGGCAGGAGGACAACGTAGAGAAATGCTCACCAAGGGAGCTTCGCGTGATGAGATGAAGCCCGACCTGGATTATCTCGTAAATGTTTGGGTAGGGGTCCTTTAATTACTTACGTCTCAAGCAACTCGAGTGTAGTGCAGTGATTAGCAAAGTGTAGTAGTTATGTGGCAACATGATGCAACAATTTGAGAGGGAGTTGTAGTACAAATGTGGCAGTAGTCATGGGTAGTGAGTGCAGAGAGCAACAATATGCACAATGATGGAGGGCAACAGAAAGCGAAGCATCAACAAGCAGAAACAATGCCAAAGATCGTGGCAATACTTCGTATGGATGTATTGTTAGAGCATATTCCTCGCTAAGAGGGGGTGTTGATATTTTTGGGGTAGCATCATATGTGCTCTAGCTTTTGAAATTTTGTGGAGTGAGTCATGCAGACATGAGATCTCCAAGACCCATGCAAAGAGTTTGGAGAAATTCCATCCACTATAAGAGTTATTCAAATAATTAATATTTTTAATTAGGGACCCTAAGTCTAACTTAGGAAAATTAAAATATTAAAGTGAATTAAATTAAACACGTGATGAGAATTTTCTAAGTCACACTGATCAAGAAGTTTCTAATATTAGCCGTTGATTAGAGATTAGATCATGTACAACCGTTGGTTTGCCAATGAGAAAAGTATAAGAGAAGGGCTTGGGGTTAGTAGAAGAATACACACATTGGCAAAGCACCGAAGCTAAGCCGTTTCAAATTCTAGGACGTGGTTTGCTAAGAATTTTAGAGAGAGTTTGCAAGGCAGTCGAGGGGAAGTATTAGTGAGGGATTCTGATCCAAGGCCAAGGATACAATAGACAGGGCAGAGAAGCAAAGATATCCAACAACCCATAGGCCATCCAGAGCTGACGAAATTCAACCAGAGGCCTCAGCTAAGCGCAACAGGCAGCAGGCAACAGATCCCTTCCGTGGTCGACACACCCAGTCGGGGAACCATAGGGGCGATGTGTAAGCCCAGTAGAGGGTGACGCATACCCTTCCATAGCAAATACAGTATGTTGATGAAGAGGTCTCAGAGGAGCAAAGCTGGGTTGGGGTTTCGGTAAAGGGATAGAAAAGGGCTCGAATTCTATAAATCCCATTTAAGGGTGTGAATTAGCCATATTTTATGTCTCCGAGTGAAAGAGATATTACTCGCCGTGATTTTCTCTATAGGGCCAACCATGTTTGGTACCAAGAAATTGTTGTATTCAGATTTCGCACAATAATAAAACCTCCGCAGCTAGTTTCACCCAGTTTTCCCGCATTTGGTTTTTCCCTAGTGACATTTGTCCAAAAAACCTACGTGTCAGCTTTGTCATATGTGCGTTATATTTAGTAAAATGATCTATATGTGTGGTAGGTCGCTATTTGTGTTTACTTCTCTGTTGTTTTTATGAATACTCATATTAATAACTTGTATAATTAATCAAGTAGGGAGAATTAAATCAATAGTTAGCCGTGGGGTTTCTTAGATTAAGAAAATTTTCATAGGATGCACACACAAAAATGAAAAACACACAAATGCAATGCAATTATCTACTCATGAATGCTTAGTGGTTCCACTAAAAGAGGTGTGGAGCTTTCCATCTATAGGTGATGATAAGGGTTCCCATAAAGGTTGGCTATGTAAAAGTAACCTACTCCCTACTTTATCGTAGACCTCATAAGGACGCAGGGTTACTATCCACAAGTACTATATCTCCAATTTGGAAATATTTTTCTCCCGATCTTTGGACCCATTATTTTCTTTTAACGTTGGTACCTTTATATTTTACTTTTGGGGGGAAGGTATTGAGCTTACTTGACATACATATCCTCCCATTTACTCAACTACCTTAGGTATTTCTACATGATATTTGGTTCTACGTGCTTCCATTCCACTTACAGCTGTACAAAGGATTTGAATTATCTTTGATTTTTCCAAGATGGTTGGGGAAAGGGAAATGGTCTATATCTTCAACATGCTTAACCATGTGTGGCTTTTGGGCATAGGATGAATGGTTTCCCATCAACGATAGGTATTGTAACATATAGATAAGCCCATTTTGCAAATGCTTGTCAATAGATGTTGACTATTTTCTTTCAATAGGAGCATGCCCTAAGCATCAAGGACATCTATGACCATTATGTTCATTAACACACACACACACACACACACACACACACACACACACACACACACACACACACATATATATTTCTCAAATGGAAAAGGAAATTTTAACATTCTTAATTAAACCATGTACCTAGCATGAGTTTGAGTCAATATACACACATTCTTGTAAGGTATGGTAATTTGCATCTCCAAATGATTGATGTCTCTTAGAGGCATAACATTTGTAGAGGTATATATTTCTCATAGGGAAAAGGAAATTTTTAACATCCTTAATTAAAACCATGCACGAGTATGACTTTGAGTCAATATACACACATTCTTGTAAGGTATGGTAATTTGCATATCCAAATGATTAATGTATCTCAAAGGTATAACATTTGTAGAGGATCCTAGAAATCAAGCATATAGTTGTGTAATATAGGATTATTGATCACCGCATATAACAAGAAAGGTGCATGCCCTTCATTCCTGTGGTCATAATCATGTTTTGTAATACAGAACAAGAGGGCCCTCATATTCTTTATCTATAATGAGAGGATTTTATTGACTTTATCACTTTAAGGTTCAACCTTGGAAAGCTCTAAGAGTGGCACACACATAGTTTACCCTCGTAGAGAACACTTCCCAAGTACACATGTAGAAACATGTTGTTGCTAGCATATTGGAAAGGCTTGTCCTAGGATTAGTCTTACTACGAGGTAGAGGCAAATTAACATCTCTTTCTGGGAACAAAATTACTACTTTCTTCAGATGGCTTCGCCTATTATTCTTCCTAGGTCCCAACTTCTGCTAATGACATTAATGGGCTCATCATTTTGTTAGGGTCCCTATATTACTAGTATAGTCCCTTATTGTTGTTAGTGTAACTCCCTTTATTGTTATTATCGTACCCTTGTAACTCCCATATTGTTATTATTGTGCCCCTTAAATTATTATTGTTAGGCTCGGTTAGATTACATTGTGGCCCCACTACGATTAGATTATGGCCCCATGGACTCCTATATATAGAGAAAGGAGGTTTTGTAAATTGTATCATCCAAGAATTGTTCATTTATGTAATGTATTGGAGGTTTCCCCTTCTAAGTGGCTTATTTATAAGATGTTGACATCTCTTTTCTTCTATTTTGAGCCGCTTACACAACATTTGCATCGCAGCTTTGGATTCTAAGGTTTTGTCAGCTCTACGAAAGTCATCGTGGAATTTTCGCTTATAACTTTTTTTCTTTACGATAGCTGTCTGTAATATGAAATTTTTAGATGCGAAGCCGAAATCCTAAGGAAACTCGTCAAAAAAATTTCAGCAGCTTGGTTCACAACATTTTTAGAGATATGATTTAGGAAGGTATTGCTTTTTCGGTGCTCCTCTGAATTTCATCTCAAAGAGGTGATCATGGGATACGATTCATAACTCTCTTCTTTGAGCATCTGGGATTGGAGTGCCGTAAAAAGTGGTCGCAAGTATACGCGACTGCAGCTTTCTTTGCTATCAATTTCAGAGCCGAAGGATAAAACAAAGGACACGTGGCAAGTCGTACAATTTCGCTCTCATCGACCACAACACCATAATTAGGTCATTGTGGGAGATTGGACAGCAACTTTGTCTTGGAGAATCCAAATCAGCTCAGGAACCGTGGAATTAGAAAGAGAATTCAAAGAGGATACGTTGATACCGAAATTAAAATATTGAAGTGCTACAATCACATAGTTGAGATCCAATTGAAAATATAGAGCTCCTCAAAAGCAGAGAAAAGGTGTGTGTATCCAAATTGCATAAGTCTTGTTTGAAGAATCAATTTGAATTGATTCCAAGGGCATATTGTAGAATAGATATCAAAGCATTGGGTTCTAAAATATGCCCCATAAAATAATTTAACACCCATTAAGCCTTCGAAGGCTCTACTATGACTCATGAAGATGAAGAATTGCAACATGATCTATCAAAAATACAAGAGCAAGTGCACCAAATTTCGCTCTCGCAAAGAGCAAAAAAAATGAAACTGGAAGTTTTGAAGAAAGGAATGGAAGCTAAGATGGATGGCATGGAAGCCGGCATGGAAGCTGAAGATGGATGACATGAAAGACAACATGGAAAACATGAAGAATGATCTAAAAGCAGTACATGGAAGGTTTGACAAAGTTGATACAAGAAATGTTTCATAATGGTGAAAAGATAGTAGAAGAAACTCATGATGAGAACAAAATAAATGTTCATTGTGATTTCATAAACTCTAATGTGTTGGCAGTGAAGAACCACCCATATTCCAAAAAATGGAGATGAGGAAGTTTAGATGGAAAGGATCCCAGTAACATGGATACTACAGACATGGAGCAATACTTTGATCTCCATAACGTGTAAAACACACAAAAGGTACACATTGCAACTTTACATTTAGAACAAAATACATTTGTATGGTATCGATGGCTTTTTTTCTCCCGTAAAAAAATTGTCACTTGGTCAATGTTTTATGGAGGAAATGATAGCACATTATGAGGGATATAAAGAGCAACACCTTATTTAGCCAATTGATAAATCTCAAAACAAAAGGGCTTAGTGGGGGAGCACATTGAGGACTCTCCAAAAATTGAATATAAGGGTAAATTCGATATTCCAGCAGGAACACATGATTGATCTTTTCATGTGCACTTTAAAGGATAACATCCAACATGAAGTTCACGTTTTTGGAACTCGATTCATTGGAGAAGGCATTCAAAGTTGGCAAGAAAAATTGAATGTAAAATTATGGCGACAAGGAAGCCTACCACACTCACTTCTATAAAGAAGGAAGTGTTGCTACACCTATATTTCCACAACCTACAAGGTTGACACCACAAAAATTGGAAGAAAAAAGAGAGAAAAATGGCTTTGCCACAGCCAGGGATAGCAAATACACTAAAGGTCATAAGTGTTCTGAGAAGAAATTATTTTACATAGATCATGTGAAGAGGAAGAAGAGGATGAACAAGAAGAGGTGATATACACTAGGAACCGCCTATAGAAGGGGAAGAAATGAATCCGACCGATATCATGTAATGCACCTAAGGTAGAATTACCACTCCTCAAACGCTCAAGATAGAAGGACATATCAAGAAGAAAAAGGTAATAGTGTTAGATTGATTCAAAGTAGCGACCCATAATTTTATTCAATGTAAGGTAGCCAAGGGAATTAAATTGTTTCCCTATACCCGCACTGCATCGTCGTGATGGTTGCAAATGGAGGAACTATAAATTGCTCGGTAGAAAATGCCATAATATCAAGCTAACCATGGGGGAATATGTATTGACTAGTCCAATGCTTTCCATTCCTATGGGAGTGTGCCGATGTTGTACTAGGAGTACAATAGTTATAGTCTTTGGGGATTCCGTAGCTTTTTAATTTTCAAGAACTTTTCTTGAAATTTTTTTTCTAAGGAAAATGAAGTCGAATTACCGGGTATCATGGGGAAGCCAGAAAGATAATAAGCCTCTAATGTCATGACAAAGCTTCTAAAGAAAGAACAACGAGGCGTAATTTCACAATTATGTTCACTAGAAGTTCCAACATCAAAATCATCTATTTCCTCGCGTATCTCCAACAAGTCTTGGACAATCATCATTCCAAGGTGTTTGAAACTCCCAAAGGATTCCCACCTATTCGTGATCATGATCATGTTATTCATTTGATTCCGTGAAGTGTCTCTCCAAACACAAAGCTCTTATAGATATCCTTATGTCCAAAAGAGCGAAATTGAACATATGATTGCGTAAATGTTAGAGGCAAGGTATAATTAAACCTAGTCAAAGTTCTTTCTCACGCTCCCTCGTAGTATTGGTACACACAAGAATGATGGATCATGGCGAATGTGTCCCGGACTATAGGGAGCTCAATAAGCTCACCATCAAAGATAAATTTCCCATTCCCGTGATTAATGAATTATTATTATTATTATTATTTTTGAATTTGTCTACTCCTATTATTGATACAATTTTTACATGGAGGTCCCTGTACCTCAAAAGATCTTGCCCTGCAGTTGCAGCTAATCATTAAAAAAGCCGATGGCTAACCAAAAATTTTCAAAAACTAGACCTACTACCCCGTTCCGAGCCATACAAACGTAGAAAGCCGCCCACGTCAGGGGGAAACCATCTATTAGACATAGAAGAAAAAGTTTTGAGTATTTAAATTGATAAAACAAAAACGCAGTATGATCAATCCTAGTACGAGCGACCGTGAGGCAAAAAACCGAGAGTATATGCGTGTTCGTGAATCATGTGAGTTAGATGGCGTTTCTTCGCGATGCAAAAACCATACTCATATGGGTCTTCATCCATCCCCCTCAAAGTTCGTCTCTGCCAGCCAAGCGGAAATCCACCATGTTTCGAATCGCTTGGGTCATCATGGTGGATGGAGTCTAGAATTCCACTACTAGCTGTGGCCCTCTACGCCGCGCAGCCAGGCCGTGAGGGGAGGAAAGAGATGTGGAGCGTTGGTGTTCTTCTCCAAAGGCGCTCCCGGGAGCCTGGACAGACTCTCGCACGCGTAGTCTTCATGAAATTCAAAGGTGATTTTGGCTATCATGGTGAAGTGACAGCAGAGCTACAGTGAATGCGAGTCGGGATGTATGGGACTCGACCCGGGAGGGGGAAGTGGAGAAAACCGGTGTGGGGGGGAGCCCCGAGAAAAGCAGCATTAAGCCCGCACTACGTACCTCGACCACTCCTAGTGGTTGGATAGTGGCCAGTAGAGGTACTCCGAGGACCGGGAGGTCGAGCCGCAGGTGGAAGAAGAAGGGTCATCGCCGGCGACCTCGCCCACGAATGGTGCCTCTCCCGCACCCTCATTCGTTGACTTTGAGTTCAGGCATGCAGTGCCGCAAGCCGGCAAGGCAATGCAAGAGTCAGCTTGTTCGAAGGTTGGGAGCAAGCGCAGTCCACAGAGAAATGCTAGGGGAGCACCAACAAGCACGCCGAGACACAATCCGAAGGCGACTTGGACCAAAGCTAGCAAAAAGGGTCATGAGTGAAGTGAATTCCCGTATCAACTCAATGCAAAAGACGCAAGAGCACACCGCATCCCGCAGAGCTAGTCCGAGAGCGAGGCTCGCCGCAACTATGGAACAACGCGAGTACAAGGTGGGAGAGGGCCGAAATGAACTCCGGGACTCGGTGCACCCTTAGTATAAATGCAAGCGGGGCCGGCGTCGGTAGGGAAGAGCCGTGTTATGGCAACATTGAATTCTCTCGGTGAATATAAATGCTATGCCTCACGCGGAGTTGGGTGGCGCGTGGTATAAGTCCACACGCCAACCCACGCCCTCGTCCACGCGCCTTCGCACCGTGCGCTCCATACATCCGCATCCATGGGAGTGATCGATGAATTATTGGATGAATTACATGCGGAGAAATTTATCTTACCAAGTTGGATCTTCATTCGAGATATCATCAAATTAGAATGAAGATTGAAGATATTCCAAAAATGCTAAATTTCCCTCAAACTCATGAGGGTCATTATGAATTTTTTGGTCATGCCTTTTGGCCTTACCAATGCACCTTCTACATTTCAAGGGTCGTCGAATTCCATTTTAAAACCTCTTCCCTGTAGAAAATTTGTGCTAGTATTTTTTGATGATATAGCATATCTACAAAGCAGGTCTTGGAAGGATCGTGTTGAACATGTTGACAGTGGTGCTCAAACTATTGCAGGAGAAACAACTATATGCAAAAACATCCAAATGTTTCTTCGAGTAAAAGAGGTGGAATATCTTGGTAATATTGTATCTCACGAGGGTGTTAAGGCATCCTCAACAAATGGAAATTCCTCACAACCATAAAGCAAAGCTACAGTAGGATTTCTCAAAGTTAACTGGGTATTATCACAACTTTGTTAAGAATTATGGGAGAATAGCAAAGCACTCTAACAACATTGTTGAAGAAAGATGCATTTTCATGGACTCCCTGAGCTAAATTAAGGCCTGTGAACATCTTAAAGAGGCAATGTGTTTCGAGCACTCGGCCCTTAGCTACGCTGCATCTACAAAAACCTTTATTGTGGAATGTGATGCCTCAGGAAATGGAATTGGTGTTGTTTTAATGCAGTGAAGGAAGACCCATTGTATTTTTAAAGTCATCCAATCAAAGGAAAAGTATTTACAGAAACCTATTTATGAGAAGCGAAATGTTAGCACATCAAGTATGCACTAAAGAAATGGCGAACTTACCTAATGGTATTACACTTTCAAGGTAAAACTCGATCATGATAGTCTTAAACACTTTTTGGAACAAATACTATCTTCGTGGAAGAGCAGCAAAAATGGGTCACAAAGATGTTGGGTTATGACTTTGAAATAATCTACAAAAAAAGGAAAGCTTAATGTTGTTGCAGTATGCACTCTCAAGAAAGAATGAAGAGGTGGAAGCATCGTTTGTACATTTCTATTATCCAACTAGATTGGATAAATCGGAAGCAAGAGATGAATGGAAGAAGGACAAAGATGTAGTGGACACTCATTCAAAAGTTACAGCAAGATCCTAGTACATATGATACATTAAGTTGGAAAAATGATTCCTTATGGTACAAATATCACTTATATCTTTGTAAGAATTCCCAACTAAAAACAAAAGATTATTTTGGAATTGCACACTTCTCCTTTAGGAGGACACTCAGATTTTTAAAAACTTACCATTGGTGATGAAGAAAGAATTTTTATGGATGGTCTTAAATCCGATGTTCAAAAGTTTGTAGCGAATGTTTGGTCTGCAACAGCGAATCAAAGTTGAGACAATTAATGACCTCTGAGACTTCTCACATAACCTTTATCCATTCCAAGTCAACGTTGGGAGGACATTTCAATGGATTTTGATCACAAAGCTTACCTAAGTCCGAAGGAAAGAGTGCCATCATGGTGGTAGTTGATAGACTTACCAGAGAATGCAAACTTTTAGCATTATCTCATCCATTTAAAGCAAGCATAGCTAGTTACTACATTTATGGACACAATTCAAAAGCTATATGGAAGCCCAAGGGTTACTGTGGAGCTTGACACGTAGATCCCATTTTTACCGGAAATTTTTGGACGAAGCTATTTTCTTGTTTGGGTACTCAATTAGCTCATAGCTCATCTTATCATCCTCAATCCGATATGGTCAAACCGAGAGAGGTAAATAAATGTTTGGAAGGATATCTTCGTTGTTTTCGTATCTCGAGTAAAAAAACACAATGGGTCAAGTGGTTACCTCTCTCCGAATGGTGGTATAACACTTCCTTCCATACCGCATAAAAAAATGACTCCCATTTATGGCACTTTATGGATATCAGTCCACCATCCATCACATCATATTTAAGTGAAAATTTGAAGGTTCAAGAAGGAAGATCACATCGAGCATCAACAAGAAGTTCTCCAACTCTTAAAGGATAACCCCGAATTTGGCACAAAACCGAATGAAACAACAAAAGCAGCATCAACATCGCAACAGAGAAGTTTTGATATAGGAGATTGGGTATTTTTATGGCTACAACCATACAAACAAATGTCCCCTCAAGCAAGGCTAAGAAGGATAATAAAATTATCGCCAGTGACTATGGTCCTTACAAGGTGTTGCAAGAGATTGGTACTATGGCATACAAATCTGGAACTTCTCTCTCGCTTCTTCACGAGTGCATCCAGCTTTTCCATGTTTCACATGCTTAAAGAAGGTTATAGGTGGAAAAATCTTCCAAGCTCAAACAATATTGCCAGTAACTTGATGAGGAAGGAAAATCATATTGGAACCTCGAAGCGGTCACGCAAGAACAAGAACTCGACAACCTACTAAGCGATCAATTTCGCAGTATCTCATCAAGTGGAAGAATCCTTACCCACCGAAGATTCTACATGGGAGGATGAGAATTTTATACAGATGCTAACCCGTAGCTACGTCACACGTTGAGGACAACACTTTATTGAAGGAGAGGGGCATGTTAGGTCCCTATATTACTAGTAGTATAGTCCCTTATTGTTGTTAGTGTAACCCCCCTTATTGTTATTATTGTACCCTTGTAACCCCCATATTGTTATTATTGTGCCGTTAAATTATTATTTTTAGGTCGGCTAGGATTACATTGTGGCCCCACTAGGATTAAATTATGGCCCCATGGACTCCTATATATAGAAAGGAGGTTTTGTAAATTGTGTCATCCAAGAATTGTTCATTTATTTAATGTGTTGGAGGTTGCCTCTCGAAGTGGCTATATTTTCTAAGGCGTTGATATCTCTTTTCTTCTATTTTTGGAGCCGGTTACGACAACACATTTCCATTATTAGGTTCTTCGCCTGACTCTTCATGGTGTTTTTGAGAAAGGGATGACGTTTCACTAAGCAAGTTAGTGAAAGGAGTGGAGTCATTAATTAAATTTAGGTACTCCACGCTATCCTCCTCTCCAAGTTGATTATAAGGCTACTCCTCATTACTAAGTGCTTCATTACAAGTTTTACACTAGGGAAATCCCCCTTTCGATTAACCATGTTACTAGGGGCAACAATATTAAACTCAATTTGTTGGGAAGGATTTTTACCAATATTGATTTCTCTGCTGAGGCCATATCATTATTGAATTGAGGTTTGTGAGGATAATTTTGATGAAACTCTCTTTTCCTATATATGATTTTTTAAACCTATTCATCATTTCCATTTTCCCTTGCATCAATTAATTAGTAATATTATCAAACTTGTGAGACAATACTTGGGAAGTTGGCTTGGAATTGACTCCTCCACTCGCTCTAGGATATGAGAGCAAATCAATCCTAGATAGGGTAAACTTGTGTTCAATAGTAATAGCAATTGGACCTTGGGTTGCTCAGAGTTTCTAAGGTTCTCTTATCTTTTAATGCATAAGATATACGTCTAAGGAAACAATCCATTAAAAGGGCAAGGATAATTTTCTTAGTGGCTTTTATACAATTTAGGAACTTATTTGAGAAATTTATCAAACCTATGAATTAAATCCTTAACACTTCCATTATCAACCTTATATTCTTGGAACATATCTAAGAGTTGCATGCCCTCCTTCATTGAAACACATACTCTTGTTCAATGCCTCATGGAGGTGGTCCCAATTCTCAAGGCTTACCGCAAACAAGTCTCGTATTAATCTTTAGCACTTCCTTCTAAGGATAAAATCGAACAACATCATGACCGCATCCTCTCCCTCAATGGTCTTCCACAAAAACAACATTAAAACTTATCCATATGTTTCTCGCATGTGATTGTATTAGTCCATTGAACTTGGGTAGCCATTATTCATACTTCTCAAAAAAGTTTACGAGGAGCTCCACGAAATCCACTCATGTCCAAGGGTTTGAATGCAATGTTAAGCCACAACTCCGGCCATTATGGTTTAGGTGGGAAACTGGCTCCAGTCATTTCTTAATTACAAGGGAAGGGCAAAAATACAAGGGAACATGAAGAGGCAATGGCCTTACAAGTAGTCTTCTCTTTTCTTGAAGGAATGGATTTTTTTTGACCCACCGCCAGAGGATAAGGAACGAGAACTAGCTAAGTGGGGAGTGGCCGCATGAGAGGTTATAACAAAAGCTTTGGGATACTCTCATCAAATATTTTTGAAGCGATGCACTCTTGGATTTTTAGGAGGTGTGGACCGAACTCCCTTAGCCGGAAATCGAGTCGTGGTAGGAGAGGGAGGTAGAGGTGAAGACCTCCCTTAGCCGTGAAATCTAGCCATTACGTACATTGGTACATATGAGACCCTTAGTGCTATCAGAGTTTCATAGACATGCCCTAGTATTTTATGGGTTACCAAAAGCAACTCTATTATATTACACTATCTAATCACTGCTACATAAAAATTCCAAACATGTCAAAGCCATTCCTCCATTTCCTAGAAAACAAAGCATCATGAATATTATATTCCTTATCTTCAAAATTCACTTCAATACTAAATGAGAAAGTGAATTAATTTTTAACTCTTTAAAGGTGTTATCACTCCTCGCCATATTCCCAAGCCTCGAAGAAGTGAATCCCAACGAAAGAGGTAACCAGCAGTACCAAAAAATTTTGGCTTGATACCTAGCTCTACCCAAACCGTGAGAGGGCTCTCTCCACAAGGTCACAACCAAGAGGGATGGATGAATTAATATGGATGGATAGGTATAAGTGCGTGTTGTTTTGATTTGATTGGGTTGGGTTTCATTGGATGAAGATATTAGGGTCAAGGGAAACTAGGGTTAGGGAAAAAGAGATAGGGTTACGAGATTCAATGGGGCAAGGTAGGTATAAGGTTTAACACTTTAAAGATGATTGTGATGATATGGTTTTAAGATCGATGAGAAGCTAGGAAGATCATGGGAGATGTATTCTTCCTAAACATGAGGAAAATGGACAAATTACGACATTCTTCCCTAAAAAGAGCATGAGAAAGCATGTGTTCTTCCTATAAAATTGAAATAAATCATACAATAGAGATGTACGAACATGAATACAACACATTATAACATACGAAACTGAAGGAAAAACAATGATAAACATCATACCACATGTATCCCAAAAAAATAGCCGCAACTTTTATTTATTAACTCGGCCAAAACTCGAGTACAATAGTTCCTCGATCAATAAGCTAGCGTCCAAACCGATTCCAGTAATCTTTGAAAATGAGTAAAAAATTACAGGGATATAGGCCTAAAACAACCTCTCCCAAACTCAGTGGGTCGAATCCCTAAGATGAGGAGCCGATCCACAAAATTCTAAATTGAGTCAAGTGTAGGATGGTCCAAGTGACTCATTCCTAATTACATTCAAACTCGTTTCATTTGACTTAAGGATAACTTTTACCTAATGAATATACCCCTAGGTAACTTATACATAACATAAGTACATTTAACATCGATCAAATACATAGGTAGAAATATGAATTTCTCGGGATTAAAGTCAAAATTTCGTTGAAAAAAACCAAAAATTCAAACAAATGGTCATTTGCGCCCTCATTATGTCATTTGTGCCCTCCCCCGTTCAAGGCCACTTTTGACTCGACTTGCTGTGTGTCCCTAATTAGGCCCAAGATGGTTGATTGGAAATGCCTTCAGCATTCCTCTTTCTGAATATGCCTCTATTTTTCAAAATGAATCTTATTTGACCCCTCAAAATGTCATTCTCCCAAGATCGCTTTATGTGCGCGCCTATGCCAAAATAGGGGCAGAAATGTGATTTTTAGGAGGTTTTTTTTACCTATCAAATCTGCAAATCAAGGCTGGAAACATGGTTTTATGGAATGAATTTTTCCTTAATAATCCATTGGTGGTCTCATTTCATGCTCCCAAAATTTGCGTTAAAGACCTGCAGCTTCCTCGCTGTCAGGCAAATGACACTCAAACTCGTGTAAAAATTCTGAATTTTCTCTGGAAGAATTGTCCCTGAAAGATGGATTGGCATCTCACTAACCATGAGGTTTTTTTGTAAAAATGAGAGATTTTTTTTGTTATTTGGCACGTTTTGAACAAAAAATATCCTCCACTTTCTCAAAATTCATGCCACAATCTTCTCTTCCAAAAGGTGTCTCAAATGTAGGTTTTTCACAAAGTGTAAAAAAATAGGCTGTGAATATGTGAATGGATCTCTAATTCTGTAATACCCGTGTAAAAATGTGAGATAGGTTTTTTTTACTTTGATATATTAGGAACAAAAACCCTCTTCTCTTCCAAAAAGGTGTCTCAAATGTGGTTTTTCACAACAGTAAAAAATAGTGCTGTGAATATGTGAATGGATCTCTAATTCTGTAATACCCGTGTAAAATGTGAGATAGGTTTTTTTACTTTGATATATTAGAAACAAAACCCTCCTCCCGTTTCCAAAAATTCATTTTTTTTCCCCAATATGTTCTTCAAAAAGGTGACCAAACAAATGTCATTTTTGGAAAAATGTGCCTTTGAAGAGTTTTCCAAATTTTTCCCAAATTTTCTTCAAATTTCCTCAAAATTGCTTCAGAATTACTTCATGGACACCTCGATATGGTATGATATGCTATCATGGATGCATTAATGAGAAAATCCAACTTACACTTTCTTTCCAGCTTGATTAGGGGTTTATGCTTATGGGACCAATTCACAAAATCAAAGTGCACTTCTTACACATGTTTGAAACATGTCACTACCATTGGATATGACAAAATTTCTCTACTACTTGTTGGCTCGAAGTTCAGAGCATTATACTCCCTCTATGTGGCCTTCTAGCCTCTCGTTTCTTCTCCCTCACCGTATGATCTCGTTCTCTTCTTCTCCTCGCCATGATGTTTTAAAGTCAAAACCCGAGGGAAGTGTGATGATGTGGGATATGATTTTAAGAATGAGGAATGGGAAAGGGAAAATGAAGGAAATGGTTCTTAGGATGTATGAAATGGGGGGAGCAGATAAGGAGTGGTACTATCATGGGATTTATGGATGGGGATTTGGGGTTTGGGAGCCTAGGTAATCGTAGCACCTAGTGGCTTAGGGTTTTAGGAGAAAGGGTTAGGGAAAGAAAATTTTCTAAAAAAAGGGGTTTAGGAATGGGTATTTGTAATTTTGGGAAGGGTATAAAGTGTAAGGGAGTGTGATTTGGGAATTTTCAAGAATGCAATGGGGATACTAGTGTTTTAAAACAATTTCAAACACCAAATTATAACATAGATTTCTCAAAACCAAACACATGAACTTGATGAAGATGATAACTCAATGGAATTACATCTTAATCATTTTTTGGAGGTTTATGAGTAAGTTAATGAAGCTTGAAAATTATTTTTTTCTCACTCTTGAATGCGTTTCTCTCGTGTTTCTTGGTCATATGTACAAATGTGCATGCTGCTGCAAAGGGCAATGTAATCATGCATGACCACCGTTGGAGGCCTTACCGTTGTCCCTAATTTGCCTCATGATAGCTCGTTGAAAAGATGATATTTTCTACTTTCCAAATATGTCTTTATTTTGTATAATGGAATTGATTTAACTTGTAAAAAAATGAGTCTCCCAAGACTCGTAAAAAAATGCGTAATGAGGGGGAAAATGATGTGTGTTGTTACAGTGAAACTTTTTGGAGGCCTTCATCAACAAAAAATTGAGCTCTCAAGATAGCTCATTGGAAATATATCTCTGCCTAGTTATCATTTGAATCATCAAGAAAGTCATTTGGACACTCCATCTAGGAGAAAAAATTGATTTTCCCAAGGTCACTCTAGAAGTGTAGAAAACCTCTTGTAGCACCTATATTTTTGACATTTATCTAAAAAATGATAACGTGTAAAAAAATGAAGGGAGGTTTTTATTTTTTGACCTATGATGGACAAAAAATTCTCTCACTTTTATCAAATTCATCTCTCGCTAGTCTTAAACATAGTTTGAATCTAAAATTGTCCCTATGAGTGGCAAATGATTTGACTCTTGGAATGACTTTTCTGAAAAAATGATGGAGACATGATGTTTATGAGCTTCGAAATGACCCTCATAATTATTGATATGACCTACCTTATGCCTCTCCTTTGCTCGACAGGTCTCTCGATTCCATGGAAAAAACCTAGCTTAGTGGTAGAGGAAATTAGGGTTTAGTGCTTGTGGAAAAATGATGATTCGGGCACCTCTTGGGAAAAGAAAAATCCCTTTGACATTTGATCAATCGATGAAATTAAAACTCTTGCACTTTGGCATGTGGAACTGATTTGGTAGCTTTTTGGAAGACTGGATTACTTATTACTTTTGAATTGACATAAAATTGATGATAAAATTACACTATAGTATGAAAATCATACCTTGAAACCATAATTAAAACCTTTAAAAAATCATATTTACATGCCGATAAATCCCTTCCGCATGATTGAGAAAGTATTATTTGAAATAATACTTATTAATCTTTTCACATCGAGGTGAAATGTGTGTTATGAACCTTGAAAAATGAAACTCAGTTGACCTAATGGGACTTTGGGATGACTCCGACTCCATGGCTTACTTTACCGACATAATGACATAGTGAAATGAGCTTTAAGATTTCTGCTTTATGCTAAACAAGACATGAAGGTGGGTCAAAAAATGTGAAATTTTGAGGTAAAGAGTGTGAGGTTTTATGACTATGGCTACCATCAATGAATCAATTTTTTTTATGACCTAATGGAATGATAAATTTTTTTTCTAAGTGGGACCCTCAAAATGAATATGAAAAGAGTGATTTTGATCACCGATGGCGTAATGAAAAATTCGACACTAACATCGGACTTGTTTAGATGGTAGCTCCTTGAGGTGTCAAGAACATCGTAGACCAAGTGCCCAATCATTGGGCCAATACGTTCAAAAAAATAAAATTGAAAATGCATGAATAAATACTAAAAACTTGATTCAATAAACTGAAATGACTCGTACTAAAAACACAACCGACAAAATGAAAAAGATGCGCAAAGTTGAGCTTATTCAAGGTATACTCTAACCGATCCATTCATCACCCGATCAAGTGAAATGGAACAACCAATGCAACCATGTAAGCATTATTGTCGCTAGTTGAATTTTGCAAGTGCTTGCTTATGAGCAAGAAAAGAGAACTACCGAAAGGCAACTCCCATGAAATCTTGTCAACATATTGAATCTTAATGAAATTTCAAAACATGAGCCCACCAAATTTCGACCTAAAGAATGTCGCAAAAGGATTCTTCATGTGGAAGACATTAATTTCTAGCCCATCTAATTCATTTATGCTCTACTCTAGGTAATGTCTTCTGACTTTGATTTTAAAATGTTCCCAACATCCGTATTTTCTTCCCTTGATGACCGCAAGAAGTTGACAAAAGATCCCTTGAACTTATGAATAACTAATTTTTCTTGATGATCAACAAAAAAAATAAAAATCTTCTTCTACTAATTTCCTTGATATGATCGCAAATCTTGGTATGAGTCGTAATGAAATCCCCACTGAACAAGACAATGAAGTCGGTTGTTGGATCAAGTTTATATCAACACTCTTTTTAGGCTCACAATTAGCTAATGGAGAAGGACATTTACTGCAGATATCATCCAACACATCAGCTATGTGGTCATGAAAAACTTGAAAATACCGTCGCAACCTATTTTCCATTGATTCTAATGAGATTGCATGACTTTTTACAAGTCAGCTTCATCCTTTTGATTTAGAGATATTATGAAATTTTCTCTTTAAAAAACCGAAATGTTTTAAACATAATGGTACAAAATCATCTTTGTATAATTTGATCATGTGTTTCAACTTCCAAGCCTTCATCCGCAATTTGAAATTCAATGATTCGATGGTCGCAAATCTAAAGCCGAGGATTCTATGTCGCAAATGATTTCCTCAACGAGTTCGTGATAATGTTTATCATTTATACATATTGACCATTCACTTATCCGTCATATAGTTTCCTCTTATTTTTAAGCAAATGAGGAGAAACATATGGTAAGGAGCTCTCGATTGAGAATTTAATTATCACTAGTACAAAATGGCGAATTAGTTATTGAACGACTAAAATTTTCATATAAACGACTTATTTTTTGCCCAAGTGACCAATAGTAGCTAATTTACAAGATCATATAAATACAACCAAATTTTTGTTCATTTTTAGCTTAGTCATTAATTGGTTATCTCAATTTTGTTGTCTAGTAGTATATTTGGTCATTAATTTGAAATTAATTTAGTCACCGATTTAGTCATTGATTTGGTCATTAATTTGGTTAGTGATTTAATCTTGAATTGGTCATTAATTGTCACAATTAATGACCAACATACAACAAAATATATTACTATATGATCACTCGAGAAACCAATTAGAAGGACTAAAGAAATATGACCAAAATGTTGGTCGTGTTATAAGATACCGTAGATTAAGTATTAATAGTCATATATATACAAATTTTAGTCATCGTTTGAAACCAATTAATGATCGAAGAAATATGACTAAATTTTAATCGTGTTATATGATACTGTAAATTAGCTACCAATAGTCGTATATATGCAAAATTTAGTCGTCATTTGTAATAAAATTGTTATTTGCGCTATTACTTATTCATTATATAAACGACTAATCTAGTAGTTTATAATAATTTCATTTACTTTCATTAATAATCATTATAAATGACTAATTTAGTCGCATATTCATTTTATTTGTGTTCATCATTAATCAATATAAACTACTAATTTATTAGTTTTAAATTGATGATGTGTTCATTATTATTAATCAACATAAATTAATTTGTAAGGATTTTAAAAATGTCATACAATGTGCATGTTCATCTAATATGAAAACACAAAGTCGCATATTTTAATTACAAAACTAAACAATATCAAGTGCAACTATAAATAATTTCAATCCACATAAATGATATTATATGAAATGTTAAAGTATTACAATATGATTTTTCAACTTAATATTGGTTGGACTACAATTTACACATGAAATGGCGTTTCATCACTTCAAAACATTATCGTTGTGTTTTCTGTGTGGCATTGCAGGTGAATTCACCAACTCTAAAGACTTGACCACCAATCTTTATATGTGTGTCTTATTCGGGATATTGGCTCTAAGAGTATCAATGCACTAATTATCCTTCTCTCTTTTGCATTTGTCACTCCAATGTTATTGCTCCCCATTTTTCAATTCATGCTTCTTACCATCAATAATTTGAGTTCATTTTTCAAAAAAGAGATAATGGAGCGTGGTAAAAAATGAAAGAAAATGAACACTAGAATATAAACTAAATTAGACTCTAAATAGTTTATACGACATATACCTCAACATCATCAATGTCAAAGCCATTTTTCCCCTACATGTCGTAAACTCAAACAAATTTTCTTCATTGGAGCGATAATTTCCACTATAATGTGGCCAAATAACTCCGTATAAAAAAATAAAATGTCACCATATATAGAAAAGAACACCTTAGTAACTTAGTATTCAAATTTTAATGAAAGCTTAGGAACAATCATGTCAACTAAGTTATATGCTAAAAAGCTCAATTTGTATATAACTTCAGAAAATAAATAATCCGAGGTGTGATGTTTAATCCGTCGTTTTTTTTCACAAGAACATTTCATTTTCTAACGCATGAACTTAGTATATAAACAACATGCACTCAAATAACAACATGAAAGTAACTTTTTCCTACACAGAAAATATTTTAACACAAAAATAGCTATAAAGATTCCAATCAATATAGTGTAATACTAATTTCGTTTTCAAGCTTTTGTTGTTGTTTAAATGGACATAATATACTAGTACTTCGACCTCCAGCAATTAAAATACAACAAAATCAAAAGAAACGTGTTAGGTCCCTATATTACTAGTATAGTCCCTTATTGTTGTTAGTGTAACCCCTTTATTGTTATTATTGTACCCCTATAACCCCCATATTGTTATTATTGTGCCCTTAAATTATTATTGTTAGGTCGGCTAGGATTACATTGTGACCCCACTAGGATTACATCGTGGCCCCACACTCCCTATATAGAAATGAGGTTTTATAATTTGAATCATCTGCCAAGAATTGTTCATTTATGTAATGTATTAGAGGTTGCCCTCGAAGTGGTTTATTTCTAAGGTGTTGATATCTCTTTTCTTCTATTTTTGAGCCGGTTTCACAACATTTGGTATAAGAGCTTGATTCTAGGGTTTCGCCGGCCTCCAAACAAGTCATCGTAGCATGTTCGCTATAAATTGTTTTCTACGAAGGTCTTAAGCTGAAATTTTTAGGGTACGAAGCCGAAATCTCGAGGAACGTCGTCGCAAAATTTCAAAGTTTCGTTCGCAATATTTTTGGAGATATGATCCAGGAAGGTAGGGCTTTTTCCAGTTCCCGAATTTTGCTCTTAAATGGCATCGCCGAAATTTTCGCTATAAATTTTTTTCTACGAAGTTTCGTGGCTGAAATTTTTTAGAGTGCGAAGCCAAGATCCCGAGGAACATCCGTGCAAAATTTCGCAGCTTGGTTCACAATATTTTTCGGAGATATGATTTGTGGAAGTTAGGTCTTTTTCGTGCTCCCTAATTTCATCTCAAAGAGGTGATCGTGGGAAAATATTCACAACTCTCTCTTTGAGCATCGATTGGAATTATGTAAAAAGTATTTAGAAGTAATGACTTTAGTTTTTTGTCTATAAATTTTATAGCCAAAGGTGAAAACAGTTGACACGTGGCAAGTCAGTACAAGTTTGCTCTACCGAACTAGTCCATACTCGTGTCATTGTGGGACATTGGACATAACTTTGCCTTGAAGAATCCAAATCAAGTAAGACCTCGTGGCATTTGAAAGAAGCTTCGTAGGACTACTACAATGGCCAAATTTAAGATATCGAGGATCCGCAATTATGTATATAATTCAATTTCAATATAGAGCTCTACAAAAGTAAAAGGTGTGTATTTTTTTCCGAATTGCACAAGTCTTGTTTGAAGAATCAAGTTGAATTGATTCCAAGGGCATATTGTAGAATAGATACGTATTGGTTTTAACATGGCCTCCTAAAAATAATTCAACACTCCATTAAGCCTTTAGAAGGCTCTACTATGACTATGAAGACGAAGAACAGACAACATGACATATCAAAATTACAAGAGCAAGTGAAAAAAATTTCACTTTCGCAAAGAGCAACAAAAAATGACATGGAAGTCTTGAAGAGCGTGTGGAAACGAAGATAGATGGTTTGAATAAAGGCATGGAATCTAAGATGGATTACATGGAAGCTAAGATCGATGAAAAAATGGAAAACATGAAGAATGATCTAAAAGCGTACATGGAAGGTTTGACAAAGTTGATACAAGAAATGTTTCCTAATGGTGAAAAGATAGTAGAGGAAACTCATGATGAGAAAAAAATAAATGTTAATCGTGATTTCATAAAACTCTAATGTTGGCGGGAAGAACCACCATATTCCAAAAAAATGATGAGGAAGTTTGATGGAAAGGATCCCGTAACATGGATACACATGATGTGGAGCAATATTTTGATCTCCATAATGTGGAAAAACACACAAAAGGTACGCAGATTGCAACTTTACATTTAGAACAAAATACATTTGTATGGTATCAATGGCTTGTTCTCGTGTGTCTGTCACTTGGTCAATTTTTTACTAGAGGAAATGATAGCACATTATGAGGATATAAAGAGCAACACCTTATTTAGCCAATTGATAAATCTCAAACAAAAAGGGTTTGAAAGGGGGAGCACATTGAGGAATTCCAAAATTGAATATATGGGTAACCGATATTCTAGAGGAACACAAGATTGATCTCTTCATGGGTACTTTTAAAGGATAAAATCCAACATGAAGTTTGCATTTTGGAACCTCGATTCATCGGAGAAGGCATTCAGGTTGGCAAGAAAATTTGAATGTAAAATTATGGCGACAAGGAAGCCTACCACTTCACTTTCATAAAGAAGGAAGTGTTACACAACCTACAAGGTTGACACCAAAACAATTGGAAGAAAAAAGAGCAAAAGGGATTTATTATTAGCCAGGATAGCAAGTATACACCAAAGGTCATAAAGTGTGTCGAGAAGAAATTATTTTTACATAGATTGTGAAAAGGAAGAAGAAAATGAACAAGAAGAGGATATATGCCAGAACCAACCCTAGAAGAGAAAGAAATGAGTCCGACCATATTGTGTAATGCATTGGAAGGAATTACCACTCCACAAATCCTCAAGATAGAAGGAAATATCAAGAAGAAAAAGGTAATAGTGTTGATTGATTCAGTAGTACCCATAATTTTATTCATTGTAAGGTAGCCAAGGAATTAAATTGTTTTGTATACCCAAAGACCTAATGTCAAGTGATGGTTGCAAATGGAGGGGAACTTATAAATTGCTCTAGAAAATGCCATAATATCAAGCTAACTATGGGGGAATATGTATTGAATAGTTCAATGCTTTCCATTCCTATGGGAGGTGTTGATGTTGTACTAGAGTACAATGGTTACAATCTTTGGGGACGTAGGCTTTACCTTTTCAAGAAATTTTTCTTGAATCGTAAGAAAAATGTATTTAATTATGGCGTATCTTAGGGAAGATGGGAAATATAATAAGCTCTAATGTCATGAAAAAAGCTTCTAAAGAAAGAACAACGAGGCGTAATCGCACAATTATGCTCACTAGAATTTCCAACATCAAAATCATCTATTTCCTCGCATCTCCAAAAAGTCTTCGACAATCATTCCAAGGTGTTTGAAACCCCAAAGGATTCCCACCTATTCGTGATCATGATCATGCTATTCATTTGATTCCCAAGAAGTGTTCCTCCAAACATCAAGGCTTATAGATATCCTTATGTCCAAAAGAGCGAAATTGAACGAGTGATTGTAGAAATGTTAGAGGCGAATAATTCAACCTAGTCAAAGTTCTTTCTCTTCAGTTTCGGCAATATTGGTACACAATAAGGATGGATCATGGCACATGTGTTCGGATTATAGGGAGCTTCAATACCACCATTAAAGATAAATTTCCCATTCGTGTGATTGATGAATTGGATGAATTACATGGAGAAATTTATTTTACCAAGTTGGATCTTCGTTTGGAATATCATCAAATTAGAATGAAGACTAAATATATTTCGAAAAAAACATTTCAAACCTATGAGGGTCATTATGAATTTTTGGTCACAAGGCTTTGGCCTGGCCAATGCACTCTACATTTCAAGGGTTGATGAATTCCATTTTCAAAACCTTCCTGAAAATTTGTGCTAGTGTTTTTTGATGATATACTAATCTACAACAGTCTGGAAGGATCATGTTCAACATGTTGACAATGGTGCTCAAACTATTGTAGGAGAAACAATTATATGCAAAAACATCCAAATGTTTCTTTGGAGTCCAAGAGGTGGAATATCTGGGTCATATTGCATCTCACGAGGGTGTTAAGGTAGACCCTAACAAAATTAAATGCATTAAGGAATGGAAAGTCCCTGTACAACCATAAAGCAAGCTTGCGAGGATTTCTGCTAACAAGGTATTATCGCAAGTTTGTTAAGACTATGGGAGAATAACACTTAACAACATTATTGAAGAAATAGCAAGCAACTAAGGCCTTTGAACATATTAAAGAGGAAATGTGCCTAGCACCGGCCTTAGCTACGCCGCACTTCACAAAACCTTTATTGTGGAATGTGATGCCTCGTATGAATTATGCTATTTTTATCAAACCAGAGGTAACTCCTAAACTAGAATGTATTAGGTATATCACATGCATTTATACATGGAGGTGAGGCTATTGGGATTCATCTCCCAATGACTCTTGGCCTTCCTTATTTCCTAATATTAAAATAATATACAATATTACATATGCACACCCAACCCATAGGATTAGGTGCTTCAATATTCCCCTTTAATCCGAAGTGATGTTGGTGAGGTTACACTGATCAACTTTTCAAACTTTTTTCTTCCAAGTGCTTTGGTGAAGATATCAACAGCTTTACTCATTTGTGGAACAATGAAGTGTATGGATGGTTTTGGCCTCGAACATGATGTCGAATTAGATGGTACTTTGTATTGATGTGCTTTGTTCGATCATGGAACTTTGGGTTCTTGGCCAACTTTATTGCGTATGTTGTCGATCATGAGTGGAGTGGAATACATTTGTTTCATCTACAAATCTTCCTGTAGATTTTCTCCTGAGCTATTACCTCTGTTGCTTCAACACGCCACATATTCTCGCTCGATTGTGGAATCGGAACCGATCGTTTGCGTGATCTCCATGAGAAAACTCCTGATCCAAGACTCATGGTGTAACTTGTAGTAGATACCGTTTCTTTGTCGCCATCAAAGTCCGAATTAGAATATCCGATCAAGCTAAAGTCGCCTACTCCGTGTATATTTGAGTCCAAAGTCTTCGAGTCCCCTTCGTTACCTTTAACACTTTTTTGGCAGCAGGGATTAATGTCCTTCACAAGGTTTTTTCAACCTTGAGAGGATTCCAACAACAAATGAAATGTCGTTTGGTGGTGGTCGTAGATAAGACTTCCTATAAGTCGTCTATACTTAGTTGCATCCTCAAATTCCTTCCCTTCAATAACATGTGAGCTTCAAGTTTTGTTCCATTGGAGTGGTTAAGGGATTAGCATTCATCCATGCCAAACTTGTTCAAGAGATCTCCAATGTACTTCTTTTGAGAAAGAAATATAAATTTAGGATGTTGAATTAATTCAATACCCAAATAGTAATGAACAAGACCCAAATCGCTCATTTCAAAACCTTTCTTCAATTATTTCTTCATGGATGCAATATAGCTCTCATTGTTTCCTCGTTATCAAAAGATCATCTACATATACCACAAGATATACAACCGTTTTTCCAACTTTCTTAACAAACAAAGTGGCATCATCAAGATCAAAAATGTTTGAAGTCAAGTTTCGAAGATGCTCGGTCAATTTCTCATACCAAAGCCTGTAAAAGCTGCTTCGAGGCCATACAAGGATTTTATAAGCTTGCAAACTTTGTGTTCTTGACCCTTTACCACAAATCCTTCGCTGACATATAAACTTTCTCCTTTGCAGCATTCCATTCAAGGCTGTTTTACATCCATCCGTGGAATTTCCATCCATTCCGAGCTACTAAGGCAAAGAGAGTCCTGATGGTGTCCATTTTGTCATGGGAGCAAAATTTTCTTCATAATCGACTCCTTCTTTTTGTGCAAAACCTTTTTCCACAAGCCTGACCTTGTGCTTGTCAAGTGAGCCGTCTGTTTTGTACTTGTTCTTGTAGACCCACTTACAGCCAATTGGTTTCGTTCCCAAAGGCGGATCAACCAGCTTCCAAGTGCCATTCTTTATCAAGGCATCATACTTCTTCGCATCGCTTCTTTCCATTCATCATGAGAAGCTGCCTTGAAGGAAGAAGTTGGTTCATGATCTGTAGACAAACTCAATTCACAAGAGTAAGCAATATCCACAACAACAAAAGGAGAATCAATTATCTACATCACTCGTATTTGTTTGAGTGAACTTCTTGTTCTGCTTCCAACTCATCGTGATGAACATTCTCCGTTGTCTTCGTTCTCATTTTAGAGGACCTTGAGATGGCCTTGGCTGGTCATTTGATCAGTTGTGATTGATTCAAGATTCAATCTCCCACTCGTCAATCACATCACCCAATGTGTCATTCGTGGTTGTTTCTCCATGTGGGGAAGAGAGTGCTTCGTGACATGATTCCACAAACTTTGATTCAATATCTAATCTTCAAGATGTGGAATCACATTATCAAAATTCTGGAAAGATTTTGCATGTGTGAATCTATCCAGCGATCAAGTTGCCGCTCAACAACCTTGTCACTCTCTAAGATTCAAGAAATATGACATCTCTTGCTATTACAAATTTCTTATCGTTTCATCATAGAGACGATATCCTTTGGAGGTATTGGAGTACCCCAAGAAGATACATTTTCTACTTCTAGCACCAAGTTTGTTCCTTTGACCCTTGGGTATCAAGGCATAACAAAATGGACCGAAAGACCCCGAAATGATTTACCAAAGGAATGTGGCCATGCCACATTTCAAAAAAGGAGTTTTGTTTCTAATTGAAATTGAAGGACACCTATTCTTTATGTAAACAACACATAGAATTTAATTTCACCAAACATCACTCTACATTCTTGGAAAATAACATGGAGCGAACCATATTTAAGATGTGTGGGGCTTCCCTGTTCATTTCTTCTGGGCCTACACCGTTCGTTGTGGATTATATGGCACACTTGTTTGATATTTGATTCCATGTTGACGAAGATAATTTTCAAATTCGTTTGAAGTGTATTCTTTTCCATTATCAAGACGTAGAGAGCCAATATGTGTTTGTGCATCATTTTCAATCCATGCATGAAAATTCTTGAAAGTTTGAAAAGCATCGTACTTATTCTAATAAGTAAATCCAACACATTCGGTGTAGTCAATATCAATAAATGTCATCATGTATTTATTTCCATTTGGCAGTAAGCAATAGGCATAGGGCCACATAAATATGAATGAACAAGCTCAAGTTTTCTATGTGCTCCTGGAGTGTGAATCATGAAATGGTCGTTTGCTGGTGCTTTCCAGAATACAAGCATCACACTTCCTGTGTTTTCTAGGAATCGTAGGCACCATTAACACCATTTTTTCTTCAACAAACGAAGGCTTTCATAGTTTAAGTGTCCAAATCTAGCATGCCATAAAAGACTTGATACTGTACCCTTCATCATGATGTGAACTGAATGCAAAGTTTTGAGCATGAGAAGATGAACCTTTCAGTTTCAAGAGTCTCCCCCTTCTTCTATTCCCTCCATGACAAGTGAGTGATCCGATGCTTTTCTCGACCCTCCTCGCCTTGCCATCAAACAAGTGAATGGAGGTCCTTGCCGGCGGATTTGGACCAAGGATAACAAGTTTCTCTCAACTCAGGGAGGTATAGAACCTCATGTAGGATATGATCCGGAAGACTGCAAAGCCGTGTCGACCGTGCCAAGCCCCGATGGCTGAGTTTGGATTTATCTCATAAATATATTGCTCCATCAACTTTGTCATGGAATTCCTTCAAAAAATATTTTCTAAATGTCATGTGACATGTTGCTCCTGAATTCAGCAACCAATCATCTCTCCATGAAGTAATGAAAAATCAAACAAGTCTTCGTCACTTCCATTGTTATACTGTGCTAGAACATAATGAGCGTATCTTGTGTGCTTTACCTTGTCTTCGGCCATTAGTTTTACCTTTGTCTCGATTTCTTTTGTCGTCAATTTTCTCAAGGTGTTCTCGCATTTGGATGCATCATGTCCATCTCTATTGCAACGTGTGCAATGAAGATTGGATTTTTCGTATTGTTCCATTCTCTTCGTGAAGTTTCTTCTTCCTCTTCCTCTTCCTCGCCACCTTCTTCCTCTCGGATGAATTTGAGCATGACTCTTTTCTCTATGTGCCGAGTATGCCTCTTCGGAAGACGAAGGGACTGTCATCTTCCCAAAGCTTTCTCTCTTTCCTAACTTTCTAAGTGTATCAAAGGTGATATGCTCAAGGTCTCCACTGCTTGCAAAGACTCAAGATAATGTGAGTGTTGAGAATAGCTCCAACATATGCTATGAGAGGTATAACCATTTTTACATCGTTGCTATCAATATCATGCATGATAGATCTAATCAAGCTGTAGCAAGGGGATCATAATTCTTCATTTCAAGACCGAACAACTTAATCATCAATCGAACATTTTCTAATTCCTCTCGAATTTGAGTCATAGATATTTTTTAGCTTGCTCAAGGCATCATGTGCATTTGAGAAAGATGAAATGTGGCGTACCACCTTCATTTACTGGAGCCGCAATCAAGGCATAGGCCTTGCGCTCTTGTTTTCCCAAATGGCGCAGCTCTTTGTCTCAAGGGCTTTGCCGGTGGATTTCTTCTTGTCCTTCACAGACTTTTCCACAACTCATTAAAAATGAGTGTGTGTTTAATCTTTCGAGACCATTCAAGATAGTTCTTCCTGTGAGGAGAACCACCCCAACAGAGATGAGAGAATGCATTAGTTTGTCAGAAAAAAATCTTTGAAGAGGAAACAATTCTCGTTTAGAAACTTTCAACTCGAATTTTGCTCGATTAAAGGGGACAAAAACTTTTATCGAAAAATAGATCGAATTTTTAAAAGGATACAAAATATTTGTCGCAAATAATGATTCGCACAAAAAAATATATATATATATATATATATATATATTTTGTTGTGTTTGAAAAAGGATTGTATGAGATTGTATTATATAAGGGCGGTGTTATAATACATGAGAGCGGTATTATATATGAGGAGGGGTAGTGTTATAACATATGAGAGCGGATAAATAGACAGAAGGCGTAATAACATATGAGGAGGGGCGGTGTTATAACATATGACAAACGTATTATATAGGCGTGAATGTAATGCCACAAAGACCGCGTATTATATCGTCAAACACAACGTATTATGGTGAGAACGGTTTTGATCGTCGTATTGTGGGAATACCGCCCGTGGGAATTGACAGAATACCATCCGTGGGAATATGCGCATAGTTGGCGTACGCGCTGGAATGGAGTTGAACCAACATGATGCCAGTATTGGAGTGAGGCGTTCTGAACGTATTGTTGCATCAGAATGCATGAGGAGTGATTGCTGGATAAATGGGGCGGTATATATATAGTGTGACAACGTATAGCATATATGGATGGAAGCGTATTTAAATATATGGACAGAGAAGGTGACAATATGTATGATACGAGGGCGGATATAAATATGACCGGTTATAAAAGTGTGTATACATATAGGCATGCTGAATCGTGGGCCGTGGCGGTATAACGTATGCGGTGAGGGGCATAGAGATTATGCGTAGAAAGAAGGGCGAGGATGGAGTGAATGTGTGTAGTGGAATATGAAGCAAGGGAAGGTTAAGAGAGGAGGGCCGAGAGCGTGAGAATAGATGGAAAGTAGCTCATGAAACAGGGAGTGGTCGTATCAACCGTGAGGCCACCGCTGTAGTTGGCGTGGGGATGGTGCGGAGAGTTAGCAAGTGAGGGGGCGCCGGTGTATGGGGAGAGATAGCAAGAGAATGGGGGAGGCCAAAAGGCCATTAAAAAAAGAACCGGGAATGATCTTTGCGGTGGATCGTAGAGGGGGCCGCAATTTGCGTTGTTTCAGAACTGCGAGGATTGCACAATCTTCAGAGCTTCAGAGCCGGCAAATGTCGTAGCTATACGCGTAATAACAAGATAGAAATAAGTAGGAGCATAAAAAAACTATTATTAAAAACTGATCACAAAGGAGAGGGAGTTACACCACAAAAGCGTAAAATGCCAATAGTAATCGGCTCGATACCATGTCAAACTAGGAGGTAACTCCTCAAATCGAATGTGTATTAGTCGAAGAATGTACATGCATTTATACATGGAGGTGAGGCTACCGGGATCTATCAATGACTCTGGCCTTCCTTATTTCCTAATATTAAAATAATATACAATATTACACATGCACACCCAACCCATAGGATTAGGTGTCAACAAGCTTTAATGCAAGATCAAGACCCATTGCTTTTGAAAGTCGTCTAATTAAAGGAAAGTATTTAAACCTATTTATGATAAGGAAATGTTAGCAATACTCCTCTATGCACTAAATAAATGGCGAATCTACCTAATGGGAAGACACTTTAAGGTAAAAAATGATCATGGATATTAAACACTTTTTAGAACAAAGAATATCTTTAGAAGAGCAACAAAAATGGGTCACAAAGATGTTGGGTTATGACTTTGAAATAATCTACAAAAAAGGGAAGTTAAATGTTGTCATGATGCACTCTCAAGAAAGAATGAGGTAGCATTGCTGAAAGCCATTTTCTATTATTCAACCAAGAGCTGATAAATCCAAGTGAGATGAATGGAAGAAGGGACGAAGAAGTGTGGGACACTCATTCAAAAGTTGCAGCAAGATCCTAGTACATCCGATACATTTTGTTGGAAAAATGATTCCTTATGGTACAAAGATTGCTTATATATTTTCAATAATTCCCAACTAAAACAGAAAAGATTATTTTGGAATTGCACACTTCTCCTTTAGGAGGAAATCAGATTTAAAAAATTAATATCATTGTGGTGAAGAAATATTTTTTTTGGGATGGACTTAAATCTCGATATTCAAAATTTTGTGGCTTTTAATGTTTGGTTTGCCGTGCGAATAAAGCAGGAAAATTAAGACCCCTTGCCCTACAACCTTTATCCATTCTGTGTCAACGTTGGGAGAAGATTTCATAATGGATTTATCACAGGTTTACCTAAGTCCTAAGGAAAGAGTGTCATCATGGTGGTAGTTGATAGAATTACCAAGTATGCACACTCTCTTTTGTGCATTATCTCATCCATTTAAAGCAAGTAGCGCTTGCTACTACATTTATGGACACACTGTGCCACATGGAAACCCAAGGGGTTATTGTGAGCGACAGAGATCCCATTTTTTACCGGAAATTTTTGGACTCGAGTTATTTTCTTGTTTAACTCAATTAGCTCATAGCTCATCTTATCATCCTCAATCCGATGGTCAATCCGAGATAGTAAATAAATGTTTGGAAGGATATCTTCGTTGTTTTTGCTTCGATAAACAAACACAATGGGTCAAGTGGTTACCTCCCCACGGAATGGTGGTATAACACTTCCTTCCATACTCAGCAAAAATGACCCCATATATGGCACTTAATGGATATCATCCACCATCCATCACATCATCCTTAAGAGAAAATTCAAAGGTTCAAGCAGTTGGAAGATCACATCGAGCATCAACAAGAAGTTCTCCAACTCTTAAAGGATAACCCGAATTTGGCACAAAATCGAATGAAACAACAAAGATCAACATTGCAAATGTAGAGAAGTTTTGATGTAGGAGACTGGTATTTTTACTACTACAACCATACAAATAAATGTCCCTCAAGCAAGCTAAGCATGATAATAAATTATCGCCAAAGTACTATGGTCCTTACAAAGTGTTGCAAAACATTGGTACTATGGCATACAAATTGGAGTCAGCTTCTTCACGAGTGCATCCAAATTTTCCATGTTTCATGCTTAAAGAAGGTTATAGGTAATATTCCAGTCAGTTAACATTGCCAAAATCTTAACTTGATGAGGAAGGAAAAATCATATTGGAACTTGGAAGTGGGGCTACGTAAACAAGAACTCAACAACCTACGTGTTAGCTGATCAATTTTATATCTCATCAAATGGAAGAACTTACCCGTTGAATATTCTACATGGGAGGATGCTGAGAATTTTATACAAAAGCACCCAAAGCTACTCAAGAATTGAGGACAACACTTTTTTTGAAGGAGAGGGGCATGTTAGGTCCCTATATTACTAGTTTAGTCCCTTATTGTTGTTAGTGTAACCCTCTTATTGTTATTATTGTACCCCCGTAACGTACATATTGTTATTATCATGGCCCTTAAATTATTATTGTTAGGGCTGCCAGGGCCTAGGATTACATTGTGGCCCCACTAGGATTACATTGGTTTTTGCCCCATGGACTCCTATATATAGAAAGGAAATTTTGTAATTTGAATCATCCAAGAATTGTTCATTTATGTAATGTATTGAGGTTTCTAAGTGGCTTATTTTCTAAGGCACCGATATCTCTTTTCTTCATTTTCCTTTTGGAGCTGGTTTCACAACAAAAACGTCCAAAATACAATCTAACAATAAAGAGAGGATATCATGGAATGGAAATTGCAATTATACTTCGTCCACTATTGTCATGTCTAGCATTCCTAAAACATTTGATTGCCAAAAATAACCATGAGGTGAAATAATAACAACATTAAAAACCATAGGAATTCCTACTAGAAACATTTCCAAAGTCGATGTCTTAGGTGTCTAAGCGATCTTCTACCAACGAATGAACCATATCCAAGACGTGATATGCATATTCTCCCATCCTTTTTTCCAATCACATTTCCTATAACCCGCCCACAACATAGTCAAGTAACAAACAAACAAAGACATTGCCATTTGTTTTTATCTTTTATATCTATAAATTTTGAATCAAATTTGTTTCATGAACATATTAATTCATATTTAAAGCCTTCTTGACATATGAGAAAGTATCAATCAAATAGGACATCATAAAAATCGACCTCAATGAGGTCCTAAAACAATTTCTACAATATCAATATTTTTCTTGTTGTGATATCTTGCAGAAAAAAAGAACATAACTACAAAAGAAAAATTCATATATTACTTATGGTCAAACTTTGTATGTGTTGTATTCTTGGGCGCTTTTAAAGATGTTCCTAAGCCTTTACCAAAGTGAATTGTAGCTTGGTTAAACTATGTATCCTTTTAGTTAGCATCACTGCAAGATAAATGTCACATGTTATTCTTTCCCATTTCTCAACATGCTACATATGCTAAATTGAAAGTCATGCATAAAACCAAGAGCAAACCCTTTTCTAACCAAAATAAGCAAACAAACATTATCTCTAATAAAACTTCATTATAATATTAGAAAATGAAAAGAGAGTGGACCATTTTTGTTGTTTGGACTTTGCCTATTTTTTGTTATGAAAGTGCTCGAGCTTCAAGAACCAACAAAATGTGGAAGTTTTAAAAATGTGAAAAAATTATGTTGACCTAATTTTTTAGACTTCTTTTCAAAATGATGTGAATAATGTCATTTTCTTGATGTGGTAAATCTCATAATAAGAAATGGCATGTATTCTAGCAGCTCACATTGCAATGACTACCCCGGGCCTCCACGGGTTATAGGTCCTCAATATGTTAATTCCGATGATGAAAGAGAGATAAAAACGAGGGCATGGGGTGGTCCTAGTTTGTATGGTGGATATATTAAAACCAAGGTCTTCATCTCAATGAACCTAGGTTCTCACATGATAAACTCCGGATCTAGTCTTGACCCAATTTCATTCCATCATACTTTGTTAATACTCAAGACTACATATGGTATTTCAACGTATAATAGCGTTGATTTTGAGGTTATAAATAAAGCTTATCCAAAGTAAATGGATTGGCTCCAAGAGATATGGATAATTTAAAATGACAACAATTATATGCTTTTTTTCCCAAGATTGAAATTATAGGATACATTTTGTGGTTTTAATAATAAAATAATGAGAGAAATAATCCATGAGGAGAATCTACTAGTCATTCCGATTACTAAATGACTTCGAGATAATAATACTATTTAGGTTCAAATCAACATGGTGTTGATTCTGTAGTGCCCTCGCTTGTTGGTTTTTTTACAAAGAATTTCAAGCCAAGGGGAAGTCCTTCAAAGATACCCATCCGCCTGGTCCTATCAACACCAAAAGAAAAACATAATCAACAAAGAGTAAATATGTCAAGTTTAGGAAATTCCTATTTGTGATATTTGTCAAGCTTATAATTATTTTTTACTTTCATATAACTTTGTTGTGACCACCTACTTGCTGTGCTAGAAAAATGGCGTAGGAGCCACTAGTCATACCTACCTACCGCCTCTTGTAGGCATGATATAAGAATAGAAGTTGAGCTCATTAATTAGAATTTCACATATATTGAGGAAAGACAATTCATTATCTAGTTAACCAATTGCACATTGAACCATATATGGATGAGTAGCCCAAAAATAAAGCCAAATTTCTCTATCATATATGCCTTGAAAGACAGACTCACTAACATTTCTTTGTAAATTTAAATCCTTCTTGGGAAACTCCCATTACGTAATGGATTTGTTGCCCAGAAGGATCCAAAATTGTTCTAATGACATGCAGAATCAACTTAGTGTATTTCTATTTACATGAGACCACTGAACTCAGAGCCTTGGGTGCATCAACACAAACATCCTCCAATGAAAATAGTATAGTCTCAAAAATAGAAACATCAAATCATATAGTTATAAGTCATAATCGCAAAAGACCATAGAATTTAGTAGTCCTTAAATAAATTCAAACATGAATAAGAACAAATGCAAAATTTCACGCTACCCTTTAGTAAGTCATCTCTGATTTAGCAAGAAAGGCTCAAAATTTCATAAAGGTGTAAGTAGATTCTCCTTAAGATCAATTTCAACATCTTTCCTGAAAAAGAATCTAATATTCAAAGAGAAACCATATTTAAATTGGAACAACGTGCTTTAGGTCATCTTCACAAAAAATTGCCTCCTTCAAATCTCTCACGTTTGATGGTGGAAGTCATGCAAAAATTAAGAAAAAATCAAGGAAAATTGTAGACTTCTCTAAAAAAACATAATGAAAATGCATGAAAGCTTTGTAAAGGAATGCACCTATAATATTTTGATTTCTATTTCAGCCTTTTTCCCTAAGTTGAACTCTAATATTTTGAACTCAAAGTTATTTAAGAATAATGTTCTTATTAGCTGAAATTTAGCATTTGCAAGCCTCCGCCTTGCCATTCGATGAGTATGAATTATTAAACTCTCTTTGTGTCATTATCCAAAAAATTTCTTTCCTGTACACATGATTTTGCAAATAAAGGCTTTCTCAGCATAAGTCCTCGTCAAAATTTCATCTCTCATACCAACCGGCTCTTACCGAACCGTAACCGAAATTGGACTCGCACATGTTCATCTATTACTCGTAGATGCAAGGTGTAATATCCGCTTAGAGCACTCCTAGCATATGGCAAGAGGTTGAGCCTTCCCTCCTATTCCCTTGCTAAGAAGGTAATGAGTTCCAAACCCAAATCTGTCTAGGACCAATGATAATGATGAACATGACCATTTAAGGGAGGGGGTTTTAGACTTTATGCATTACACCACCAATCCTTAGGGTGAGGATCATGAAGGTGTTTATTATTATCACTATTCCATCCTTACACTCTCTAAATTATTACGTATAGAGGCACCAAAATTTGCGCTTGGGTCTGAAATGAATATCATGTGTTGGTCTTTGTAAATCTACCGATGGACTCTATCAGCATTTATAACTATAGTTTGATCCACAGAACTAACAAGCCATCGATTTATGTTGTAGAAGAACCGAGAAAATTGTGGGTAATGGAAGTTGGATGAAGTAATGCGCCAATGTGCATAATGGGTATAATACAACTATTTCAAGAAGAGGGCATACACAAGATTTTGGCATACAAGACAATTATTTATTACCCTAATATGGATGGGATTCCTTCCATTGTTTGGATGATCATTCTGATAGAAAACAAACCAAATTTCCATGAGTTCAAAACTACTTTGATTTCCGAAGTCAACAAAGTTGATACATGGTCTCTCGAAAGATGTTGAAGTAATGCAAAGGACTCGATGACTCGGTATAAAAGTATATAACAATATTGACTCAACTATAGTAACAATAAATAATAGTATTGACTCAAATATAATAACAATATTATCCAAGGAAGGAAATTGCAAAATTAGAAACCTTAGTGAAAATTTCCTAGGACATTACATGAGATATCCATAATAAAAACTCCATCGACAAAATAATTACGTAATTCAACCCCCGCCTACTTGTAATTGATGAAATAAAAATACTATAAAAATTTTGTCATATACATAAAGAAAACCCTGAGAGCATTTTCTTGAATCGACTTAATAAAGAATATTTTACTTACCAGATTAGGACCGAAACTATTCCCGCAACTACAATTCTTGGTGCGCTATCAAATAGATTTTGCTTTTAGCTCCACCTGAACAAGTGAAGTGGAGATCTTGGGGCCATTGCTTCTGGGAATGTTAAATTGGGAGAAGTGCCCATGGGAGCGTAGTTTGTGAGGCAACGTCAAATGAAATGAGTAAAGAGGAGGAAAGTCCAAAGAAGGGGAGTTGTTTTCTGCTGAATTCATTTTCTATTGATATTGGAAGGTTTAGTTTTAAATGTATGAAGTGAGATCTTGGGAAATATTGTTTAGTGCAAGTTCAATTGAGAAGTGTCCATGGGAGTTGGATTTTGTGAGACAACATCAAATGAAATGAACAAGAGGAGCAACTAAAGAAGGGGAGTTACTTTGTTTTAATTCATTTTCTCGTTGATATTGAAGGTGATCTCATCTCAAGGAATCAACTAAGTTTTTTAGATCAATATCAAGTTAGTTACTACCGGCATAGAGATAAGAGTGGCCGGAAATACATTGAAAGAAAAATGCATTAAATAATCCAAATTTAAGGGATGATGTACAAGCTCCGTACAATTTTATATGCTTTGTAGATGACATTTACAAATGATCCAAAAAATTACTATAAAGTAGGTGCCTCAACTTAAAAAATATATTGAATGTGTTCCGTAAAATATTAATATCCTAAGTCCAAGTATGAACTAGAAACGTTGATTAGGAAAAACACTGCCGTCTAGTGAAGCTAGAGGCTTGAAGTTGTCCCATTGTACTTCATTTGCAACGATAGAATATAATGTTAGGATTATAAAGAAACCAAATACCCATTTAAAATATGGGCTATTGAAACCTCACCAGTTCTCTTTAACATCAATCAGCCCATCATGTTGTCCTAAACCATTATTGTAACTACACATAGCGCAGGAATGGGGGTATCCTCAAGAAGACATCCCAGACTAAAAATCAACCTAGCTTCTAACCCCAACGTTACTATAGATAAGTGAGAAATCCAACACTAAAAGATGATGGATCTCCGTCAATGACGAGGCATCTAAGTGCTCAAGTATTTCGGTAGAAAATTCAAGTAAGAAATGATTTCCATAAAGATTCACTTCACAGATTTAGAAGCACTTGATGATGAAGGCCCCGCTTTCCATTTTTTCACTAGTGCATAGACTACCGCAATGCTCGTGTAATGATGATAAGGGATGCAAAATTTTTCACTTTTGACTAGAAGAATAATCAAAAGAAATATACATGAAGCCCAAAACACATCCAATCATAATCTATTTGGAGATGCATTGAAATCCCAAACATGCTTCCCAAAGTTAGAGAAGTGTATTTCGATCAACAGGAAGTGAGATAAGATAAGATAAGATAATTTTATATATCCAACTAATGACAATAAATACGTCAATAGGACCGAAAGATACAATCAAGACGAGTACAATGTGGAGTGTAAAAACACAACTCCTAGAAAATGCCAAAGCTAAATTTAGGTAAAATGAAGCAAAGAAGAATATAATAATAAGACATCCTCATAAAAACATCTATATAAACCGATCATGTAGAAGTCTAAGTATAATGTGTTATGGGAATTCATGGAACGCATTTGGCAACTCAAAAATACATTTCGAGTTGTCGCAGAAAAGAGAAGCTATTACACCTACACCGCATTTTGATGTCGATGATGAGTGTAGGTGAGATAAAGAGAGGTATGTTCCTAAGACAATTTTTAATGTACAAATAGTGGGATGCTTCAGCCTAGCCATTACTCGTTTTGAGGCGTTGTTAATGACCACCCTATTGGAAAAAGACAAAGTTTCCGATAAATTTTTTGGCCTCGCTTAGCCGGCTTGCTACACTTGGACATGGATATGCTGCTCCTCTTTCATTTGATTCCCCCTTGAAAAATAATCCATATTTCAAAATGATTGATAGTGTGAGCAGAAAAGATCCTAAATGCATGTGGGAGGAATATCACAGGAGGGTAGGAAACAACCCTACCACTCTTGCAATCACTCCTAGGAAGACTTAGCACGTGATGACATGGGTATCATGCTATGCCTTTTTTCTACACCGGAAATTGAAATTCAAACAACATATGAAAAAATCGTGAGCACAGATGGAGATACGGACCCACTCCGTAGTTCTAGTTCTCCCGACAATGAGAGCAATAAGACACTACACGAATGGAAATCCTAAAGATCCCTTAATGTTCAAGAGACCAACACTCCTACTCGTGATTTTTGAATATGGTAGAAACTTTGGCACCCATAATTATGTGCATCCCCAATCAAAATTTCCTTTAAGTTTGAACAAAAATGTTAAAAAAATATGATATTTTTTTTCTTTGACAAATATCCCCAGATATGACATGGACTCGACGAGGAATAAAAAGAAGGTCGATCATATCATCAAGACGTTTTGTGAACCATATGAGACAAAGGCAAGTAAAGGTCCATTCCATTTGTTGAAGGCATCCTTATTGAAGATGAATAGTCTTGTCATATGAAAATAACAAACCAATATCTAGGAAAACAAGAGGGACTTATGCAAACCCATAATTGGTTAACTACACAAAGGAGAAAAATCATTTCCGGTGCTTGTCTCTATTGTTCATAGGTATGATAATTGATCTTCAAAGGAGTTTCTTCTCCTAACTATAAATTATATTCGGGGGAGCTTAATTTCTCATAAAAACAACCCCTCGTCCGCAACACCGATGTTTATGGCTATATAAAATTGTTCCTATGTTTGATCCATAAATGTTGGAACTTACAAACTTGAGGATTAAGTATATCAGGCTTAGCTAAGAAAGTATTAACTCCCTTATAATTCCTTGAATACTCTCACCACAACATGATGCTATATTCATCAATACCCTACCTATCCAAGAGTATTCCCATATTGAATATGGGATCCTAAAGCTCGCTAAAAAGATCCTAAAGAAAATTCCCCTCGATCTAAGCCTAATTTATTTGAATGTTTCATTCATGAAGTCAGTCACAAAGAAAATTACTAAGAGAAACACCGCAAAAAATTTATGGACGATTTATTAGCATGAATAGGCTGAGTTGTGGAAGGTAATGATTCATAAACACCCAAATCCATACTAGAGTGCTGAAATTGATGATTTAGTGACATGAATGTCTCAAAGCTTACATGGTTTGTACCCAAAGACTCCAGTGAAAATGAATGAAGCCATCAAACTGACAATGTTTGCAAGGGTTCAAAATTCAAGGGTTCATATCCTTTGGCTCCAAGACAAGGTAGGCATGACTAAAATGCTTACCAAAATTAGTATCCCCGGGAAAAGAAGATGGTAGGAACTCCAAAGGGTTATAAATTAGCTCAATTAAAAAAGCTTCAATAAACATGAAGCCATTCATGTTTCAAGTTACCTTACATGTTCCGTAAGGGATATTATAAAGTTTAATGGGGATAAGGCAACATATTTCACCCAATTTGAGTGAGTTTTCCTCTGCCATAATAGTATGTCACTTCAACCCCTTTACTGTTATTTCAGATAAATAAGCTCAAAGTCTCCCCTCACACCTTAGGATGTTATAACTATTCCTTCCAAGAAAAATGAAGATAACTTCTCTAATTCATTTCTAAAAACATGAATGACAAGGTAGAAGGACATACCAAGCCTTAAAAATTAACCTTGCCCAAAGTGATGAGTTTCAGAAACACCATATCGTTGACCCGACTAAGTTTGGGTTAGTCGAACCAATGTTGAAACTCATTGCATCTTTGCGTAGTTCAAATATTCTAAGTCAATAATTTCAAACTATTCCAAACCCTTGGTCAACTCATGTAATTAGTTTCCCAAACCATGCCATTATAACTTAGTCAAGTCAAATTGTCTCCGGCTTATAAGGCATTGAACCCATCAACCATTCTAGATAGAGAAGATGTAAGCCAAAAGAAACATATGAATGTATAAGGTGGAATACACATGGTAAATGCAACCTAGAAATAAAATATACTTACAACTCAAGAACACGCTTAACCTATAAATATTAAGTCTTCCATTTGCAATATTATACGGACCACTTCTAGCACAAGTCCCACAATCCGTCACTCAAATTTCTATTATTTGGACTCTTTAATCAACAATGTAGTTGTCTCTTAAGAGTCTTTGTCGAGTCAATAAATGTAAAGAAGCGAAGGTAGCAATGCAGACCCTATCATTTTGCTTCATACTTCCAACAACAAATAATACCTTGTAGAGAATGTTTCCACTGTTTTAATACTCTGATAAAGGGAATTGTCATATAGATATTAAGGAACCGAAATTGAAAATGTCTATTAATGATACTTTGATAAATTTTCAACAAAGATAAAATGGTCATAGGGCATTGCTCCAAGTTTCAACAAACCTTGGATATTCCTCACAAGGAACTTTAGGAATGGGACACCAGAGGGGAGGAGGATCTTTGAAAGTCATGTCTGTTTGGTCACCTAAGACCCTACGTACCTTGAAATAAAATTATTCTTTACTTTTGAAGACCAACCAAACCATTACCTGTTCTCAATCACCCATCTTCTTACAAAGATACAAGGCAATTCCATCTTTCCTAAAGATATGTTAAAATTTATTGAATGATCAGAAAATGTTTGTACCAACAAACTCGTGTGACAATTACTCGAACCCTATGACCTAGAAGTTGGTCGAGTGTTGACATCTCGCTTGGAAGGTATTGATGCTAACTATTCTCAAGGCTATATTAGGTAGTTAAGTGAGAGTCCCATCAAACTAAAATGGAGGATGATTTATCAAGAAGGGTCCAAAAGCCATTCTTTAGGTAAATTCATATGACAAGTATTGGACAATACAATGTATGAAGGTAGAGAACATAATAAATTTTTTTGGGGATATTTTTTGAAATTCAAAGCTCCTATGAAGTCTAAAATTTTTATGTGATTAGCATTAGGTAATAAACTTTGAAATGGGAGGTATTCCAAAACCCTTTCGGTAAATTCATGAAAAGTCTTGATAATTCTATGTATGAAGAAGAGCGACTACAAGAAGATTCGTGGGTGGGATATTTTTGAAAGCCAAAGCACATATGAAGTCTAAATTTTTTAAGGGGATTAGCATTTAGTTACAAATCCTTTTAACTGGGAGGTCCTCTTGAAGAAGGCCACAACAAGGTCCAAGGAGATGTGTTACCATAAGAGAGAGGTGGATCCAATAGATCATTTTTCTTTACTAAGGAGGCCTTAATTCTTAATTGCTTTTTCTCACCATAAGTGAGGGACACCGTAGATTCAACAGACATGTGCTTTATTCCTGTGAGTTTGATAAACAATATTTATCTATCTTTCCAAAAATATATTAAGATTAGACACATAATAGGAAATAAGAATGGCATGAGAATGATATTTCTCAGATCGTTCCATAAACATTTTTTATCTTCCCAAGGAGAAAACTATCCCTGAAACAATTCCAATTTATATGTTTCCCATCTATCAATTTTCCTAATGCTTGCTCGTGTGATTGTTAAGAAAAATTTTGCCTAATAATTAGGATGATTTCTCTACTAGAGGGAAATCTAACTCCAAAGATTTCACTCGTTAACTGGCCTATTGTCTAGGAACCAAATCTCATGGTGGGTTTAGAATCAAGGATTATAGCAACGGTGCTAATCTCCTATTAAGGACAAGAAAGAGAAGTATGAATGGTGGAAAAAGGATTTGCGCTTGCACAAAAAATATTTCATACAAGAGAAAGTAGTTCCGCATGATTATTCTCCAAGTGAGTGGATGGTCATCCATTTGGAGACTTTGGAATCCACATTCCAATAATAATGGATTAGTTTACTGGATTTTAGGAAATGGTAAAATATCAATATTTGGAAGAATAACATCATGGGTCACCAATGTACTGGATCGTCAAGGATCTCACCTTTAAAGATATGATTGGACAAAGAAGGGAAAAAATCTTCTTTGACATTTCTTCTTGGGACAAAGCTTTCTAGGATTATTGAGAGGGGTGTGATTGTGGCTCCACCTTCACACTTTTTCCATTTGGTGGCCTCAATGGAAAAATTTCATGTATTTGCCTTAAGAACCTAGTGGAATCAAACTATAGAGGGTGGGGGTTTAGCTAAGTATTTAGTTAAGCATAGATATTCCCAAAAACTTTCATGCTGCTCACTTCCCCACAAAGCTCAAATCGAGAAAATATGACATTCAGATGCCTTGGCAAAGATTAATATTTTCTATTGGACCCTATCTTATGAAACATACCAATCCTAAAATATGAAAAGGTGAGGAATCCGTGCTGTCCCTCCTAGTGTGATCTTTGCCTTTGGGTTTGGAATTTCTCATCGGGTTTGTTTTTGGATTTCCACTTCACTACGGCGGCTCGTTAGTGGTGTAAAAATGGCCTTATGTCTGCTCCAAGTAGTCAAATTTCCATGTCTATTTTGGACGTGTCATAGTGATTACATAAGGTCCTTTCATTGCAAGCCTCTTTGGAAAGGGTCTAGTTTGCATTGTCTAAATTCGTGATGTTAAAATCCTGGTCAGAAAAAAATCTACATCTTCCAAAGTCAGACATGATGAGTGAAATGGAGATGTAGGAAATAAAGCTAAAGCACTACTATTTAAACATCTTAACCAAAAGGATTAAATTCATTCCGCATCAAGATCTAGACAATTAAGAACTTCAATTGCCGGATCAATTTAATTTTAGATATTCTTGCTCTTGTTCCCCACCCAGGGACCTGTGTAAGTATGTCCACCATCATGTTGGTAGCTTCATAAAACTCCACAAGAATTTCATCATAAGATTTAATTTCAAAAAGCCTTCATTTTTTGTTTTGATGGTGCCTTGAAATGAAACCCTAACCGGCAAGGTGAGTCGATTGGGTTCTCATTAGTCTAAGAGGAAGATACATGTCCCTGGTGTTGCAAATATCGCATTGGGATATAGGAAACCTATCCTCTCAAAACAAGATATTTCCTGCTTTATGTAGTAGTTCTCTCAATTAATATACAAATGGATTATATCAAAGCTAAACATCTCAATATACTTGATGGCCTTCTTATGTGCAAGGGAAATATGATCCCAATGTGAACTCAACTATCAATAGTAATACACAAATACATACACTAAATTACAACATACCTTATCTAGAAGATGGTAGACAAAAGAAAAAAAAATGATTTATATAACCCTTATCATAAATATCAGGGCTATAACGTACATTTCTATCCAAAAAAATCTCATTTTCCACCCTCAACTAAACTCTTTTTCATGCATGTCACACCAAAAATTGAGAAGAGAATTCCACCAAACCTATTCTACCAAGTTACATAGTGTTCCAAGTAACGCTCTGCAATTAATACCATCGAAATTTCATTAGAGAGCACATATATAGAACAACAAAATGATATCCATGTACGTACAAATAAGTATTAATTAATATATTTAAGCACATGTTGAGAGTCCTTCACAACATCTAAGCAAGTATTACAATGCCTACAGAATATTCACTAGACAACGTTAATAACAAGAGTCCAAGAGAAATGAAAGAAAAGAATAACTAAAACAACAACATAAACTTAAAAAGAGCAAACCTTGGAAGGCGTTACACAAAATTCTACAAAAATCATTGAATTCTCTTGTAATTGATACACATTGAGAAACAATCCAAACTTATCAATACCCTGAAATGGTTTCTACTAGACAGTGTGAACATATACAAGACACCTAAACGACAACCATGGACCATAACAGTAGTTTTTATGTATAAAATAGGAAGTGTAAAACATAACCGGGTGAGAGGCATAAGTTCGTAAGTAATATGACACAAAGGAAATTAAATATCTTTAAATTACAAATGAATTTCTTTGCAACTTTGTAAGTAAGCCCCCACCGCACTCTACATCAATTATCTCCCAGTGATGCAAATATGGAATAAGAGTCCTACAAGATTATATGAAAAAGTGATATAAGCACCCATCACATAACTTAAAAAGCAAACCTTCAAGCAACTATCAACACTCTACAAACATTGTTGAATGTCCTACCTTGGTAATTTATAAGTGATTCATTAACAACCCAAATCAATGGCTTCGAAATATAAAATGACCAAACAACAACAAGTCCTAAAAGGATAGGTGTTTAGAATCTTATTGTATGAAAACAATGTGGCACTTCCAATAATTAAACACATTGTGGCTAGGAAAATCCTAAAAGAAAAACAAAAAGTAGTGGGGAGTATGAAATGAAAAAAATATTAAATGGACTTGGTAATTTCTCACAAAATTTTCCGTATTTTGAATTTATGGAAGCTCTTTCTACTTATGTCAAGCAAAACAATAAAGCATATTTCACTAATTTTATGGATGAGTAACATACAGATTCAATTGCATAATTTAGCTAACTACACAATGAGAAGCATATGAAATTTCCAACCATCGATAGAAATCCTTATCCATATTGAAAATGAAAAATCTAATCATCCCATCTAGAAACTAAATGAACTAATGTTAGGAAAGGAGAAAAAAAATCACCACTACTATGACCGAAGAATTCACCAAAGTAGAAGCCTACACAGAGAGTAACTCGACCGTTGACCAAACCCATGGAAAATAAAATTATCAACTCAGAATTACATGCATTATTGTACTAACCTAAAAAGTATCTCAAAGTTCTATGCAATAGCTGGGTGGGTGTATCAAAATCGCTAGCCGATAAACTATGTTATGGACTTGCTAAACTCAAGCTTTTGATAATCGCACAATGCAACCTCTTTGCACTATCTAAAATTTGAAATATTTTAATTTTTTGCACTACTTTAGCACAAGCCTTTCATCTTAGTCACACCCGCTTATCTACAATGGGAAGATTGAAGTGGACGAGAAATTATCTAATGGTTACACATGGAAACCCAAAATCTCCATATGATCATTATCTTCTTCTCCGTCTTCATCTTCCCAACACCTATATACAATCATGTTCTATTGGATATGAAGATAGAAGGGACATGAAATACTTCACCTTCCTCAATGATTATTTATACCACAATTTCTATTAATAGTAAAAGGGTTATGTTGATCTACATGTATTATTAGGCTATGGGATAGTTAGTGTTGATGTAAATCTCATGTTGTTCATATAATGTTGTATGCTTATTCTTTAATTGAATTGGCTAGTTGAATAATTACCGATTTATCATGTAATTTCTTTAAAATCATTTTATTTGTTTGTATTTACACTTTTGTACCGCTTTTTAGGACTATGTGGCAAGATTTATTCATTGTAATTATTGTGATGTATTTGCATGCAATTGGAATAAATTTGGTATCGCAGAATTGTTTTTGCAAGAAATGTTAAATATTATACATAATTTATGGAAAAGACTTCGTTTCCTTGTTCAAGTAAATGGAGGAAATGCATCACATTTAACATCAAGAGTCAAAGCCAATGTTTCCCAATATGAATATGTAATATTAAGTCTATGGATTGAATGCCAAATACGATCACTTATTTGCTGCTGCATCTTAATAATTTGCTGCTTAAAATTTGCTGTGTTTTCATCCAAACTCAAAATCAAGAAGTATTATAGGAGGCTTGCTAATGAATCTAGGTTCCTCTCTCAAAGTGGGATTGGTCAGAAGATCAACCTACAATGATCAAATGGATTTCCTTGCAATTGGAAAATTGGATGTGTTAGTTGAACTTTTATGAAGTACAATAATCACGTGAAGTTTAAAGCTCTTTGCAAAGTTATTCATGTAATGTGCACAGAAGTTTACAAGGGGATAATCTACAAGATAACAAAGTTACCTCAATGCCGCATAAACCATGACATGGAATAAATTCAACATCACACTACCAATAATAAATTAATTTGTTGATTATCATATGGCGCAACACCAATAGAGGCCACACAGTCCAACCAAATAGTACCCCAATATCCAGGAAGTCCAACCACTATAAAATTTAAAAGTAAAACAGATGGACCAGAAATAAAAAACTAGAAACCAATATTTTGCTGGTGGACTAATTGCACCAATTCAGATGGAGTTTGAGTTGCCCGACATTTTCACTCTTGCATATCACTGTCAAAAAGCTAGGTTAGCAAGAGGCTACAAACAATTGAGGAAGCTTAATAATGTTGTTGCCACTAATTCCAATTAAGGAAGGATGACGATTGCAAAAGATACATGACCGATTTCAAGCCATTCAAAAAAATTTTTTGTAGCAGGAGACCAACAACATTAAGGAAGAAATTTTTTCCCTTTTATCACTATCAATAAGTGCAATGGACATTCCAAAGATGGATGTTGGACACTACATTATAGAGAAGCGTCAAATTTCGATCATGATATAGTAAGGAGTGAAATAGATATCAATATCTATACAGGATGAATTGCATCTATTTGGATACAATGTACATTCTAGTTACACAAAGAGTTGGAAACTATTCCTCATTAATATCCCAACTCTTGGAAGGATCTGCATCCTCTTAATTATTAATATCAAAACTTAATGACCACACTTCGACGCATGAAAGTTATCTCGCAGAACCGAAATGAAGTAACAAAGAGGCAAAGATTCTTTCACTTCCAAATTTTCTACACTTTCATCCTCACCATAAACCACATGTGTGAGCCGATCGTCTTCTTTAAAATGTTGAAAACATAGTTGATAATTGACTTCTGTGTGTTTGTAATGTCATCAAGCATGCATATCGGATCTACAACATCTTCCTATGAAAGTCGATCTATAATACCGATTTCTTTTATTCGTCCCTTAATGCATACATAAAGTAATCATTACTGTACTTATGACAATCATGTATAGGAAGGAAAGTGTCGCATCAACAACTTGTTTTTCTTTAATCAAGGAGACATGGTCATCGTGGACAACAATTTCACTTCTCATGGTGATATTTTGCATCATTTCTACCCACTTACCAAAATGCTCTAGCTTGTTCTCGAAGATGTCACATTATTTCTCTATGTTTTCCATTTCTATGCTTTCAATGAATCTTGATCAACAAATTAGCTTACGACTATTGCATTGTCCTCGCAATTTTTTGAGTGTTGCAATGTCATTTCCTCTTTCCCACCCAACTCATTTATGGATCAAGAGGTATCCTATAGTGTAAGAGGGTTGAACTAAGAGGCGGTTTTATATCAATATGGATTGAATGGGTATACTTGATTGAATCTAGCTTCTAAAAGTTAAAATTGCTTATCGTGGGTTTCTTTTTTCAAATTGTCATATTTTCAAAATTAGAAATGATTCTTCTTGATCACCTATTTATCAAGAAATATTTTCACAAAATGATGCAGTATAAAAATACTGTAACCGGAAAGTTTTTTGAACCATTCCTTAGCTTCTCGCCTTGCAAAGATAGTAGAGCAAAGATCCCGATACTAACATCATCTTCATCAACCTCAAAGTTATTGTAGTGTTTTCAAACCTCCAATGTGTTTCTGTTATGATGTTAACAGCATTTTTCATCAAACCAGGAAGACATTTGTAATAATTTAGGGAAATCATGGAGTATAAGAGGCATATGAGTGTTTGTATCTATTTGGAATTTTACAAGGTGTAGGAGTATGTAGAAAAGCTATAGAATTAGTCTTGATCTCTTGAGGTTCATCAACTTGAAAAGGATATGCACAATTTTCGTGTAAGAGGTTCATTTTGGATCAAAACTGAAGGGAAACTCCGTGATTACACTCTTTAAATATGCAAAGAATCAAGACTTTGATGATATTTTTCATACAAAAACTTTGGAAAACTCTCAGGATAGTTTCCTCAGAAAAGAAAAGAAGTAATTTTACAAGAAATCATATTACATATCAAATACAATTCCACTTGAATACCCGACCTTGTGTGACATTCTTCCATTTTCCTGTTACCGGTAAGGTCGATCCTCCGAAAGGGGAGTCTTTGCATCAAGTTGGAGTCACCAGTGAATGGTTCAACCTTCATGGCAAATCACCCGCCGTCCACCATCATCAATAAGATCTAAACTTTCGTATTTCTTTCCAGTAGTGATTTGATATTTCATTCCTCGACATGCATAATTTAACGTTATCACTCTATCACTTTACCAGTCAAGAAGGAATCAACAAAGGTAACCGCAAACTGGGGTAAACCTTTGGTCGTGGTAGCTAGCCCTACTGCCCAGAGAGGGATCTCTCCAAGGTCACAACCAAGAGATGGATGAATTAGGGTTTTTAGGCTATGTATAAGTGCGTAGGTTGTTTTGAATGATCAGTTGGCTCACCGGATGAAGATATTAGTTTCAGGTGTTCAGTCAGAAAAAGAGATAGGGCTTTAGAGATCTAATGGGGAAAGGTAGGCATACGACTTAGCACTTTAAAGATACTTGTGATGAGATTGTTTTAAGACCGATGAGAAGCTAGGAAGATCATGGGAGGCATTTTTCCCAAATGAGTAGTGTGTACTGGACAAATTATGATATCTTCCTACCGCAGCATGAGCAAGCATGTGTCTCCGCTCAACAACTGGAAGAAATCATACAAGAGATGTATTCAGTATTACATAACAATTACACATAAAACTGAAGTGAAAACAATGATAAACATCATACCACATGTCCAAAAAATAGATGCAAATTTTTCATTACCTCAAAAAATTCAAGTACACAGTTCCACGATCAATAAGCTAACATCCAACCGATTCCAACCTTTGAAAATGAGTAAAAAATTACATGATATAGGCTCAAAGCCTCTCCCCAACCTCGTGGGTCGAATCCCTAAGTTGAGGAGCCGATCCACAAAATTCGAACCTAGCGCCTATGTAGGATGGTCCAAGTGACTCATTCCTAATTACATTCAAACTGATTCATTCGACTTAAGGATAACTTTTACCTAATGAATCTAACCATAGGTAACTTATCCATAGAACAATTACATTTACCATCATCAATTAAATAGGTAGAAACATGAATTTCCTGAAGTAAAGTCAAAATTTCGTGAAAAACTAAAATATCAAAGAAATGATCATTTGTCTCACATCAAAAATAATATTCCGCACCCTCATCGTGTCATTTTGCGCCTCCTTGTTCACAGCCACTTTCGACCGACCCGTGTGTCCAAATCAGGACCAAGATGGCTTGTTGGAAATATATTCGAGTCCTCTTCTGAATATCTCTCTCTAATTTTCAAAACATTATGATTTGACCCCCCTGAAAATGTCATTCTCCCAAGACTACTCTATGCAACGCCTAGGCAAAAAACAAAGTTAAAATGTGATTTTTAGGTATTTTTTTACCTTTTCACCTATCAAATATGAAAATAAAGGCCGTAAAACATGGTTTTATGAAATTAATTTGTCCTTAGAATCTATTGGTGTCTCCTTTCCCTCAAAAGGCTCCCAAACATTTGCTGTAAAACATCTAGGATGTCAAGGCAGGAATGATAGTCAAAATGTGTAAAAATTTTGAATTTTCGTAAATCCTTGCCCCAAGATGGAGCGATATCTTACTAAACCATGATGTTTTTTAAACCTGAGAGAGGTTTTTGTTATTTGGCATGTTTTGAACAACAAAATCCTCTAGTCTCTCAAAATTCATTTTTGCTTCGTCATAATCTTCTCTTCAAAAAGGTGTCTCAAAGTCAGATTTTGCAGCGAGAACACCAAGCTGTAAGATGTGAATGGATCTTCTCGTTATGTAATACATGTTTAAAAAGTGAGATAGGTTTTTTTATTTGATATATTAGGAACAAAAAACCTCCTCCACTTTCCAAAATTCCTTTTTTTTTCCATAATATATTCTTAAAAAGGTAACCAAAGAGAGATTTCCGGGAAAATGTGCCTTCGAAGAGTTTTCCAAATTTTCCCAAATTTTCTCCATATATCCTCAAAATTGCTTCCTTAATTACTTCATGGAAAACCTGATATGGTATGCTATGCCATCATGGATGCATCAATGAGAAAATCCAACTTACCCTTATTTTCCGCTCGATTAGGGTTTATAGTCTCGAATTAACTACGTAAATCAAAGAAGCCCACATGTTTGGAAAATGTCATCGCTATAGGAGATGCCAAAAGTTCTCTGAAGACTTGTTGGCTCAAGTTTGAGTATTATACCTCTATGTGGCCTCTAAGGCCTTTGTTTCTCCTCCCTCTCGTATGATATATTCTCTTCTCGCTATATGATGTTTTGAAGTCAAAAACCCTAGGGAAGTGATGATGGTGGAATATGATTTAGGAATGAGGAATGGGAAAGGAAATCAAGGATATGGTGCTAGGGATGTATGAAATGGGGGGGGGGGATAAGGAGTGGTAGTATGATGGGATTTAGGATGGGGATTTTGGGATTGGGGGAGCTCAGTATGTTGTAGCACCTAGGGCTTAGGGTTTTGGGAAAAAGGGTTAGTGGAAATGTAATTTTTGTAAAATAGGGGAATCGATGATCGTAAATGACTATATTAGTTTTTCTCGTGGTAAGTGTCTTTTTAGTTTATAAACATGTGCATACTTGTCTCATTAGTTTTCTTAAGGACGAGGATTTAAACATGAATTATGTATGACGAGATGAGTTAGAAGCATAAATCGTTTTAAATAACACCGAACAACATTGTAAAAATGTAGAACAACAACACATGAAATTTACATGCAGGCATGATGTAAGAATTACCCCAAATGCGCTACACTCACGTCCATCTCCCAATGGCATGTCCATCTTTCATTATGCTCAAAATTTTGCAAACACATGTAGTTATGTTCTAATTGTCGTTTTCTCTACACCAATGGCTCCAAATGCTCCAATTAGTCAAAAATGACTTTTCATTCACCTTTTAATGGCGAAAATTGAGTCTCCTACTCTTTGCCTGCATTACACTAGAAAAACACCACTAAAAGTGGAGGACCTGAATTTATCTGGAGTTAAATTAGTAACTCCCCGGCTTAAATGGTGCGCTTTCCTAAACCACCGCCGAACTTAACAACCACAATAAGTGTTGGTGGATGGGGTACAAGCATGCCAACCCCAAAATCACGGACTAATAATGGAGAATAGTGGAACCCACTACATTAAATGTGGTGATAAGGTTGAACCGTGGTTATTGTTGAGCTAAGGAGACTGCTTGTAATAACTACGCGGTATTATTTTCCATGTGAAAAGTGTTAAAATAGTTGTGGTGACATTACTTGCAATGCTGGTTGGGTGGTTATCATGAATAAACATGTTGCATGCATAACTGCTATGTGTGACCGGCGTGCTAGGACCGCCGTCATCCCAAACCCCCATAACTGTTACATTCAACTATAACAATAAACTAACTCCATATAGGTTAAGAATCTTCGTATGTAGCTTTTCAAGGTGGAGACCAAGGCATGTACCGTAGGAGGTCGTGGGGTCGATGTCCCGCGACCTCACCCAAAATCTTTATAATGTGGTTCAAGGCCACGTGAGCAGCCTCGTGTTTAGCCACGTGACACCTCCCCGATTGGCCCAAAAACATAAACGTACAAACATTCGACCAACAAAGAAGCGACACTTGTCAAATCCTGGCTTGGTTCTTGTGAGTAAATATTCCTTAAATATTTCGCCGACCGGTGTATCCTAGTCAACCCCGGTCAAACTATTTAAATTTACCTCGTTTGGATTTTCGATCGAATGCGATATCTCCCCCATAAGACATCTATTTTTCAAATCGTTCCCGTTGGCCGAAACAGAAGACGATCTACGCAACCATCCCGGTTTCAACCCAATCTTGTAAATTTTAATCTTTGAGCAAAATTTACAGAACTATTGATCACTCCTCCCAATTGGGAAGCTTTTGACCCCAAAAGAATTGATTATCTGTTTCCGCAGATGAGGGTACAACTCCCTCACCTTTCCAACCTCCATCCATATTTCCTCAATTATCCTCCTCCCACAATATGTCCCAAATAGACCAAAGAAGTCTTTCCAAACTCACACTTTCGACATCTTAAGAAACAATTTCTCCTTCTTCAAAATATCAAGCACCCTATTCACATGCAAGACATGATATTCTATTGTTTTGCTGAAAACAAATATTTCATATAAGTACACAATCACAAAGTCATCAAGGAATGTTGTGTAGATTAATCGTCTTGCGGACAAGACCGATCTCTCTAGCACAGTTGCACCATAAAATGGCCTCACCAATTATACTAATCTCTCTCTAAGTATATAAGATTCATGTAAAAACACTATATAGGTGTAAGGCCTACCTTATGTCCAACGCTTTTCAGCTGATTTGCCAGTCCTTCCCAATCGAAAGAACGTTCCTCGTGAATCAAGAAATAAAACAAGCAAAAAGATTAAGCAAGACTGATAGACATTATTATAAACCATACTTATCATAATGATCAAGGAATTTATGAAATAAACCATGAATAGGCAATTAATGAGAGAAATGAGTATATTTGTATTAACTTCAAATAAAGAAAACCTTACAACCCGTGCCTTGATGTTGTGCAGTCCTCCTGGGTCCAAGGTGAATTCCTCTAATTTGACAAGCATTGCACTCTTTGAACCAAGACAAATAGAGATGAGTGATTTAACCTCGCTGTAAAGTCTTAGTTAACTAAGTCCGAATTTCAAACGCATTTAACTTCAAATATCTTAAGCTTGAACTCCCTTGAGGCTACCCAAGGCCTCTTTTATAGGAAAAGAGGAGGCTTCTTTGTTCCAAATATGAAGGGATAGAATCCTCCCTTCAAAGGGATTAGCTCCTTCAATCAAGGGGTTAGCTCCATCAAGTGAGGATGGAGGAACCTTCTCAAAGCGTATCCATTCCCGAAAATTCCCATCTAGAATCTTCTAGAATTCACCCCGGGAATTCACTTTTTATCTTCACTTTCGCCTTTATGTTTTACGTAGGTCCGCACCCCATTACACAAAGAACGTGCGTATGGTTCCGCATGCAAAGGAACTTTAGGTGCGGACCGCAGGAATGCATGTTGCAGAAAGTGCGATACCTGTACCTTAGATTTTTAGGGACTCTTTTCTCTCGATTTTGAAGCTTTGATATGAGGAGTCGATATGTTAGACTTGCAAAAGGAGTGAAGTATATACAATGAGCTCATACTCATGGTAAAATGTCGTGATGATGTACTGATGTAACAAGGAATGGACGCAAAACACTATAAATAACATGCATGAAAGTTGTCGTATGTATTACACAAACCAAAATGACATAAATAACCACTTAAAGTTTCCTTTTGTTTGGTTTTGAATGCAACATTTCCACATATCACTTTTTGTAATTCTTACTGATGATATCTACTTCATAAATCTAACTTTGTGGAAAAATTTTCTTTCTTTCAATCGATCAAGCAAATCATCTATTCTTGGGAGTGGGTGAACGATTCTTTATCATAATCTTGTTCAAAGCTCAAAATCTACACACAGCGCTGTCCCATCTTCTTTTGTTATCAAGACTATGGGTGAACCGCATGGCGAGGTGCTTGGCCTTATGATTCCTTTGTCCAAAATCTCTTTGATTTTCCTCTTTATTTCAAAGATTCTCCATCATCGACATGCGATACATACCGATGTTTGGAAGAGGACAATCTTGCTGCAAATGAATATCATGTTGAATCTCTTTTGGAGGCAATCCCGTTGGCTCCCCGAAACATCTCATGATGTGCATTAAATACATCATATAAATCTGATTTCAACTTAGGATCACATCCCTCAAAATGATTCATGATTAACACGTTCCTAGGCTTAATCATAAGAAGAACAAAAATTTTTACTTGAATTTACTAGCCTCTTTACTCCGTCCAAAATTTCACTATAGCAATGTTTGTCTCTCTTGCGATGTGCTCTTACAATGTACTCCTGCCATATTTGAATAAATGATATTCCGTTCTCATGGCGATGGAAGATCATCATTAAGTACAACCAAAGACTCCCCAACACAATACCTATTATGTCAAGGTATAATATCTAATTCAACCATGTCAACAAAAATTTACAAGCATTGGAAACCGCAACATACATTTATTTGAAACTCCGTAAATTCGCATCCTTACAAACACAACAAAGTGGATATGGTTTGGATGTGGTATGGTCTCATGTTGCTTCCCGAGCAAGTCTTCAGAGATTAAGTTTGCTTTGTGACCCACTCGTCAAACAATGTGTCAATCTTGTTATGTTTCGATATGACCCTCACATGAAACAATTCAATTTTCTTCTTCATTTGGAGTGTTTATGTGATGGGCTTGATGTGACTGGGTAATTAGGTTGAGTTTCAATTTATTTTCCTTCATGTTCTTCAATCCCATGGCTGTAATCTTAGATTCATCACCTAAATTATCTCCTCAGATCATGTTGAGTTGTAACAACAATTTTCTGCTTTCCCTTGTTATTAAGTTTTCTTTTGGCCTCATTTAGGATGTAAGTTCCTGTAATGAGTTTCATCATGGCCTTTTTTTTGGAAAAATGCTTACAAACCAAATTTTCTCTCTTTCTTAACATATGCATTCTTTTTTTGCTTTACCTTTTGGAGGTCTACTCTTTGGCCTTATCCTTAAAAGGTTTCTTTCTACCCTCTAAAATGTTATCTTCAGCTTTCAGGATGTGTGCCCAAGCTTAATACTTCATCTAGACTCAGGGTTAACCATGAGAATAGTATGTTTTAGGGAAGTGCAAGCCTCCTATGTACTAGAGAAAAGTATATTGGCTCTGCAACTACAACCCTAATAAGAGATATCTTCTCCTAAATTCTTGGGTGTATTCTTGCACATTTTGTCCCTTCAATTGCCTAAAAGTTTGCCAGCTTCATTATGGCTTTTGGCATATGAGCTAATGGATAAAACTCGTTGTTTTATGAAAGTAATGAAATCGACCATGATAGAATAATCTTACCATGTTTCTTGATCTCCTCCTTGTCTTGGCTTCCCCACCAAACAAGGTCAGTGTGACCCTCCATTCCTCAATGAAGCACTGAATTTTGGCATCATCATCTTGAAGGTTATGGATTCTCAAATAGACCTCCAATTGCCTAATCCAATTATCGTGTTCTTTCGCATTGACTTACCAATAAACATTACAATTCAAACTTAACATTAAGTTTTAAAAAATGACTTTTTACCAATGTTATTTTACTGTGTGGTTGATGTACTTAAAGAAGAAGTAGAGGATGATGATAATGATGATGACGAGGGTGAGGATGATGGCTTCCATTGCTCTCCGTTTCCTCCATTTCCCTTTCTTTGACTTATCTTCATCATTAGTGGCCTCCTCGAAGATCCTTGTCCTTCCTTATGAAGTTTAGATCCTCTTCCTTCTATTCTCTCATTCCTTTCTTGATAAAGGATTCTCTAAATCATCCGCTCATGTCAAGAAAATGATTTCCTAAACACTCTTTTCTTCCTCTTTGGGATCAATCCTTTCATGGATTTCTCCTTCCTCATGAGGCATAATTAAAGTAGTTTTTGTTTTCAGAGGTGAATAGGTGGTGGTGAGATTGCGTAATTCTTCTCCTTTATTGTGGCTCTTTTTGAGCCCCTTTGTTTCCACCAATTTTCCTCTCTCGAGCTTGAGTTCTGTAAGCATCTAAAAACTTGCAAACGCTTAAACAATTGTGACAAACAACACCTCGCAGAATAAAATTCTAGCTCCGATACCAATTGATTTGAAATATCGTATTATTTTGTTGTGCTAAGTGTCTTTTCATTATGAACATACAATACCTCATTCATTAGCTCGTTTAAGGATTGAGGATTTTAACCATGAATTTGATGATTTTAGAGAATTAGAAGCATAAACCAAGCTTAAAACATTGAACAACATTGTAAAACAACGTAGAAATAATTCACCACATGAAATTTACACAAGCAGTATGATGAAGCGCTTCACCCTCTCGGGGATACACTTGTCGGTCCAACTCCCAATGGCATGTCCATCTTTCATTATGCTCAAATTTTGCAAATACATATAGTTATAGTGCTCTATCAAGTTGTTTTCTCTCGCATAAATGGCTCCAAAATGCTCCAATTAGTAAAAAATGACTCTTCATTCACTTAGAATGGGCGAAATTGAGTTCTACTTCTTTTGCCCAAATACACGAGAAAATCACTAAAAGTGGAGGATCACTTATCTGCATAAATTAGTAACTCCCGCTAGAAATGGCGTGATCGCTAAACCACCGCCGAACTTAATTGTCACAATAAGTGTTGCAAACTTGGGGTGGGTCACATGCTAACACCAATACCGCGGGACTAATTGTCGTGAGGTTAGTGGAACCCACGACATTAATCGGTGGTGATAAGGTTGAACCGTGGTTGTCATTTTAGGTTATGGGAGGATACTTGTGGCACAATTGTACCCGCATTGTTTGCCATGTGACAAGTGTTAACACAATTGCGGTGACATTACTTGTGATGTTGGTTACAATATCGTATTAAACATGTTATGTGACATCTCGCTTATGGAGATCATTTTATGGGTCCTCAACCCCCACACTCCATTACATTCAACTATAACAATAACTACCTCACACATGTTAAGAATCACGTGTAGCTCAAAGCAGGAGAGGAAAGATGTCCGTGGGGTCAAGCCCCGGCAGACCTCACCCAAAATTTTATAATGCGGTTCAAGGCCATGGTGGCGGCCTCAGGGCTAGCCATGTGGCACCTCTTGGTTGGCCCTAAAAACATAAACGTACAACCATTATACCAATAAATAAGCTTGCACACTCTCACAACCCCAATCGCTATGAGAAAAGGAATACTTCGAATATTCCCTTTTGCTGACTCGTGCATCCTAGTCAACCCTAGTCAAACCTCCATTTTAAAATTCATCTATTTGGATTTTTGATTAGAACGTGATATCTCCCTTTCATACGACATCGTTTTTTCAAACCGTTCACGATTAACCGGGGAAGACGAGATTTTACACAACCATCCCGGTTTAAACCCAATCCCGTAACTTTGATTTTTGAGCAAAAATTTATGAACTTCGATCATTAGGAATGGGTATTTGTAATTGTGGAAGGTATAAAGGTTTAAGAAAAGTGTCATTTGAGAATTTTCAAGAATGCAATGGGGATAATAGGTTTAAAAAATTTCAAACACCAAATTCTAACATAGATTTCTCAACACCAAACACATGAACTCGATGAAGATGATAACTTAATGGGCATTAGATCTTACTCATTTGTCAGAGGTCGATGAGTAAGTTTATGAAGCTTTGGAAATGATTTTTTTCCACTTGAATGCTTCGGGGTTTCCAGTCAGAAGTGCTAGCAATAAAAGGATTTGTACCCTCACAAAAGGATTTGGTACAATGTCGCTTGGAATACCACTTTTGGAGGCCTTCCTGTCCAAATTGGGCCCAAAACAGCTCATTGGAAATATTATCTTGTTCACTTTCAAAATACGCCTTTATTTTTCAAAATGGACTTGGACGCATCCGTCAAAAATTTGATTTCCCAAGGCCGGTAAAAACGAGAATGGAGGGTGCAAAAATGAAGTGTCACAGTGTGCAATGTTTGGAGACCTTATAAACCTGAATTGAGCGAAATATATCTCATTGGAAAGCTATATATTTTTAGTTATCATTTGACTCATCAATAAAGTCGATTGACACTCCATATAGGAGAAAATGGATTTTCCCAAGGTCACTTCTAGAAGCAGTGTAAAACCTCTCAGAAAATTCGTATTTTTGACATTTCTCCCAGCCATGATACCCGTGTAAAAAATTAATGAGGTTTTTTCTTTTTTGACCTATGATGGAAAAATACTCAATTTTATCAAATTCATCTCTGCTGGTCGAAACATACTTTGAAGTAAAACTGCCCTTTGAGTGGCAAATGATTTGACTCTTGGAATGAATTCTTGAAAAATGATGGAGATATGATATTTATGACGTAATGACCTCATACTTATTGATACGACCTACCTTTATGCCTCCTCTCGTCGATGTTCCCCCCGAGTCCATAGCAAACCGTAGCCTGGGAGAGGAAATTAGGTTTAAAGGTTGTGTTAGTTGATTTGGGTAATGCTGAAAAAGATAAATTCCTTTGACATTTGGTCAATCAGAACTAAAAATTCTTACACTTGGATATGTTCTTGTTACATGTGGAACTCGAGTTGAAGCTTTTGGGAGATCGAGTATTTATTACATTTGAATTGACATAAAAATTACATGAATAAAAATAAAAATTACACTATAGTATGAAAATCATACTTTGAAACCATAATTACAACCTTTAAAAAATCATATTTACATGTCGGAGCAAATCTTTCCAGACATGATTGAGAAATTATTATTTAGTCACTCTCACACCACGACCTTATCGAGATGAAAAGGTACAGATCTTTGAAAAAATGAAACCTAGTTGACCTGGGGAGACTCTTTGGATGACCTGAATTCCATGGTTGACTTCACTAACATAATGACATAGTGAAATGAGATTTAAGATTGTTTTATGCTCAACAAGAGATGAAGGTGGGTCAACAAATGTGAAATTTTGAGGGAGAGTGAGGTCTTATGACTAGGGCTACCATCATTGAATTAATTTTGCATGAACTAATGTAATGATAATTTTTTTTTTGAATGAGAACTTCAAAATGAATATGAAAAGAGTGATTTTGATCGCTGATGGCGTAATGCAAATATGATACTAACAAAAGGAAGAAGAGATGTTGTAAACATGGAAAGAACTAATGAAGAAAATTGCCAATGCAAAAAATTAATGAAAATATGTTTAATTCATTTTATAGTGCCAAACATTCTCTTATTTTTTTGAGGGTTATCCTAAATAGAAAATATATAAAATAATGTTTTAATTAATGTTATGTATATTAGTTTTTTTTTTTTTTTTTTTAAATTTTTTTATTATTTACTTGATAATTATTAGAGAAGACATTGAATCTATTTCATACTAAGTGAAAACGCAGTGTGAATCAAAACCATTTACTAATTTACTAATAATAACAAGATTAAATTTATATTATAAAAATAAAATAAAAAAATTCAAAATAGGTTCTTTGTCTCACACCAACTTACCTAATTTCTTATACGAATTTCATAAAACTCTTGTTCTTCTTTATACCCATAATACCAGCATAGATCCATATTAACTTCGGATCTATCAAGCACCGAGAGGGATCAAATATCTTCAGGTTCAAACCTCTTTTTTTAGTGCAAAACTTGAGCAAAAGTTTTCACCTCGAGAGATTTGATCCCTCTCGGCGCTTGATAGATCCGGAGTTAAGATGGATCTATGTTGGTTTCAGTCGTGTGCTGCCAAGGAATATGATTAATTTTATCAATAATATGTAAATACATCTAATATTAATATAACCATTTTAAATATGCTAAATATGTGCGATATTTATCAAGTCATTTTAATTTTAAATTTTCTTAGTTACCTTAGTTTGTTGAGATGATAAATATTATGAAATAACTTTAATGAGGAAATACAAATTTTGAATGCAAAGTGACAATGTAATAATATTGAATGATATAAAATGTGAATAATAAGAATGCAATCAATTACAAATAATCTTCATTGTGATCAATCTCAAACTATTTTCATCTACTATTTTTAATGTCACCCTTGTTAGTTTTTTCATCTGTTCATATCCATTATATGAAAAGGAAAGTTAGAATCATAAACCATTTAAATATTTAGCTCGAGTTGTTGTAGTAAACATCATACTTTGTCTCTCTTGCTCTCCAATATTAATAGGTTTAATTAAAATAACACAAAAATCAATATACATCGTCAATAAGTTTTTGTGCTTACACTGAAATCAATGGACAATATTAATCCAATGACTTTAAAATTAATGTACCATCATACATCCAATTACATCAAATCATAAATCAACATATAAACTGAAATAAATGGACAATATTAATCTAATGACTTTGAAATTAATGTACCATCATACATCCAATTACATCAAATCACAAATCAACATATACACTGAAATCAATTCATATCATGCAAGAAATAAAATAAGATTAGAAAACAACATCTACACTGAAATCAATGCATCTAATGCAAGTAATCAAATACGATTAGAAATCAACATCTACACTCAAATCAATGCATCTAGTGCAAGTAGGAAAATAGGATTAAAAACCAACATCTACACTGAAATCAATGCATCTAGTGAAAGCAATCAAATAGGATTAGAAATCACCATATACACTGAAATCAATGCATTTAGCTCAAGCAATAAAATAGGATTAGAAATCATCTACATTGAAATCAATGCATCTAGTGCAAGCAATCAAATATAATTATAAATCAACATCTATGTTGAAATTAATACATCTAATGCAAGAAATAAAATAAGATTATAAATCGCCATCTACATTGAAATCAATGCATCTAGTGAAATAAATCAAATAGGATTAGAAATAATTTACATTGAAATCAATGCATCTAGTGCAAGTAATCAAATATCATTATAAATCAACATCTACACTAAAATCAGTGCATCTAGTGCAAACAATCAAATAGGATTAGAAATGACCATCTACATTGAAATCAATGAATCTCGTGCAAGAAATATTCTTCCCTCTCTCCCCCATCCATATTTATATATATATCCCTCCATCTCTCCTTCTTTGTCTCTTTATCACATCCCACAAAACACACACGCTCTGTCACTCCATATCTATAAATATCTTTGTCCCTACCTCCTTGTCTCCATCTATCCTTTCTTTCTCTTCACCTTCCATCTACATATCTATCTCCCTATGTATATATATATCAACCCCAAAACATACACTCTCTTTCTCCAATCCATCTATCTATTAGCCCCTCCTCCTCTCCCTCTCCCTCCTGCTATCCTATCTCCCTCTGTCTCCATCTTCCTTTTCACTCCCTCTTTCTCTCTCTCTCTCCACATTTCACTCTTTATTTCTTTATTCTTACCTCCCTCTATCTCCCCCTCCATCTCTCCCTCCTCCTCTCCATATATCCTTGTTTGTATATTTATCTCACCCCCAAACATACCCACTCTCTCCACCTCTCCCTTTTCACTCCCTCTCTCTCTCCACTACTCACTCTTCATGTCTTTATTCTTCCCTCCCTCTCTCCCCATCCAGATCCATCTCTTTATCCCTCTCTACACCTAAAACTCCATCTCTTTATCCCTCCCTATCTCCTCCTCTCTTTCAAGTCCCCACTCTTTTCCTTCATCTCTCCCCCTTTCTCTTCTACCTCCCTATCTCTTCCCGCATAATTTTTTCTCTCTCTCTCTCTCTCTCTCTCTCTCTCTCTCCCCCTTACAATCCTCTCTCTTCCCCCATCACTCTCTTCCTTTCTCTCAAGTCCTCTCTCTCCCTTTATCTCCCGCCTCCCTCTATGTGCCCCCCCTCTCTCTCTCTATGCCCTCCAATCCTCTATCTTCCCCCATCACTCTATATATCTCCCCAACTATGTTACTATATCCCTCCCTTTCTCCTTATCTCTCCTTCTGCCCCCCCTTGTCTCCATCACTCCTACGTCTCAAGAGTAAATATAAAAAGGGGTTTTATTTATTTACCATATCTCTAGTTTATTTTTATCTTTATTTATTTACCACATATTTTCTTGAGTGTTCGTAAACCTATTCATATTTTATATTTATATTGTTTAATTTATTTTCAATTTTAAATTGTTTATTTATATGGTTACATTTACGCTGACATTATTTAAATTTTATTGTTTAAATTTTTTTTGAGATTTTTTATTTTATTTTATTTTGGCTTCCGACATACTTACACATAAAAGTCATACTGAGCTGTAGAATAAGCCTCGACGCAATTAATATTTAATCATTAAAATTTATATTATGTATTATTAAAAAAATAAAATACATTCAAAACAAAAATTAATTAAAACCCTGGGCGACTTACCATGGCATAGCATCTATATGAAATTACCACTATTAAAAGAGAACAACAGTATTAAAAAATAATAATGGTAAACCTCCCGTACACATTAATTCAAGAGTGGATTGCATAAACATCTTTAATAACAATCGATAATTAATTGGCTGTATTATTAATCAATGTAATAATCTAAATACTAATAGAATAATGTAAATAATGGTTGTATTAATAGAATAATGGAAATAATACGAAGTTAATTTTCACAAATACCTTGTTAAAACTTTGAGTAAGACTATGTTAATGATAAATTCATTAGAACTTTATATATATTTTAATGTTATTAACTTTGAAGTGGACAAGTCACGATTAATCAATTAAATATATCATTATAAAATAGTAAATATATATAAAAAATAATTAATCTATATACAAAATAATTAAATATTAAAAAAATAGATAACAATGAATATATACAAAATAATATAAATGCATAATTACAATTCTGGAAAGCAATATAGTTATGGTAACAAAAATTCACTCCATGTTCATATTGGGGTCTTTGTTTGAAGGAAATGGGAAGGATCATTGGGAAATGCAATTAGGGGATAATTGCATTTAGTTTTATATTTACTAAATTTAGTTTTCGAGTGAGATTTTTCAAGTGTTATTGAAATTGATTTATCATCTGTAAACCTTTTTTTTCCCACCAATGTATGGTGATATTAATATCTTCTTATAATATCTAGCTCGATTTATAGTTCGAATTTCCAAGAGATAACAAGGAGTCCTAACACTTTATTTTCTCTAAATTTAAGTGGCATATATATATTAATAATAAAATATACTTGTTGTGGGGAGATGAAGGAACCGGGTGACTAGCAAATGGGTGTCTCCACTTTGTGGAACCAAACTTCATTTAGAGAATTGGACTAAATATTTAAACCAACTTGGATACCAAAGAGAACTCAAGTATTTATTAAACATAAAATACTCTTAGTTATATCGATTAAAATTTAAAATAGACTTGATACAGACTCAAAAATCAGAATTTTTGAGATACTGATACTTTATTCCTGCAAGGCATGACACCAGGAGGAAATCTAGCATATCTCTATGAAGAATTGGAAGAGAGAAAGCTTTATTTTAGACTTAGAGAACTCGAGACTAGTTAGTGTAAGAAATAATGAGGACGCAACCTTCATTTTATAATATTCTCAGCCAGTACTCGATGACTAAAAACTGGTGACTGCCAGTTTGACCTAATATTCGGGTACAAGTGGACAACTTGTATTATCTCATCCCTTATCTCTTTCGAGAAAGTCTTTCGACATGTGGGGACCGAATTTTATGACAAAAAAACATGAAAATATGCCCACATATGCTTCCTTTTAAGATGACAGGGTTGCTGCTTCACGTGTAAAAGATCTGCTAGGCAATTTAGATAGCCGGGCTTATGTTCAATATCAAAATCGTAGCTGTCAAGCCATGCTGCCCATCTTAATATTCTTGAATTATTATCAGCTAATTATTTGTTTAGCTTAATCATGCCTAGAATAATCTTTAAATCTGTTCTGATGAGGAACTTGACTGGTTTGAGATACAGTCGAAAATGAGAGATACTTTTCTTAACCGCTAGAACTTCTTTGTGGCCACTTGGGTAATTTAATTCTGCACCATGGAAAGATCCGGATATATAGGCACATATATGTTCATAATTGTTGATTCTTTCAAGTAGAACACTCCCCCATGCAACGTTTGATGCATCTGTTTCTAAGATATAGAAGCCTTCGTCCGTTGGGAGTTTGAGAGGAGGAAGTAGCTGCAATTTCTCCTTGATGGTTTGCACTGTTTGGTCATGGCTTCATTCCATGGTATAGGTGCCTTTTTCAATCGTTGTTGCAAAATAAAAAGATCCTGAGCTTGTCCTTTATAGAACCGTCTGATGTAGTTCAGGCTTCCAAGAAAACATTGCAACTGTGTCTTGTCTGTGATTTTTCTCTAGAAATTTATGTAGGTTTGTTAAAACATGGTCTTGCAATTGGATGTTGCCATTGGATATATGTAAACCTAAGAAATCTACCTTTGTTAAACCAATCTCCATTTTGGTTTTTGATAGAGCTAATCCATGCTTAAAACAATGCTCATAAAATATCTGAATATGCTTTTGATGTTCTTGAATATTTTTAGAACAGATAAGTAAATCATCAATGTAAATGATTAACCAATCTAATCCTATGAAAACGTCTTCCATTCTTTTTTTAAATTCACTTGGAGCATTTTTTAAACCAAAGGGTATTACCTTCCACGGGTATTGTCCATCGGGGACAACAAAGGCTGTTTTGTACCTATCTTATTTTTTCAGACCAACTTGATAAAAACTAGATTTGAGGTCGAACTTACTGAAGATTGTACACCCTTTCATTTTTTGTAGGAGAGCTGCCTGGTTTGGAAGAGGATATGCTATCATCTTCAAAACTAAATTGAGAGGCTTATAATTTATAACCATTCTTGGTTTGCCTCACTTGATTTCGTTGTGATTGTTGACGTAGAATGCTCTGCATTCCCACTGGGATCGGGCTGGTTCTATTAAACCCTTTCTAAGAGATCTACAATCTCTTTCTGACATTATTCTACTTCTGTAGGACTCATTAAAGCTGCTGAAGCCTTTTGTGGCTTAAAGTCATCTGCAAAAGGGAGATCAATAACATATTCTTCTCTTTTCCAATAAGCATTTGGAATGTTAAAGGAGTAATCATTTTTGATATTTTCTGAGATATCTTTTAGATAATCATTATGATGAGCTACGATAAAGGATATGATTCTTTGTTGTTTTTCTTTATCAGCAGGCTTGAATGGAACAACTATTTTTTTTCTTGGAACAATAAAGTCTTCACTGGTTTTCAAAGGAAGGAAAACAGGTTTGTTATTAATGGTCATTCTAAACATCCATTTGGGATAGTCTATTTGGATTGGTGACCATCTGGTAAAGAATTCAGAACTAAGGATGACATTGGCTGGAATCTCATCTAGTTCTAGGAATGTACATTGAACTGGGTGTTCCTGAATTTGTACGGAAAAATCTAGGATTTGGTGTTCAATAGGGAAAAGTGATCCAATAATGGTGGATCTTCCTTCATTTGGTTTATCCCAATAAAATGGAGGAATTGCTAGATGCCTAGCTAAATTAAGCTAAGCACCAGAGTCTAGTAAGCAATCCAAAGAATAGGGTTTTAAATTAGGAGGAAAAAATTGCAGAGTTATATACAACTTAGGTTGACTCATCAAGACTATGGATTTATCTGGATAAGTAGATAAATCAAAGTCAAGCCCTTGATATTATTTTTGGGCATATCCTGATTGTTCCTCTTCCTCGAAGTGTTCAGCAATAGTTCTTTCAAGATCTTAATTTGATGAATCTTTGACTTCCTTTTCCAATGATAGGAGAGATTGTTTTAAAGAAGGGATTTCAGAGGTTAAAAGTATAATCTTATCTTTCTTTTCTTTGACCTGAAGTTTGTAAGGTTCACAGAGCTCCCTTTTAACCTTTTGTCTAACTATATGCTTGAGAGGATGAGATGCATACAATTCTTTTGGATGCCAATCTATTGAAACATCAAACTTTAATTCTTTATCTTTCTGATTTTTCTGTCATACCGCTGGATGGCTGCCATGATGAATGAATTAAGGCTTGTCTTTCTTTAAGCTCATTAATATCTTTATGGAGAGATTCTCTTAACCTAATTCTGTAGGGTTGGGTGTTGCAGAGTTGTTCTTCTAAATCTACAATATTAGGACCAGAAGAAAACATACAGAATTGATAAGACTGTAATTTACTTACACTATCTTCTTCATAGTCATATGAACCTACAAATTGTTGATATTGATCTTCTTCTTTTGTATATTGGTCTGGATAATAGATTATTCCTTCAGGTTCATCATGTAGATCACAAAAGAGCAGATCCCAATGACCAGGCTCAAGCTGATCATCTAACAGGCTAGCATAGGCTAACAAGCTTCCTGTTGCAAGCTTCTTTGGACAGGCATTGGCCCAGTGTCCTATCTGGTTGAAAATGAAACATCGGACTGTCGAAGTTGGTGAAGAACGTTTCTTGAAGAATGCCTTCTTTTTAGGATAGCCTTTCTGCTTCTGTTGGCTTCCTTGTTGGAAAGTCTGTTGTGCTTTCCATTTGTCTTCTTTGATGAACATCCTGAGCATTTTGAATGTTTGTCAGGATGGTTGAACTTTACCACCCCCCAATTAGGCATGTCACTGATTGTGTTGAAAATAGAGTTAGTAAACAATTTATTATAATCTTTGAATTCTTTCTGCATGCGTTTAGCGAGGCTGTGTTCTTGGATCAATTTATTTATGTGATCTTATGCTTCTACGAGGGTTAGGCCTTGGTAAGAGAGATTATGATCTCTGTAATATTGATTAAATACCTGTGGGAGAGAGCTAGGGAGACTCTGAATGTACCTTCGCATGTATGCAGGATCTCCGTATGCATTACCACAGATTAACCAGTCCCGCATTTGACAAAAATATTTATCGAGATCTTTCAGATTACCAAGCTGGTTAGAAAGAAACAAAACTCGATAATGAGCTGGATCATTATCAACAATTTTTCCTACAAACTGAACACGAACATCAATTAATAACTGAGTGATAGGATCTGCATGAGCAAGAATTTGTTCTCTTGCTTCATTTGTAGCATAGTGCCACCAGGTATGGGCTAAACCTCCAAAGCCATTGACTAGTTGCTAAGTAATGTCCCTTCTGGACCTGGTAGGATCTTCAGAGAGTTGTTTGGTTTCCCAACTACCTAACAGAGTGATTGCATTTTCTAATTCAATCTTAGGCTGGCAATTAGGAAATAACATTGGTTTTGTAGGTAGAGATTGTATAGCTCTGTTCATGGTAGACAAACCTGTGTTAACTCCAGACAATGGAATGTTACTTTGTGATGTACCTGCTACTGGTAATCCTTCTTGATGACTTGTAGGTGAGTCTGGCTCAGTCTTGGGAAATACCAAGAACTGTTTGTATTGGTCCTAGTTGAATGCAGGACCCTTTTCTTGCACCTGTTGCAAGAATTTTTGTGTGGTAGAGATGGCATCTTCCATCTCTTCTTCGACTAGTGCTGTGCTAACACCAAAATCCCAAGAAGGAAGTTTTGCTTTAACGAGGCTGAAACTGAAAGTTCTTTTCAGTCTAGACTTAGGATTATCTGAAAAAAATGCCGAAGGCTGGGGTTTATCCATAAAGTCAGCAAATGCATAAACAACCCTCCCATTTTATTTTTTTTTTTATATTAATTTTAAATAAGAAATGGGTCCCCTTTTCTTTTTTAGGGTAAGTTTAGACTCAATAAATATTTTGAAGATATTCGATCTATCATGAAATAAAATCAAACCCCAATGAAAAATGATTTATTTAATAAAACATATAAAGGTCTTATCGCATTTTGCTTAATCAAATTTTAGAGTCAAATGTATTATCTTTCAACCCCGATGCGATTAAACAATCGCAAAAGCGCATATCGCATCAAACATAAGTTCAAGTTTTCTACTTGGAAAAGTTCCAATGCGATAATCCTAATCGCAATCGCAAATTGGGAATATCACATTCTTGTACACATTGTTGAAAAGTTCTGATGCGATAAGTCCGATTGCAATCGTAACTCAAAAGTCAATTTTTTTTGGTTATATTCATGCTAAAAGCCGTAATGCGATAATTTAAAATCGCAAATCGCTCATCGCCAAAACGCATATCCAAAGTACTTCGGTTAAAATTTGCGATGCGATATCATTATTTCATAAAAGCGCTCCTCAATGAAAAGGCAAAATAAATCATTTTTTATGATTTAAAAGGCATCGCACCATCCTCGCCAGCTCAGCAATAATCACACATCGCAAATTTAAAATGGAGATACCATAACCTGATATTTAAAGCTTCCGATCTCTGATATACAATTATCGTTGATCGGAAAATCTTAAAAGGTTATGGTATTAACGCTTTAAAAGGATTGTTATGAATGTGCGACGAGACAACCTGCAATGGCATTAAAATCTCACACTATTCAAGAAAATCATTAATAGATAATCATAGTTAAAACGCGTCGCAGATTTCAACTTCAAAAGAATAATACTTCTTTAATCCATCATCTTTATTGTGATTAAATTCCATTAGCTTCTCTTTGTTGATATTCATTCTTCAAAGAATATTTCCGCCATTTTGCTAATCTGTTTCATTGTGCAGACCTGAGGAAAACCTACGAGCCATGAAAATTTCTAAGAAATCCAAGAAAGCGAAGGCCCCTGTTGTTCCAAAAGAACAACCAACTAAATTGGTGTTAGTGACTGATACAACTTGTCTGGGTCTTGGAAAAACTTTGTGGGAAGGAGTTTATAATTTACTGGAAGCAGAGGATCCAACGATAATTTCAGAAGAAGAGCCAGAAGCAGATTCAGACAAAGGGTTTGAGAGCACTCTTAAAGAATTGGCAAGCTCCTATCTTCATAAAATAGCAGCTCGCGCAAATTTTCTCCCATATAATGACTTGGTAAGATGGGTTATAGAAAGCATTAATATAACAGACAGAGCATTATTTACGTCAGATGGAAGGATGTTCAGGTCCTTCAAGGCAAAGGATATCAAGAAAATGTACCACTTACCAGACCCTCAAAAAATCTACAACAAAGCATTTCTGGAAGACTTCACCAAGGAAAATGAAGTGGAGTCAGATCCCATTAGAAATTGGAGACATTTCCCTAAGAAACATAAGCACGAATCTTCGGGTATGTACTCCATAGAATATTTGGCATCTCCCCACTGTTATGCTGTGGCTATGATGTGTAGATTATTTGGAACTGTCAACTCTGAAAAGTTTTCTATTGAGATGGTACCCTTGATTGAAGCTGCTGTTAATTCCTTCATTATGGATTGGGCAACTATTTTATCTGATAAAATAGCAAGTAAAATCCTCGATTATAGAAAAAATAGGTTTGTAACCACTCGTATAATACCCCCATTTTTTATGAGTGCCTATATCATTGATACCATCTGTTTCAATTCCGAGTTCCCTATTTTAGTTTAGAAATGGACTCCTCAAAGTCCAATTACTATCCACATTTATCATAAATATCTGTGGAAATCCTATTATAAAGACCACATATACAAGATTTGTCATGGATTCATTCTACCAGTTCATCAATTTATATTTAATAAACCCACTCCGAGGTTATCTGATGAGGCTAGCACTGACCTAACCTCAGTCGAAAGCTGGTTTGGGGAAGAAAAATCCACTTATATCCGAATATTCGGAAGTATTACTAATCCTCATGTTTTGCCATTATATGCTCCTGAAAAATTATTAGCCCGAGAAATAGCTTATCAGTTAACGGAGAAAGGAATGTCCAAAAACCTAAAAAGTTCTAAAAAGCTGATGTGGCCGACATTTCCCCTCCGATGTGGATATTTTACTTTGAATGATTTCAAACATGCAGAGAAAGAAGCCCAAAAGATGAAGGATCTCAGATTGGCAACCATCCCTAAAAAGAATGTATGATCCGAAGAAATTTGCCTTCAACTTTACATCCATGGGACAGATTTCAAAATTTGAACATGAAGAGGCTGATTTTGATGATCTATTTGCCTCAACTGAAGGATTTTCGCAAGTTAAACATTTAGCAAAATTAAATTTCGGAGCAAAAGGAATGGAATAATTCTTACAGTTCAGAAACAACAAACTACTAACAATACCTCTGGATCAATTAATAAATATTCCTCTGCAACATGAAGAATACAGAGAAGAAAAGAATACCGAAACAGAGAAAGAAAAGGAAAATACAGGAAATAAGACTGGCGATTCCTCTGAAATGGATATAGATGACCATTAAAAATTATTGAAGGAATGGGAACAATTTAATCAACAGATCAAGGGCCAAAAAGATTCTTAGAATGTATCTACAGTGAAAATTCCCGCAACACAACAACCTTCAGTCACCAATGTTGCAAATGAAGGAACATTCAGCTTTACTAATAGACAAGATATTGAGATTATTCCTAAAAATCCTTCTGAAGAAATTGTATTAAATATTGAAGATATACCACCTTTAGATGTCTTTTACAGTCCAAAACATAGGGTTGTAGTTAAAAAATAGAGAAAGAAAAGGAAAATTGATCAAAGTCTATTGTCATCTTCCCATGTTGAATTAATGAATGTTGTCTGGAAGGATTCCAAAGTTAATCCCTTAGAGGATTTAACTAAATTATCTCAGTATGCAGGGGCTTATACGATAGCTACAATAGACAAAGCCTCTGAGGTCAGTCATTTGATGAAGGAAAAATATCAAAAGATAGCTCTGTTGGAAGAAAAGGCAACAGAAGATCAACAAAGGATAACACAGCTAGAATTCAAATCGTATCTCTGCAAAACTCAAAGGTCAAGGAACTAGAGAAACAATGGAAACAAGACTTGGCCAATAAAGACCAACAGAGCAGCGCAATACAGGGAATTACATGGGACGCATTTTGGTTCTATTTGGTGAAGCCACATAGCTAGCAAATGACTAAAAAGTGCCTCTCTGATGCCATCGGATATATGATTATAGAACTGTTGGATGCCACATATACCAACCAGATGAATTCTCGATTGGGCCGTCCTCCTGAAGTAAAATATATGTTATCAATCTTCCAGCTGCGTACATCAGACATGCAATGAACATGTTTTCTTGGAGATTATAATCCTATTTATGAAATCGGATCTCTGATCCTTCATTTTTGTTAGCGATATTTTATATAGATTGTTAAATTTATTATAATTTAAACCCATTTCATGCATTTAGAAAGGGGTCCTCAATTTGTATTAATTTTTGACTAGAGAAGTTACATTTCTGTACTTTCCAAATACATTATTTTTATTAATAGTGGATCACAATTCTGCAATTTTATGAGGAATTTGATTTCAAGATTATGCATTATTATTCTTCCTGAAAGTTGTTCTAAGTAAGAAAGTAGGATCGGAGTGTGATTTGCATCAAGAGGTTCCAAATGTATCTGGTATTTTTATCATAACTATGTTATGTAATTTCTTTATGCAATGAAATATTCTTTTTAAAAATTGCTATTGTTTATATATATGCCTATAAAACAATTCTTTGTTATCTCATTTATGAAAACTTAGAATTGTCATCTTTCAAAATATGTGTAAGCAATATAAATGTATGAATGTGATATGTTATCATCATTACTTTGTTTAATTTCTTAAACAAAGTAATTATTATATGTGGATGCATTTATCTTTTGAATGAATAAACCATCTATATGATTATTCTTCAAAGAGGAACAAATTTAAAGTCACATTTATTCCATGATACCCGGGTTAATTAGAGTTAGTTATATTTATTTAAGTTCTAGATTAGAGTAATTATAATTTCCATTACCCATTATATAAACAAAACAATCATCAATCCATATATTATTTGGGAAATTGGTCCCATATTATCTAGTAGGAGCCACCATACCAAACGGAGAAGGATCTGTACTAAGGTCCGGACTGGCTGGTTTTCCCCAATGTTTGAAGCTAGGATTTTTGGGGCTTCAAAATTTTTGGCGCTAGAAGGAGGGAATAAGTTGTGAATGGCAAGTAAATCCAAATCCACAGGCCATTGCAAGAGAAATTCACCCTCATCACCTTCTTCAACTTCTCCTTCATCTCAAATTTCTAGGGAAGAAGTTGAAAAGAAAATTACTACACCCACTGCCAAAACCTTAGACATATCAGGAGAGTCATCTGTTGAACCTCCTGAAGTATAATCTTTAATTCATAAACTTAAATGGTTTTCATTATCTCAATAAGAATCTGAATTATTCCAAGGTAGTGTGACTTCACAATACATTCATTCCCAGCCTCTTACTAGACTACAGAGTGAAAAGCTTGGTATTTCACCAACTGAACTTCCTCTACCAAGTCGAAAAAGAGCTAGAAAAACACCCTTTAAGCCAGATAGTGAGACTCTTTCATCAATATCATCCACATCTTTCATATCACTACCATCTACTTCCCAACTTCAAATCACAATTCCGAAGGGTACAGTTGTTTCAACATCACCTACTCAAACAATTTCAACTGTTCCTTCAACTTCCTCTACTGTTAGTACAACGATGGCACAGAGACCATGGACCAATCCAGGAGCCGTTACAATGCCTGCACCTCTTAGTGCATTAATAGCTCATCCTGAGAAATGGTTACCAAATTTTAGTCCTGATACTGCCATATTAGTTGAAGAACACATTAACAACTTCATGTTGTCCGTAAACTTAAAGGGGGTAACAGAAGAAGATGCTGTAGTTAGATTTTTCCCATATACTTTACAAGGCGCAGCAGGATCTTGTTATTTTTCATTACCATCAGGATCCATTACTAGCTAGAATATTTTTCAAGAAAAATTCCTAACCAAGTTCGAAGATGATAGATCTATAACAACTCTGATTAATGATCTCTCCAATTTGAAATCAAAATCTAAAGAACCCATCAAAGACTTCAACTCTCGATTTAACAAGTTGTTGAACAAAATTTCTACAACATCAAAACCTAGTGAAGAAGTTCAAAGTGAATGGTATATATCCGCCTTGCCTTCAAATATAGCCATCTTTGTAGATAGAGCTGCTAAACCCACACTAGCCGAAAACATGAAGGAAGCAATTGCAGTAGACAAACGTATCATCGCTTTGGAGAAAAAGGATGCTAGTGAAGAAAGAAAATCCAAAAAATTTAGTTTCAAGGATGATTCAAAAAAGAAAGCACCTAAAGATCCATATGATATGGAAGGATTACAAAAAGTTTTGAAAACTATGTCCAATGAAATGGTGGAAATTAAAAAATAGGTAGCTGAAACTTCTACTAAAAGGTTGTTTAGAGATTTCAAAAGAAATCAGTCAATTGAATCTAAACCACCTAATGCAATATCTAATGTAGAGTCAAATTTAGAGGAAGAAGAAGAGGAAGATACACTTATATCAGAAGAAGAAAACGAAGAAGAAGAATTAGTTGAATTTCATGGGATGTGGAATTTTATTTTGCCTAACTCCGATAATGAGAATGAACAGGAAGCATTTCTAGTTAATACAAGAAGTAAGAGTGTAGCAGAACCTGTACAGATATCTCCCAAGAAGAAAAATTCAACACCTGCTAATAAAGATAAAACTCCTGTAAAGAAAGCTTCTCCTTTGCCTACCCAAAATCAACCATCATCTTCTAATCCTCCATCAACATCTAAAACATTAGTAGTGTTTGATTCTATGAATTATAACATTATAGAAGATATGAAGAAGACTAGAGAAAATATTTCTTTACATGAACTCAACAAGCTCAAACATCAACAGAATTTGTTGTTAAAATAATTGAATGCAGTGCATGTTTCTTCTCTCCCAAATGGTGTGATATCCAAAGCTGCCAAAGGATCAGGTAAACGACCCGATAAAGTAGATGCTACCGATACTGTTTTGATTGGAGATAGATCTAATTCACAAACATCTCCTTTTCTCTTAACTTATGAGATCTGTAACATAAATCTACATAACTGCTTGATAGATTCAGGGGCATCATCAAACATAATGCTAGCTTCAGTATGCTCTAAATTAAACTTTGAACCCCAGAAATCTGCAGTTCATATTGTCCAATTAGATCGGACTAAAGTACAAGTGTTAGGAGAGATTAATTCAGTCACTATCAGGCTATCAACCAATCCTAGAATAGTTCAGAGAATTGATATATTGATTGCTGACATCCCTGAGTTTTATGGTTTAATTTTAAGCAGGGATTGGTCTGAAAAACTCTATGGTTACATTTTTACTGATTGGTCTCATATGTGGCTTCCTTATAAAGGGAAACCAAATCAGATTAATATTAATAGGGAGAAACATATGACCCATACAGTAACAGTGTTTGAACAAGAAAATCAACATGTAGCTTTCAATAATAACATTCTCAGAAATTATTTAGTTGAATCATTCTTTGGAAATTTTAATGCCCAACAATCACCTTTTCCTGTAAATAGTTTCACTTCACAAGTTGAAAACTTCTCACATACCGATACTTCAAGATGTGTCAATATTGCCAATCAATTTGTAAATAAAACTGTAGATAAATATATATTTTGGTCTTTATACTTTGATGGATCTAAGTCCAAATATGGTGCAGGAGCAGGATGTATTTTAGTTAGTCCGGAAGGGGAAAAAACTATGTTGTCATGTAGACTGGAATTTGAGTGTACAAATAACATTGCAGAATATGAAGCTTTGATTCAAGGACTTTACAAAGCAATAGGCTTGAATTTTAAATATCTGAAAGTATATGGTGATTATGAAATTGTCATTAGAAAAGTCAAGAATACTATTCATTGTCTTTCAAGTCATCTTAAACATTATCAAACCCTTGTTCAAAGTCTTACAACTCATTTTTTAGGATTCAATATTTCTCCTATTCCTAGATCTCAGAATTCAACAACTGATTTATTAGCTAGTGTTGCTTCTAAGCTCCTCCCAGCAGAAGATTATAGTCCAGATAGGTTTTCAGTTGAATTGATTTTTCGACCATCTGTCCCTGACAATGTTACCAATTGGCGAGTATTTAATCATGATGAAGTTATTTTAAATTTCTTAACTTCGGAGAAATATTATGATGATCAGATAATTGATGAAAGTGATCATGATCTTCAAATCAAATAAAAAAACAATGAAAAATTCATTCCGAAATCTGTGGTTAAGCTTGAAGAACTCTATGATATCAAAGATAGATTCAAAAAAGTTACTAATGCCAAACTTCAAAGTTCTACTTTAAAGTTTGAGTTAATAAATCTTGGTACTGAATCTAAACCACAAAATGTCAATCCAGGTCTCGGGTTAAGATCAGAAGAAAGATTTGCTTTCATCAGACTTCTAAATAAATACAAAAATGTTTTTTCTTGGAATTACGAAGATTTAAGAACTTATGATACTTCTATCATTCAACATACAATTCCAATGATCTCCGATGTAAAATTGGTACAAAAAAAGTTAAGGAAAATTCATCCTAACTTGGAAAATCAAATTAAAACAGAGTTGAATAATCTCTTAAAAGCTAAAATTATTTTCCTTGTTAGACATTCGAATTGGGTTTCGAATTTGGTACCTGTTAGGAAGAAGAATGGAGACATTAGGATTTGTATAGATTTTAGGAATCTCAATAAGGCATGTCAAAAGGATAATTTCCCACTACCTACAATGGAACAGATACTTCAATCACTAGCTGGTTTTGAATTAATGTCTTTTCTTGATCGTTTTTCAGGATATAATCAGGTACTGGTGCATCAAGATGATAGACCGAAAAATACATTCAGAACCAAATGGGGAACATATGCCTACCAAAAAATGCCTTTTGGTTTAATAAATGCTGGAGCTACCTTACAAACAGCCATGGATATAGCTTTCAAAGGTTTGATTAATAGGTCAGTTGTTGTCTATCTAGATGACATAACTGTCTTTTCAAAGAAAAGAGCCAATCATTTGCATGATTTGAAATAGATTTTTGAACGATGTAGAAGGTATGGTATTTCTTTAAATCCAAAAAAATCATTCTTTTCTCTTAATGAAGGAAAACTCTTAGGATTTATTGTGTCTAAAGATGGCATATATATTGACCCTGATAGAGTAAAAGAGATTTCTGATTTCTCATTGCCACATAACAAGAAATCCATGCAGTCATTTTTAGGGAAGATAAATTTTGTAAAAATATTTGCTCCTGATTTTTCTCATATAGTCTTACCTTTACAAACTATGATTAGGAAGAATTCAATTTTCAAATAGGGACATAAAGAAAAGGAAGCCTCTGACTCAATCAAACAGGCAACTATTAATGCTCTAACATTGAATACTCCTAATTTTTCTAGTCATTTTATTTTGTACACTCTAGCCACTGAAACATGTTATGCAGCTGTTTTGAGACAACTCAATGATCAAAAAATTGAAGCACCCATCTCCTTCTTTAGTTCAAATCTGCAAGGAGCCGAACTTAACTACTCAGAAGTAGAAAAACAAGATTTTTCTGTGTTTAAATCTATCAAACACTTTAGGCCATTTCTCCTAAAAACACATACAAAAGTCATTGTCCCATTTTCTGCAGTGAGACAATTGCTAGTAGAAAAAGTAGGAGAAAAAGAGCCAATTGGGTAACAGCCTTACAAGAATATGATATCAAAATTAAACTACCTAAAATTTTTAGAGGACAAGGTTTTTGCAGGTTATTAGCAGGAGCTTCCAATATTCCAGAAGATCAAGATCAAGATAATACTTTTCAAGTAAATGAGATAAGTATCATAAATTCTGAATCTCAGTATGTTGATCTGATCTTTTACTTAAAAAATGGGTATGCTCCTCCTAATCTCAGTTACAAAAGCAAGTGTGCTTTAATATTAAAAGCTAAAAACTTTGAGATCATTGATGATGTGTTATTCAGAAGAAATTATGATTCCATTTTTCTAAGATGTCTGGAAAAAACTGAAGCACACAAGGTTTTGCAGGAATTACATGATGGACCAGTAGGTGGACGTTTTGGAGAAGACACTACATCTCACAAAATAATTCATGCCTGATATTACTGGCCTACTTTGTTTAAAGATGCCCATGACTATGTAAGGAAATGTAAGACTTGCCAAACTACCAGTGGAAGACAACGAAAACCAACCTTTCCTTTACAACCAATAAGCATTGAGAAACCATTCGAAAAATGGGGACTTGATATTATTGGAGAAATTGTTCCACATTCTTCCAAGCAACATAGATACATCCTTACAGCCACGGATTATTTCACGAAATGGGTATAAGCAATTCCTTTAAAGGTAGCCAATTCTGATGCAATCATTGAATTCATTGATCAATTCATCATTACCAGATTTGGTGTACCTAATGCCCTTGTTTTTGATAATGCATCTTATTTTTCTGGAAATAGTATAATGGAATTTGCACTCAAAAGAGGTTTTAAGTTAAAATATTCTGCAAATTATTATCCCCGAGGTAATGGTTTGGTTGAATCAACTAATAAAAATCTCATTAAAATCATCAAAAGAACTGTTGATCAAAATCAAAAGAATTAGCATAAGTCTTTAATTTTCGCACTATGGGCCAATCGTATAACTCAAAAATCTTCAATAGGTACTTCACCTTTTAATCTTGTATATAGGAAATAAGCTTTAATAACTTCAAATCTAGCACTCCTATCTCTAGCTCTAGTACAATTTATTGAAGAAAATCCTTCATCTTATGTCCAATTAAGATTTGATAAAATCCTCAAATTAGATGAAGAAAGAGAAAATGCCAAAGTAACTCATGCTAAACATCATCAACTTATAAAATCTTCTTTTGATGCAAGTTCTACTAGATCTAAAACATTACAAATCGGTGATCTTGTTTTGAAATGGGAAAAGGCACATGAAGACAAAGGTAAACATACTAAATTTCAAAAGATGTGGCTTGGAACATTTCAAATCATTTAAAAGATAGGTTCATTTACATTCATATTTCAAGATCTAACAGGAAAGAGAGAGTCTCTTCCTGTCAATGGGCTTATTTTGAAAAAATTCTTTTCTTAAGGAGGCAACTCCTCCTTACCTGTATATATTTATTACGCAAGTTTGTTTGTTTGTTTTTTTTTTATTTTTAAATAAAGTTGTTAATAGTCCTCCATTGACCTTTTACTATTGAAAATATCTTTGAGAAAATATTGTGAATACTTGTCTATGTAAAATAGAAATTTTTAAGGAAGTGATTACAGTTTTGGAAAGTTAAATAAAATATGAAACTCTGAGAAATTATTTTTGTAAAATCTTCTGAAACCTAGAAAATATTGTAAATCATTCTAAGTTTATAAAGTAGAGAGAGGTTATTTATAAAAGGTAAAGACTTTTCCAAATTTTGGCACTTAAAACTCTGAAAGGTCATCCATTGACTCTTAAGGAGAGAATCATTCACCCCATCCACTAAGTTTATGATTTTTTAAGAGTGTAATTCTTAAAAAATGTGCCTGATATAAAAGATAAGAGGTCTCATCACGAGCCTGCTTACCATGATCATAGCTGGGAAGTAATCATACTGACATTACCACTACTTCATATCAAATCAGGGTAATGGCTTATAATCATAAGACAAGGGGTCTGATCACGAGCCAACTTGTTTAGTTTAATTACAACCAGTGAATGGCATTGTTATCAGCTGGCTCCCAAACCAGAACAATGGCTTTTAAGTTAAAAGAATAAAAAAAAAAAGATAAAATATCTTTATGGATTTATCTTTTAAAAAGTTATACTCTTATATGGATGGGATAATGGATGATTAATGGTTAAAAGGTAACCCTGTCGAGACTATGGACGTTTGCTGGTAGTAGAGGCACTACTTGTGACAAAAGAGTAAATTTCAAAGCTAAATTGGAGAAGCCCTCTACTTTATCTTTATTAACCAATCAAAGCTTGATGAAACCAAAAATGTTTTTATTTTTGAAGGGATTAAAAAGAAATTGCAAAGGATTATTATTTTATCCAGATTTATATTTTATCTAATTTTTCTGAGATAGTTTTCTTTGTCCTCAAATTTTTCTACTTACAAATTTTTTTTAGTTATAACTTTATTTTCTTTAGAGATAATTGTTTCTCCCAGTGAATCACCAATTGTTGTGATGTACAAACAACCCTCCTCATTTCAAAATTTTATATTAATTTTAAATAAAGAAATGGGTTCCCTTTTCTTTTTTAGGGTAAGTTTAGACTCAATAAATATTTTGAAGAAATCCGATCTATCATGAAATAAAATCAAACCCCAATGAAAAATAATTTATTTAATATAACACATAAAGGCCTTATCGCATTTTGCTTAGTCAAATTTTAGAGTCAAATGTATTATCTTTCAACCCTGATGCGATTAAAAAATCGCAAAAACGCATATCGCAACAAACAAAAGTTTAAGTTTTCTACTTGGAAAAGTTTCGATGCGATAATCCTAATCGCAATCGCAAATCGGGAATATCACATTCTTGCACATTCTATTGAAAAGCTCCGATGCGATAATTCCGATCGCAATCGCGAATTGGCAAAGTCAATTTTTGGTTACAAGTTCTGTTGAAAAGCTCCGATGCGATAATTCCAATCGCAAATCGCGAAATCGGTAAAAAATAATATTACATCTACATCCACCCTTTTTCCCGATGCGATCATTTAAAATCGCAAATCGCTCATCGCCAAAACGCATAATTCATATCCAAATACTCCGCTTAAACTTTGCGATGCGATATTATTATTTCATAAAAGCGCTCCTCAATGAAAAAGGTAAAATAAATCATTTTTATGATTTAAAAGGCATCGCACCATCCTCGTCAGCTCAACAATAATCGCGCATCGCAAATTTAAAATGAAAATACTTAAACTTGATATTTAAAACTTTCGATCTCCGATATGCGATTATCATTGATCGGAAAATCTTAAAAGGTTATGGTATTAACGCTTTAAAAGGAATTTTATGAATGTGTGACGAGACAACCTGAAAAGGCATTAAAATCTCACACTATTCAAGAAAATCATTAATAGATAATCATGGTTAAAACGTGTCATGGATTTCAACTTCAAAATAATATTACTTCTTTAATCCATCATCTTTATTGTGATTAAATGTCATTAGTTTCTCTCTTTTGATATTCATTTTTCAAAGAATATTTCTACCATTCTGCTAAACTGTTTCATTGTGCAGACCTGAGAAAAACCTATGAGCCATGAAAATGTCTAAGAAATCCAAGAAAGTAAAGGCCCCTGTTGTTCCGAAAGAACAACCAACTAAATTGGTGTTAGTGACTGCTATGACTTGTTTGGGTCTTGGAAAAACTTCGTAGGAAGGAGTTTATAATTTACTGGAAGCAGAGGATCTGACAATAATTTCAGAAGAAGAGCCAGAATCAGATTCAGATAAAGGGTTTGAGAGCACTCTTAAAGAATTGGCAAGCTCCTTTCTCCATAAAATAGCATCTCGTGCAAATGTTCTCCCATATAACGACTTGGTAAGATGGGTTATTGAAAGCATTAATATAACAGATAGAGCATTCTTTACGTCAAATGGAAAGATGTTCGGGTCCTTCAAGGCAGAGGATATCAAGAAAATGTACCACTTACGAGACCCTCAACAAATCTACAACAAAGCATTTATGGAAGAATTCGCCAAGGAAAATGAAGTGGAATCAGATCCCATCAGAAATTGGAAACATTTCCCTGAGAAACATAAACACGAATTTTCGTGTATGTACTCCGTAGAATCTTTAGCATCTCCCTACTGTTATGCTGCGGCTATGATGTGTAGGTTATTTGGAGCTGTCAACTCTGAAAATTTTTCTATTGAGATGGTATCCTTGATTGAAGTTGTTTTTAATTCCTTTATTGTGGATTGGGAAACTATTTTATCTGATAAAATAGCAAGTAAAATCCTTGATTATAGAAAAAATAGGTTTGTAACCACCCGTATCATGCCCCCATTTTTTATGAGTGCCTATATTATTGATACTATCTGTTTCAATTATGAGTTCCCGATTTTAGGTTGGAAATGGACTTCTCAAAGTCCAATTCCTATCCACATTTATCATAAGTATCTATGGAAATCCTATTATAAAGACCACATATACAGGATTTGTCATGGATTCATTCTACCAGTTCATCAATTTATATTTAATAAACCCGCTCCGAAGTTATCTGATGAGGCTAGCACTGACCTAACCTTAGTCGGGATCTGGTTTGGGGAAGAAAAATTCACTTATATCCGAATATTCGGAAGTATTACTGATCCTCATATCTTTCCATTGTACGTTCCTGACAAATTATTGGCCCAAGAAATAGCTTATCAGCTAATGGAGAAAGGAATGTCCAGAAACCTAAAAACTTCCAGGAAGCTGATGTGGCTGACATTTCCCCTCCGATGTGGATCTTTTACTTTGAATGATTTCAAACATGCAGAGAAAGAAGCCCAAAAGATGAAGGATCTCAGATTGGAAATCATCCCTAAAAGACAGTACGATCCGAAGAAGGTTGCCTTCAATTTTACATCCATGGTGTAGATTTCAAAATTTTAACATGAAGAGGTTGATTTTGATGATCTATTTACCTTGGCTGATGGATTTTTGCAAGTTAAACATTTGGAAAAATTAAAGTTTGGAGCAAAAGGCATGGAATAATTCTTACAGTTCAGAAACAACAGACTTCTAAAAATACCTCTAGATCAATTAAGAACTACTCCTTTCCTCCTCGCAACATAAAGAATAGCAGAAGAAAGAATCTTTGAAACAAAGCGAGGAAAAGGAAAAACCTTGACAATGGTGATATTCAAGCCCGAAAAAACGAGGAGAAAAAAGGACAATTTCTCTAAGATGGATATTGATGATAATTCAAAGTTATTGAAGGAATAGGAGTGAATTAAGGAACAGATCGAGGGCCAGAAAGATTCTCATAATGTATCTACAGTGCAAACACCCGCAACACAACAGCCTTTAGTCACCAATGTTACAAATGAAGGAACAGTCAGATTTACTAATAGACAGGATATTGAGATTATTCCTGAAAAATCCTTCCGAAGAAATTGTATTAAAGATTGAAGATATACCACCTCTAAATGTCTTTTACAGTCTAAAACATAGGGTTGTATTTAAAAAATAGAGAAAGAAAAGGAAAATTGATCAAAGTCTATTGTCATCTTCCCATGTTGAATTAATGAATGTTGTCTGGAAGGATTCCGAAGTTAATCCCTCAGAGGATTTAACTAAATTATCTCAATATGCGGGGGTTTATACAGCAGCTACAATAGACAAAGCCTCTGAGGTCAGTCAATTGATGAAGGAAAAAGATCAAGAGATAGCTTTGTTGGAATAAAAGGCAATAGCAAATCAAAAAAGGATAACACAGCTAGAGTGATTGCATTCCAGGCAAACTCACAAAGGTCAAGGAAATAAGAAACAATGGAAATAGGGACTTGGCAATAAATACCAACAAACGACAATACACTTGGAGATACATGGAACGCATTTTGGTTCTGTTGTTGAAGCCATAGCTAAAAAATGACAACAAATAACCTCTCCGATGCCATCGGATATATGATTCGAGCATCGGATACCATATACCAACCGTCATTCCGGTTGAGTCATCCTCCAAAGTAAGATATCTTTATCAATCTACATTGTATCATCCAGAGACATGAAAGGCAGAGACATGAAAGAAGTGCAATAGACACATTTTTCTTGAAGTTATAATCCTATTTGTAATTGGATCTCCGATCCTTCATTTTTTTTTTTTGCGATATTTTAGATAGTTTGTTAAGTTTATTATTATTTAAACCCCTTTCATGTATTTAGAAAAGTGTCCTCAATTTGTATTAATTTTTTATATGAGAAGGTACACTTATGTACTTCTAAATACATAATTTTTATTAATAGTGGATCACAGTTCTACAATTTTATGAGGAAACTGATTTCAAGATTATGCATTATTTTTCTTCCTGAACACTGTTCTAAGTAAGAAAGCGGGATTGGAGTGTGATTTGTATCAAGAGGTTACAAATGTATCTGGTATTTTTATCATAATTATGTTATGCAATTTCTTTATGCAATGAAATATTCCTTTTAAAAATTGCTATTATATATATATATATATATATATATATATATATATATATATATATATATATATATATATGCTTATAAAACAATTCTTTGTTATCTCATTTCTGAAAACTTAGATTTGTCATATTTCAAAATATGTGTAAGAAATATATATATATGAATGTGATATGTTATCATCATTACTTTGTTTAATTTCTTAAACAAAGTAATTATTATATGTGAATGCATATTTCTTTTGGATGAATAAGCCATCTATATGATTATTCATCTAATTGGAAAAAATCCAAAATCACATTTATCATATGATACCCGGGTTAAGTAGAGTTATTTGTATTTATTAAGCAATAGATTAGATTAATTATCATTTCCATTACCCATTATACAAACTATCAATCATCAACTCATATATCATTGGGAAACTGGTCCCATATTATCCAGTCGGAGCCACCATCCCAAACGGAAAAAGAGTTGTACCAAGGTCCAGGTAAGGTGGTTTTTCGATGTTTAAAGCTGAGATTTTAAACTTTCAACATAACCCGAATAATATGGCTTTTGGCTATTTCACGGAATGGAGTTTATTGTGTGGGTGTATGTATGGATAAAATTGTTTCTATGGTGACCATTCTTTTATCTAATTTTTCACATGCTTGTGAAAGGTCGGCCACTTGGTGTTCTAGCAATTCAGAATGAGCTAGAATTTTTTCACAAATTTTCTTCTCCTAAAAAATGGCTTCTTTTACTTTGAGGACATCTCTATGTAAATCATCGATGATTTTAGCTTCAAGATCAAGTTGGAGATTTGCATAGTTCATTTATGAAGTATTAGTTCCTGAAGATTCTGCAGAGGGGATTGTGGCATAAGGGAGGAATTCCCTTTTCTTCTGGCCATCATCATCATATTTTCTGAAAGGAATATAAGGCAGATTTCTTCCTGGAATATAGCTTTCTTCTCCGTTGGCGTTCTTGACAGATTTACCTGATTCTCCTCTAGGAAGTAGAGAAAACATTAGTAGATGATGTGGTTTCTTTTCGGTTTCGGGACCCAATTTTTCAATTAGCTGGTTGCAGGCAAAACACTACTGGTGCTGACCCTGATGTTCTCTAATTAGTTCTTGCCCCGAAGAACTAGGATTGTGGAAGTCTGTTACTTCCTTTGGCAGTTTCCTAACTGTAGTACTCACTTCTGGAGTCATTTTGAATGATTGAGATATATGGCTAAAAGAAATTGGTTTTTCTTTCACAATTTTTAGAAGTACTTGGTTTTGGGATTCAGCTGTATATTTTTCATACCGGGCTTCCCTTTGGTATCGGAAGCCTATGGAGTTTTATGTTGTGGCATTTAATTCTGTAGTGGACCCATACCGGTTTGGGTGCAGCTCGTTTGTAACGATAGGCGCCAAGAGCATTTATACCTGACAGCCATTAGATGTGCAATGGATACACCAATATACGAAATTTCAATGGTTGAAATAAAGTTCCAACTCACTTAATTCTGAAGCAAGTGGCTCATGTCGAGAAGCAGTACATCATCGTCTACAATGTATCAATGAAAAAAATGCTGATCCACGTTGCAATCACCTTTGTACTTCCAAAACAAGTCTATATCTACCCTTGGGAAATATTGTAAATCAGTTAAAACAGCGATGCAGCCGATGTTCTCTTATCTCAATATCATCCAACTCAAATCCCTCTGTTGGAAAAATATCAAATTGATTGGGAAAAATCCCAAGGATTTAAATATTGTCATCTGGGAGCCATCCGATTTGGTCTAAACCCATTGGTTCGACCTTTTCTCAATCTCAACAGCATCTGTGTTGTTGTAAACACTTGCCATAAAAAATTTGATGATGCAATTATTGGAGGATTTGCAAGTCCATTACATGATGGTCCTGCCTTTGGTACAATTTATCCAAAGTATTATGTCTCTTTGGATGATCCTTATATTTACCAACTTTTACGAGCATATATTAAACCTCAAGGGTTTGATATGTCTGCTAATTCCCTCATTCTACAATTAAAAACAATGACTATTTTTAGGTTTGGGAATGACAACCTACCTCCACTACAAGCCCAAGTCAAAAACACATCATAACTTGTAAGCGAGGTAGAATCAACATCCAGTCCATCTACCCTTATATAATTGAGAGTATTTTATGTTTATAAATACTTGGGTTCCTATGTTTATAAACACTTGAGTTCCCTTTTTCTAGTCTTACCTTTCCATTGGTATTTCACCGAACCTTCTGTTACAACCTTTTGAATTATTTTTCCTTCTTGGATTTTAATTTCTCATTGGCTGAGCTTGGAAAGGAAGGTTCCATTTTCAATTTTGGGGAGAGGAATTGCTCCTCATCTGAGGATGAGTTCACATTTTTATGTGTTGGGAGAGGATCTTCTTTAAGTGGTGGTATTTTTTTCCTCTAGATTTCATTCTAGCTCCATTTCTTAGATATTTTCTTATTTCGCTGGAGATGGTTCTGTGATTCCCCCTTCTCCATTCACAAAATTCAATGCTCATAGTTACTGATATTTTTTTCCCCTTTATTGGTTTCTTCTCCATTTACTTATTGGGGTCACTTGGGGGAAGTTTTCCCATTCCTTTTTTTCTCATTTTGATCTTATTTATTTGAAGGATTGGTCTATTATTTAATCGAGGCTTGTCTCCTTCATTTCATTCCTTTGGCTATTCCTCCTGTTTCTTTTGTAGCTTCAACCAAAGTGGCCATATTCATAGAAAAAATTTCATTTGAAGGGGAGTTGCTCGTAATGCACCTCTTGATATGGGGTCAACTATCTAGATAGAGGGTTATTATTGCTGAGATCCATTTATCTAGATATACCTCAATGCGTATCCGAGCATAGGAAAAAAACCCCTCTTGTAGCTCAACACAGTTAATGAATTTTCCTAAGGCATTGCCAATATTTTTGAAAGTGGTGCGATTCCAAAAATGTAAAAAGAGAAAAGGAAGCTTCACCCAAATGGGAATGGCAGAGGGGATGTCACTTTCTAGATTGAAGTTTAGACTCCATCGATCTATTTATAACCCTTAAGCCCCCATGAAATCAGGCCCACTCTGAAATATTAGATCACAATCCTCCTTATTCTCGAAGAAGGTGAAGAATCCTTTACTGCAAAAAACCAAAGATAACGAATCCTTAATCAAGGTCCTTTAATTTTTCTCGACCCATAACCTTATACTTTGTGGGGAGGGCCAAATCCCCTTAAATTTGCCTACATACCATGCTCAACAAGTTACAAGGCACAAGTCTGAGCTTAAGTTGCTAAAACATCAACCTTGGGGATTTCCTCTAGTTTCTTGATGAAATGAAAGGGATTTTTGTTTTGAAATATTGGCTCATTTACTACTATTGAATTAAATGTGTGACAATATTTGGGGCCAGAGGGGGAGGAAGAGGCGAATACCTCCCTTGGTTGCCCATCGAGCCACTACAGAGGTGTTGGTGCAAATGAAACCCTTAGGTCTATCAGAGTTTCACATAGACACCTTAGTATTTATAGGTTACCAAAACCAAATATATTATACTACACCATTATAATTATTGCCAAAAAAATTCCAAACTTGTCAAAACCATTGCTTTAATAAAATCAATTTCTTAAAAAACAAAGCATCATCAATATTATGTCTTATCTTCAAAATTCACTTCAATAATAAATGAAAAAAGTTGTATAATTTTAACTTTTTAAAAGAAGAAAAAATGTTGCAAATATAGAAAGAACTAAAATATTAAAATTGCCTATGCAAAAACTTAATGAAATGATAAATTCATTTCATTTTCTTTATCTTTATGGTGCCAAACATCCTCTCTAACCCATTTGAGGGTTATATTTTTACCTCTCTTTACCACTTTGAGGGTTATCATAAAAATGATAAAGAATAATGTTTTAATTAATGTGGGGTGTATTAGTTTTGTTTTGTCATTTGATAATTATAAAAAAATTAATAGACTTAGGATAAAGGGACGGGCGATAAAATAGAGAAGCATTTAATATTTTCCAACTAATGCTAGCATTAGTTTGTAGTTCGCAACGAGATGGAAAGAGTTAGCAGATATTAATGAAATTTATTAAAAATATTATGAATAGAGCTAAAGAATGGCATGTGTGCTTCGAGAAGAGGCCAATAAGACTAACATTTTTCTTATTGGCTTTCAAAATACTTCGACAATTTGATTGGTTGTTAAACGATCTGAATGAATGTTATTTTAACGTCCATGAGACTAAATAATAGTCTATGGGACCAACAACTTCTTCGTTTTTTTCCTTCTATAATTCAATCCTTTTCTTACTCAAATTGATGTTGAGCTGACCCGACCTTCTAATAGTTCCATCACTGAAAATACAATGCCACGAAATTGATGCTAACATATTATGGTAACTGTTAACATTGGAAAATCGTACAGTAGAAGACGACATCAATTAATGTTGTGCCCAAGGATTTATAGGATAGGAATACATTATGGAATCAAGAAGTATTTAAAATCTCTAAGGTTTTGAGAAAATCAGATTTGAACTAGTCATAAATGCTCAAACGCGCGCTTTTTCCTTCGAGAAGAGCGCCTTTTGTGCGCCTTTTCGCCCAATAAGCGCGCATTCCTGGAAATGGAAAAAAGTCACTTTCCGGGGCCACAAAAAGCAAAGGATAGTTACTCCTTATGTGAAAGCCACCTAAGGACAACCACCAATGCCTCCTTAGACATTATGTGAGCAAAATATTTGGGCACCTGATGGAATCACCTCTCCTTGGATGCCATCCATCGAGTTGAGAAGCTCACCTATATAAACCCACCAAGAGATGATCAAAGGGTGATCACAAGGTTATGCTGGCCAAAGTTTCCCAAGAAACACCAGCATTATGTGTGACTCGGAGCTGGAGCTAAAGAGGACTCGATTGTTGGCCACCCAACATCTTAGTCCACCACAGCAAAGAGAGATAGTTAAACTGCATCAGAGGCAGAACTTGGAAGGAAAAAATCCTTGCATCGGGACCTAGAGCCATTGCCTAGGGGCCCTTTGGCAAGTGGGTAAGATTTCCTTTTATTCCGAACATTTAATAAGAAGAGGCCACCGAGCCGTCATTTGCATTATTACTGTTTGGAACTCTCTATATAGCTTATTTTGTGTTTTTAGTTTTAGTTTAACCAGAGCATACTTTAGCATAATATTTCCATTAAGTTTTATGCTTTTGAGCTCCCCCCACATTCTGCCTGTTACCAATAGTCTAGAGAGTATACCACACTCTCTAAGCTCGTGTGATTTCGTACACCCGTGCGTTGAATCTACTACAATAGGATTGGCAACTCCACTGACGTGTTTCAAGTTTATGTGGTTGTGCTATCTTTGCAGGAGACCCTTTGTTTATGCTGGAGTGGAGCTGATAGTCCTGTGACCCATCTTGCAGTCCCTAGACTCACTGAGGAGATAGACTGAAGAAGGAAGCTCCTAATATTTTTACTTGCAGGATTTTTGCGCGCAGTTTTTCCACACAGAGGCACATTGCGCATGTTCAGGAGTGACCTGCACACAGGAAGGCGCACCTGTCAAGGGCTTTTGCTCGCAAATTGCAGAGAGATTTTTTTCTCACTATTTTCTGCATTTTTTATGCTTGTAAGTGTGTTGGGCAACCCCTAATGTATCTTCCAACACCTGTGTTGATACCCCACAGCTTCTGAGAACTCATTTTTTGCTGCTTTCTGTAGGCATTTAGTTAGTTTTCATTTAAGTTGGTATTTGCAAAAAGTGTTCACACAGTTTAAGTAGAAGGCGAATTAACCATTTCTTTCCAAAATATTTACGTTTTTTGCAAATTCTGGTATGCACACTTAGCTTAACTAGTCCAAGTAAGTGGCTCAAAGCCACATATGCATAAGCTAGTGTAGAAATTGTTTATTTTAAATTCAATTTTTTGCATTTAGGAAATTGCGGGACTAGGATTGAATCGCCAATTAGAGCAAGTAATATTTGCTATCTTTGCACCATTTGGTGACCCTAGACAAGCATATGAACGCTTTACATTCGTGATTCGCCATCTCCCTTTAGTCACTCACATAGACTAACTAGGAGGATTTGGAAGCGACCCATTATCCGGAAATTCTTTCTATTTGAGAAAGGAACAACGTCACATAGTTTAACTAGGGGACTTTTGTAAAGGATCACCGATATCCATTTGTTCAAATTATGAGATTTTTCATTATACGCTCGCACACATTAACCCAATAAGAAAAGAAAGCCACCTAAAAATAACTTAAACCAACTCACTAAATTCTACCCACAGGGGCCACAAGAGAATTTATAGATTAAGTTAGGATCAAGGGGGTAGGCATCCAATAAGCCACCTTGATCACACTTCACATTGAAAAATAGAAGTTGTGTTTAGAACTTTGGAAATCTGTGTGCAACCGAGCACAACGGACCCGATTTGGGGTTGAAGCTTAGGTACGGTGCATGTGGTATCGTGGAACTGTCGACCGGCGTGCCTGGTCTTGTTGGTGACTACCAAGCCGACTCGACGCTCATGTGGGACGGTGGTTGTTGGTGGCCAGCTTAGGGCATCCTTTACCTCTCGGTGACGGTGGGGGCAAGCACCAGACCCTCTGCCATACCTTGGTTGATTCTCTTCGGTACATTTGGGGCATCGTTAGCTCTTTACGGAATGTTATGCCGGCCTCATAATCTCTCAAGGCCCCGAGTTACTTTTGGTGTGTGGCCGTATTAGGTCTTCTAAGTTTTGATCATCACACACGACAAACAAATTTTTTTTTCTTGATTGTTCACATAGATTAAGTTAAAGCAAAATGCATTTCATTTTCGCTTTGTTTTATGTATGTGGCCATAAATTTGTCGTGATCCCATACTCGATCCCCTCAAAATTTTTCCAAAACCTAACCCGGTCGATACTCAAAATGGTTCCAACGAAACCTCGTCGGTCCAGGCGTATTTTGGACCTCCCCCCATTACCGGGAGGGGTTCCAGGTCTTTCGCCATTTAGGCGTCAAAAACAGAACATTTCCATAGTGGTTGGTTCCTCCTTTCTTGGAGCAACCTTAGTTGGGAACCCTACTCGGTCTCCCAACACCACACCGCACACCACTTCCCCCTGGTCCCCTGGGGTGCAGAGGAGTGCATCCCATATGGGAAGCCAGCTGAATTCACAGTAGGGTACATCACAGACTAACCCTCATTCTAACCAGAACTTTGTGTCTTCACACGTTGCCATGGCGTCAACCTCCCAGTCACCCTTCTTAGCAGCGTTAAATCTACCAAATTTGACCAAGCTTACCAATGACCCCATCGCACATGACCCCAATTGGCCTCCCATGCCCACGAAGCTCCCTTCAGACATACCAAAGTTTGAAGGCAAGCAAGCGGAAGACCCAGGAAATCATATAATGACCTTTCACCTATGGTGCTCATCGAATAACGTCATCGACGATACTATTCGGTTGAGGTTGTTTCAATGCACTCTTACGGGAGTGGCCCCGAAATGGTACGTAGAGAAACCTCCTGCTTCACATAGAACCTTTAGCGCCCTCGCTACCACGTTCCTCACATACTTTCAGTTACCCATTCACCACAATTCGGGAATGGAGTTACTGACTCATTTTAGACAATCCCCGTCTACTCATATTTCAGAACATCTCCATGAGTGGAGACGGCGTCGCAGTTTATGCAAAGCACAACTCGACGATCGTGTCCTTTTAGATTTATTATTGAAAACTCTGACGACGGAGATTTCAAAGGATGTGGCGCAACGTAATCCCACGTTTGAAGAGGACGCAATCAGTAAAGCCCAACAACTTGAATTGATCTACACACAATCATGATACATATACAATATCCTGCCCAACACCTTGCGCCTGCACTCTTACTAAGAATTTCCAGGCACGTCTAACTCTGCAGATGGACTTATTGGGTCAATGACCAAAGGGTACCTAGGCAGCAGCAGTCAGAATCACAGTTACACACATGGGTCTACCCAGAACATGTCTCAACCCGGATTTCAAAGTCATCATATGCAGCAGCAAGATTTGACTAATAGGGCGCTAGCGTATCACCAAGGAGGACCTTATCCTCCGGCTGAGGGGACCCAGTACGCAAAAAGAAAAAGTGACAGAATAACTCCCCCCCAACGACCAAGTGCAAACATGAGACAAAAATATGCTCAGTCCCAAGCACATAACCCACCTACACAAAACAATGCACAGGTGAACTTTGTGCAACCATCCCAAAATCAACCATTCCAGTATGATCATGAGAATTATCCTCCTAACGTGGTTAAGAGAAAGGTAAAAAACAAACCCAAAGGAAACCATGGACAGGGGGGCAACAACCAACAACACCCACCACAATCCCAGGCTGGAGGTAATTCCAATCGGAATTAGAACGAAGAGCCAAGAAATGCCCAAAAGCAAAGCAAAAGACCACCTCTACGAACAAACTATTCTTGTTCAATATGTGGTGATTACGGGAACTATACTCACCACTGTCCCGAACACCCTGAGCTTAAAAAGCTTCAGAGTAACCGAGGACAAGGAAGATCTTCCCAGACAACTACGGTTATGCAAGAACCCTTCCCCCATCAAGGAACGGTCAGCACTCAACAACAAAACCCCGACGATTTCGGAAAAACAACCATGAAATTTACATGGCTTGGGAAGAAATGTTTTTCCAAACTCGGAATCGCAGCTACGACACCCCACCAGACACCAGTACGCCAAGGGCTAGTATGAGCGCGCCGACTGCACCTTTAACCATTCCAAAGATTCCTTTGGAACCGTTGCCAAAAATGGTTAAAGGGCCTAATAGGCGAGCATGTAGCTACTCCAAAGTGGCCCACAATTATAGAAATGTAGATGATTTAGTTCAATCACTTGCTGCTATGTCTGCATTGGAAGTACTGCAGTCGTGCCCAAAACAACGAAAAGCCCTGCTTTCCGCATTAGGCGTCGTCGACCCTGCCGACATGCGCATGATGGCTTTTGACTTAGACAAAGCCACCCCTAGGCTTCCCTCCATGGTCGCCTTCCAGATAATAGTATCGGTACAGAATATCACTATTCACTGATGTGTCATTGACGAGGGTGCATCCACATGCATCATGTCTAATAATGTATGGCAGAAGTTAGGAGCCCCAGAACTCAAACCTTTCGTCATCACACTTAGAGCATACGACGATTGTCCCTCGACCCTCGTCGGTCTCTTCCAAAATGTACCGGTCTGTTTAGCCGGTAAGACGGTCCAAATAGACATCGAAGTCTTGGATTACAATATACTCCTTGGGCGGAGTTACATGTATGCCATGTCTGCCATAACATCCTCCATTTTCCACATCATGATGTTCCCCCACGAGGATCGAATCATCACAGTAGACCAGCTGACACACAGTGAAAAGCGTCTCTTGACCAACACAGATATGGTTCTACCCTATGTAGATACAACCACAGATGGTCTTTTACGGTATCAAGAATATGGCCCTGGCCAATTCAAACCGTCGTCCATCCTAGGGTCATTCCTAGAAGATCCTCCTATTATCCCTGAGGTATTGCCCGATGCCGCAGGAGCCCCAGTATGCATGATGTCCACATCAAGCACCGAGGTTAGTCCAGACACAGACTTAAGCACTAACGACACCGAGGCATCAGCTACTGCAGCCTCCCTAGTCTATGCTGCCTCCCAAACTCCTTTCCTCTACCCACCTCCTGGCTTCACCTCCCAACAGATCTTGGCAACATTGGTATTACCCAATATATCATTGGCATTCCCAGTGTGGTATCTCATTCCTCCTCCAGGAACGCCAACTACCAACGTTACTGCGTTTGGGTTAAAGCCCCCCAGTCTCGAGGAGCTCCAACCTACCCAAGCAACAGTCGAAATCACCCCCACAAGGGAAATTCCCACAGCGAAATTGACGACCACGACAAAGAAAATTGTTAGAAAGGAAAGAAAGTGGTGACCCCCACCATGCAAAGGGAGTCATCAGCCTACGCTATATGTGATGTCACAGGACACCCTACCCACATATGCCTGGAGTTAGACGAATTAAAACCACTCCTCGGCTGCGAGGCAGGCACCTCGACGCGACATTCCCATAAAAAGCAAATTGCCACCAAAAGTACAGGCAAATCACTGCGTACCAATCAGCATGTGCCCTCTGTGACACCTATGGGCATTATATCCACCATTTTCCAGAAATACCATGGTATAAGGACGCCTTACACGCGATCGAGCGATCCTATCAAGAGGATCCCCCCACCCAGTCTATTAATAATGAGCCGTGTACCTTCCTACACTTACAAGAGGAGCACCGATATGTAGAGCACCCCCCAGTAATGCCCATTATACGTTGCATGCTATGCGATGAACGTGGCCACTACCTTGAAGGGTGTGCCACATTGGAACTCATTCACAAATGGTATCCAATCGAAAGGGTTTACTACTTGGGGCTACGGGCAACACAATTCACATGCTCGTTATGCACCGACAATCACCTATTGGAGGATTGTCACTACATGCCTCACTTCCGGCTAGCCCTTGCTAGCCTCCGCTTAGCCATAGTTCGTCTTTCCCGAGAAGATGATATGGATGCCGAATCCATCAGCAACTCCATGACCCAAGCAGAGGAGATGAGCGGGTCTATCATGTTCTTGTCAGCTGAAGAATGACCTAGCAGGGAACCCATAGTTACCCCTATAGGCACTTCACGAAACCCACCCACATGCACGTTATGCAAGAAAACGGACCATATTGTAGTCCACTGCCCTGACTTAGCAGCATTGCGATGATGGTACCCCGCCCGGCCTCAGACCACGCACGATGGGACCCCCATATCATGGACATTTTGTCTGATATGTCAGGGTAATCATTATGACCGAAATTGTACTTATGTCTCAGGGATCCGTCCCACTATCGACATGATTAATTCCGTAGAAAAGAGGACGAGCGATCTCCAAGAATGGCATAAAGATACATCGTCGACCCAACGTCCCCACCACCACAATGGTGTGTCAAGCCTGATAAGACCACACACCAGCCACATGCGCCCCAGGAAAAGCCTAGGATAAAATTTGGCATATGTGACATGAACGATCACCGAGTCAATCAATGCAGAGAACTCAAACCCCTTGCAAACAATCTTCGCATAATATTGCCTCTCCCTCAAAAAATTCTCTCTAAACAAGAGAAGATCACACACACTTATTGCCGAATTTTATCACACTTTTATCATACGTTTAAGTGTACACATCTCCCCAAGCTGAGAGCATCTAGAGTGGAATTAAGTCAACCACCCACCAAAAAGGGAGGAAAGTCTCAACCTACGACGCAAAAATGGAAGTAGAAGGCTACCTGGTCCACAACCGATCCTTTCCAAGCGTCCACATCAGGAACATCGAGTAGTGTAGAATCTCATACTATCTACTCTGTCAGCACTGTGATACCATGCACCATTTGCACCAGTCATGATCATGCGCCAGAGGCATGCCCACTACTAAAAGCGTTCAGGCACCTATGTGATAAAAAAACTGCCACCTACCAGAAATTGACTATCTTAGCAGGAAAGCCAACTTGAGACTCACATAGGACTCCGTTACTAAGATCCTTCCCCCGTCGCATGCCAGTGACACAATTCACCACATACGACTTGTATCGTCGCACGCCCAAAACAATATTTCAACCACCTCCTCGTCACAGGAATTCCACCTCATTCCTCTCGCAAAAGACCAAGGTACCTTACACTTTTGCATAGATTTCCGCAAGATCCCAAACTCACATACTGCCATTGAACTCCTTGATGACACCCAGCCTCTAGAACAACGCCTAGTACAACTAGAGCTAGTTGACGAAAACAGGCGACAATCGTTGCAACACAATGAGGCCCATAAAAAAAGGGTAAAAGCATCATTCGATCGCCACATCACCCCTTGCTCATTTACCAAGGGAGAGTTAGTCCTTCGCTATGATGTCGCAAAAGAAGCCTTAGGGCCAGGAAAGTTCGAAACCTTGTGGAAAGGGCCCTATATCATCAAACATTGTCTCCGGTAGGGGGCATACATCTTGACGAAACCGGACGAGACCTACCTCACTAACCCCATCAACAACCTTTACCTCAATAAATTCTACCCATAAGGGCCCCAATAGCCCTTATCCCCTAGAGTTAGAGTACACAAAAATCCCAATACCAAAATATTTTTGGCCCAAAGACCTAAACGGGCTCAAAGTACCAACATAGATCACCAACTTGAACCCTATTTCGGATTTGCTGATGGAGCATCGCGATGGTCTCAAAACTTAGTTGCAGCCGCTTGGGTCATATACCACCCTGACCGATCACCACTGTGTTCAAACGACGTGTGCATCAGATCAACAACCAAAAATCAGGAAAAATATGATGCCATTATCAGACTTATGTGCGAGGCCCTCCATCAGGGCATCCGCCATATGCATGTCTACCTAGATTCCCAGTTAGTGGTATCACAGTTAAACCAAACATTTGAAACCAGAGACACAAACCTATTTAGAAAATATTTGCGTGCCAAAATATTAAGCAGATAGTTTGATTACATTACATTCTCACATGTATCAAGGAATCAAAACCAAGCCGCTGATCGCATAGCTAACAATATCCTAGACTGGAATGCATCGCGAATAAAACGCCATACATAAAAAAACAAAAACATAGATATCCATCAGCATAAAAAAAAATGCATAAACTGAAATAGATAGTACACCATGTAGAGCCACAAAAATATCTCTCATATATATATCAAAAAATATGTGTAGCTGAGTACAAAAATAGTATCACTGGCCCAGTGGCCAACCCAAAGATACAAGGGTCGTCAAAAATAAGGGAAGCATCCTCATAATGAGTGCTTTCCTTGTGTAAAAAACTACTCTAGTGGGGTGCCCCCTCAAGAGGAGCACCTGGGCCCACCACTACTCCTAGTGCCAACACCAGAGCTGCTTCCACCACTGCGATAGATACCCTTCGTAGACTAGGCTGGTAATCCCTCTCATGGGCCATCACCGTCTCTAGCCAAATCTCCTTGAGATCATCCATAAAACCTTGGGTAGGCACCCCATGGGTCAAACGGTCCACTCAACCTCGAAAGTCCTCTAGAGTGGCCACCTGAGCCGTAGGTACTGCGATGCGCTCAACAGATTCGCACGAGCTTGCTCGCCATCACCGTCACAGTCGAGATGTCATTTCTACCGTGTATGTCCAAGACCATCCCCACTAGGTCCACCGGCACTCCCACTCGGTCCACCTATCTCGGTCCACCTACGCCACCACCCCCCCACCACCTTGCTGCAGTAGAGGATTGAGACTCACCGCCGGGCCGATCACATCCTAATTACCAACATCGCACGAGTAACCAAAAAAGAATTTCTGGTTAATAAAACACCCTTGGCACACAAAAACTCGAATATAGCACATACTTGCGGGACCCCAAACATAACCGAAAGGGAGACCAATATCTGGATCACCCTGAAAGTCCATCCCCGTGTACGGGTATGGCAAAAAAATATGCGGATTGGCCTCAAACCAGGCCTCCGTCATGTCGTTCCAATAATGACCCACCCTACCAACACCACCGCTTGGCATCACAGGAGCCCACCTCCTCATGTGTGGCTCCCTCGGCCCCCCAATAGGCACAACCACCATGGGCCTCAGCAGCACGACCCTCTCGTACATAATGCTACATAAGATGCTAGCGTACGCAAATGATTTAGATCCACGTTGGACCCTGTTCAGTTGCGACACCATACCATCAAAGCAGAAATGGGTAAAATAGAAAAAATGCCCGTTCCTCAAGTGGCGTAAAAATCCCACCTGTGGGCCTGATGCCCGATGTGGCACAAAGGACCCTGCCAGTCACACAATAATGGCCAGAGCACACTGCTCGGCCACATATGTCACTGATGCGATATTGATGCACCCCTCACTAAGAGGCGCACCACCGTAATGTTTCCGAACTCCGTCCATGTTCACTCGTCCAGCAGGGAGTGGATACCTCAGTGCCTCGCCCTGAGGTAGTAATATGGTCACAAAGTATATATCTGTCTCTGGACAGATAATCAAGTTCGTCCCCCTCAGGACAAACATATTGCGCCTCCTGCGCCAATGCTGTATAATATAACATAGCAATCGGTCCTGTGACTGAAGGAACTCATTCTCAGCAAATTTCAAAAGGCCCCATGCAGCCAACTGATGGCGCGACTCAGCATCAACAGCCAGAGTGGTTCAGATCCTGGGCCAATCTCGCTCTCTCCACACCAACCTCCCAAGAAACAAAAAATCTACCGTTACGAGGAAAAACACTGTGCGACAAAAAACTCAATTTTATTAACTCCTCGCCTTGTGCTCCTCGTTTCCTCAAGGTGCACCTCGCACACAAAAAGAAGGGAAAAACATGCCTTCGCGCGACTGCATTCTCCTTTGAAATAAGGGCGTTTCTTTCCAGATCACGTTACAATCTAGGACAAAAAGCCCCTTTGAGGCCGTAAAAACCCAATTTGTATGGCCCCCGGCATCCCCGAACTAAAAAAATTGAAATTGAGGACGTCATGGAAGTTACCTCAGCATAATATCACTAATCCCCAGTACACAGGCTGACCACAATGGCAAGAAAGGCTCTGCTATCACCTTTGATCTCCCAAAACTGAGCAAGTAAAAATGAATAGGATTAAATATAATCCCATATTTACCGCCCTTCTTAAATCACAGGTCGAGAGATGTGCGTGCCCTCGCGCGCCCTTGCTTCTGACAGGTGCGCCCTTGCGCGCAAAAATAAGGGAACAACGTGCCTTCGTGCGGCTATACCTCAAAAATAAGCGTAAGGGGGGCGCCTCTTTGCCTAGATCTACCATGCAATCTAGGACAAAAATCCCCTTTGAGGTCATATAAACCCAATTTGTACACCCCCCGGCATCACCAAACTGAAAAAATTGAAATGCAGGACGTCATGGAAGTTACCTCGGCATAATATTGCTAATCCCCGGTACACAGGCTGACCGCAATGGCAAGGAAGGCTCTGTTATCACCTCTGATCTCCCAAAACTCAGCAAGTACAAATGAATAGGATTAGGGCCATAATCCCATATTTATCTCCCTTTTCCAGAACTTCGCAAGTCCATAACAGGAGATCAGAAGGTCTGTTCTGCGAACCTAAGTTGCACCATCATCAATATACCATGAAGAACGAAAGCGATGCCCCACATTCGCTTTCCGAAGAATTTTTTTTCAAGCACCGACAGGTATGCACCCTCCCATCTTCCTTTCCAAAATTCATGTTTTTCAATAATATTGGATGAAAATAAGGTGCTTTCACTTGAGGTATTTTTTTTACAGGAAGAACCCACAAACCATTCATAGCACTACCCACTGAAATTTACAGAGAAGGTATCATTCTACCCTCAGCATGATAGAGTCCCAGAAAAATTTGCATATCCTGACATCATTTCTCCATTAGAAATAAACCATAGGGTCCTCATACCCAACCACGTTTATCATCACCTCACTTTGCATATGATAAATGTCCGCGATGGTCGGTAGAGCCTCCCCTCCATGGCGATCGTCATCCAAAGTAGACCATACATCACCCCACAAGTGATGCCATGGCCATACCATTTTAGTCCGGGAAGCACCTCATGCCCATCCACATATCATGCGTAAGGTCAAGTTCACCATTTAAACTCAACCCCCTTCCCGAACGATCAGGTTGTACAAGAAGATTGAAAGTGCACCTATGCCCACCGCATTTGGCCCACCACACCTCCATCAGCATACTCCCATCTGTGACATCTTCTGCTTCATCAACCCCGCACATGAGACCATCCAATGGGACCCCTACCCCCAAAAAAACACTGTCCTCACACCTTCAGTGAGTGACACTCTTTCATTTTTGGGGTACTCGTCTCTGTGTTTTGTACAAACCAAACCCTATTATTTTATTCTTTTGGTAAGTGTACAAAGACCACAAACAATGCCCTTCGCCACTTCGCCCTCATATTTCACGTTTTCTCCCATGGCAACATTCCCCCATCTCCCTTGGTCGAAGTATTTCACCCCCCAGGAACGCACCATTACGACAATCATAGCCGGTTCATATCCACCCTGGAAGTCCTACTGACTCAAGGGATTTTTCCTTCAGAAATACCTATGACTGCCGCCAAGCTGCTCAAGTATACTTCGACCTCGGGCCACTGAATCCACATCATCCGTTTTCAGCCACTGCTCACCAACATGCCTATGTTAAGCCCATCATGTTTCGGTTAAGGCTTCCATTTTGTCGACCTCAACACCTCTTTTCCAAAAAGAAAGCGGTACCTTGGATGACCCCTCCCCATGCAAAGGGGTATCCTCGGGTGGCACTGTGGGAGACATCATTGTCCATAGATGTCACCAATCCTCTTGACATTCGACTACAACAAAATCTTTCACGTCAGGATGGTATTGTACCTTACAACCATTGCACTTTGATCAAGATCCGTCGAAGAAATATGCCTTTATAAGCGTCTCTGACAATAATGCTTACACGGGAAGGTCCCAGCTAGTACATATGCGTACATTGTGCAACGATATGCCATACCAAGAATATGCATATGGGTACCACATTCCACCTATCGTCAAAGAAAAAAACGCCCCTGAGGGTGTCAACAGTCGTCGTCAACAACCACCAGCATCACTACCACAATAGTGGCACATACATCACATGTATCTGTCAATTTTGTTTAACTAGCCATAGCATCACGAGCATGGGACATGCCCACCTCGTTGCAATTTTGTAAATATGTTGTATATTTTGTCTGCTTGCAGGGGGTCCCTTAGGCCATGGTTATCTCGGAAACGGTGCAAGGTGTTGTCAATTCCAAAAGTACATGCAGGCCTCTCTCTCTCTATCTCTCTGTACGATACAAAAAAGAAACTATAATGTATTTCGGCTATACAATTCTTCCTAGACCTCACACATTAGGGGGCAACTGTTAACACTCGAAAATCGTACAGCAGAAGACGACATCAATTAATGTTGAGCCCAAGGATTTACAGGACATAAATACATTATGGAATTAAGAAGTATTTAAAATCTCTAAGGTTTTGAGAAAATCAGATTTGAACTAGTAATAAATGCTCAAATGCGCGCTTTTTCCTTCGAGAAGAGCGCCTTCTGCGCGCCTTTTCGCCCAATAAGCGCACATTCCTGGAAATGGAAAAAATTCACTTTCTGGGACCACAACAAGCAAAGGACAGTTACTCACTATGTGAAAGCCGCCTAAGGACAACCACCATCACCTCCTTAGACATTATGTGAGCACACAAAAGAATATTTGAGCACATAATGGAATCACACCTCTCCCTTGGGTCACCATCCATCATGTACCAAGGGAGGGAAGGAGGATTTGAAGCTCACCTATATAAACCCACCAAGAGATGAACAAATGGTGATCACAAGGTTATGCTGGCCAAATTTTCCCAAGCAACACCAACATTGTGTGTGTCCCGGAGCTGGAGCTAAAGAGGACTCGATAGTTGGCCACCCAACATCTTAGTCCACCACAACAGAGAGAGAGAGTTAGATTACATCAAAGGCAGAACTTGGAAGGCAAACATCCTTGCATCGAGACTAGAGCCATTGCTTAGGGGCCCTTTGGCAAGTGGGTAAGATTTCCTTTTATTCCGAACGTTTAATAAGAATAGGCCATCGAGCCATCGTTTGCATTATTATTGTTTGGAACTCTCTATATAGATTCATTTGTGTTTTTTTAGTTTTTGTAGCCAGAGCATACTTCAACATATTATTTCGTTTAAGTTTATGCTTTTGAGCTCCCCCCACATTCTGCCTGTTACCAATAGTTTAGAGAGTAGACCACACTCTCTAAGTTCGTGTGATTTCGTACACCCGTGTGTCGAATCCACCACAACAGTAACTATCCCTGATGTCTCTGAAAGTGTCACATTACAAAATGAAATGTTTTTCTGATTTCAATGCCGCAGAAGTGAAAAAAGTACATATCCTTTCTTCCCAAGCTTCTTTAGGTCTCTTCCACCGTCCCGTTTCACACCGAAGTTGATGTAAGTTAGTTCTTAATTGAGCAATAAGAACCTTTTCCCTCCACGGAATGCCAGCTCCAATGTATTATTTTTGTTGGAGATCATAAGTGGGGTTAATTTCCTGAACATAATACTTCTTCTTTCTACCCAACTCTTTTCCCCATATACCCGTATGAAACTTATCCAATACAAAATTCTTTAACTCCTTGCTATTTGTGGGACATGCATTCAGGTAAATATTCCATTTTAGCATCCATTTGTTGTTTTGTCTCGTCCATGATTTATTTCTTTCACTCATACCTTCATTGAAGATAAATTTCAGCCATCTACCTCCTCCCATTTGCTCCATTCTCTTTAGGTACCTTATAAGACGCACCATGGCAATTGCTTCGATGGGAGCTGCCCCCGTTTCACTCAACATTATCTCATAGGGAACCAAAATTTTTTATTTTGAACTTGCTCATGATTAAGCGTTTTTGAATTTGTTTCCATTTTGAAACAAAGATGCTGCTAGCCCACAATTCACACCCATATAATATCACTCGAAAAACTAGGAGTCCAAAAAGTACTTTGACTGTGTTCAAATCCCTAACTCTGCCTCTCTGCATCTATTTTTAAGTGCATATAATGCTTTCCAACCTCCTAAAATTCTTTTCTTTCTGCGATCCTCCCAAATTAAGCTTGTTGTTGAAATCGATCCCGAGGTACTTGTATTCATTTACTTCTTTAAGAATGCTGCCTTCAAAAAAGAACATATTCTGGCTTTGCTTCCTTTCATTTGAGAAAATCATTGTCTTGGTCTTTCTGGTATTGACTTGCATCCCTGCTCCTTTACAAAAATGATCAAGGGAATATAGATGCATCTGCAATCCATGAGCCGATTTAGCAACCAGCACAAGATCATCAGCATATAGAAGAAGCTTTATCACAAACTCCCCCAGTCGAACACCATCCCCACCTTGCAAATTTAGCCACTCTTCCAGTTTGTCAATATATAAACCAAAAAGGGTATGGGATAAAGGGCAACCTCGCTTGACTCCGATGTCACTTCTAAAACTTTCTGAAATGCCTGCTGAATTTCTAATTTTGACTTTCACCGCTTCATAAAGCCTATGGAAAACAACTCTATGTTGTAAAGGAATTTAAAGTTCTTCCATTCTACGCCACAACTTATCGCTAGGGACCGTGTCAAATGCATTTTTGAAGTCAACAAAGCAGCGAAATACTTCTTCTTTGCTCCCCCAAACCTTTTCAACAATATGTCTCAACGTGATACCATGATCTCCCGTAGAATGCTTCAGCGTAAAACCTGCTTGCCATTTTGCCCTCTTTTCTTTTACTTCTGCCCACTTACTGATTCTATTTTCTACCATGCCACTGAAAATCTTTGTAAACAGAGGATTGATCATAATGGTTCTATAGTTGGAAGGATTATTAATGTCTCCGCTTTTAAAAAGGGGAATTGCTAGACTAGTTGTCCAATCCCTTGGGAACCCTTGCTGAATGACGTTGTTGAATATTTCCATGATGTGGGGTGCCAAAATGTTCATTCCCCACTTTAGATATTTTGCTTGAAGTTCAACCAATTCCTTTGCCTTCCCTGCTTTCAACTTTTTAATTCCTGCCTCCACCTCCTGTACTGTGAAAAGCTTTGTAGATGTGTTGATCCCGGGAGGAGGCTCAACCTCTAATTCTTTTTCATAGAGTTTCCTTGCATAGTCAAACCATTGATTGACTGTAATATTATTTTCAAATTTCTTCTTCCTTGGTTGAAGTGTCTGCCAAATTTTTTTTGGGTTATTCTTGCCTAGATATATCAGCTCTTCCCCCCTTGTTTGCATGAACTCATATTTTTTCTTTTTAAAAATATGTTTATATAAATTTACATTCATTTTCCCCTCTCCGTCATTTTTCAAGGTTCTCCTTGCCATTTTGCATTCATCATCGAACCACACATTCACAGGAAAATAATTTGATTCTAATTTCCTTATTTTTTCTCTTTTGCACTTCTCAAACACACCTTGGATTATATTTGTTAACTCATGGTTGTTGAGGCTTTGGGGACTAATTTTCTCCTTTTGAATTGATTTCCTCAACATTGTTTTGAAGATAGCAGGTACTTAAAAGTTCAAGTTAATAACAACCCGAACTAATGCTAACTGAAATTTCGATTACTATAGTCCCATGCCATCTAACAGCAAGGACTAATAAGACATTAAATCTATTTCATAACAAGTAAAGATTGATGTAAGGTAAGAACCATTTACAAATTCCTTACTAGTCCCAAAAATGCTAAATTCATATAAAGTTCAAATGGTCCTTTGCTCACACCAAGTACCTAATTTCTTATACAAACTTCATAGATTTCTTCCAACTTTTACATATTATTTATAAAAATAAAGTATTTATGACTCTGATGCCAATTTGTAGCAGAGACTTCCTCCATCTGATAAATGAAGCTCAATGTACTACTTTAAATTAAAAAAAAAGTACCGTAACTAGGCCATTCTTAGACCTCCGCGTGTATACTTATTGGTTGGAGACCTATGCAGAGACATAGACCGGTAACTCTGTGCAACTTACCATGGCATGGCATCTAAATAAAATTACCGTTATTAGAAGAGTACAATAATCATTTAAAAAAATGATGCTAAACCTCCCGTACACATTTAATAGTGGATTGAATTCACAAATATAATTTATAGAAAAAGAAAACATCTTTAATAACCATAAATAATTAATTTGTTGTAATATTAGAATAATGTAAATAGTATGAAGGGGAATGACTTATATCTACACAGAGAAAAATACTTATTAAAACTTTCGTAAGGTGAAGTTAAAGCTAAAATTGTAGAACTTTATTATGTTAAATTAGTATTTCTTTTTAATGTTATTGACCATAACCATTTTTTGATATTTGATTTTTGTCATTGATATTGATTGATTGATTAAAAAAATGTTTTTTCGGATTAATTATATCAATATGGTTCACGTTTCATATTAATGAGGAAAATGTTTTTCAGTTTAATCAAATAAAATATTAAAAAAATTAGATAATCATGAATATATATATATACAAAATAACACAAATATAATTCCAGCGAGCAATATGGTTATGGCATTGGCAATTCACTCCACCTTAATATCCGGTCTTGGTTTGAAGGCAATGAGAGGCGGATCACCGGGAAATGAAGCTATGGGACAGCTTGGAAGGAAAGTCCATGAATTTTGGGTGAAATTGTAAGCTGCCACCTCCAAGTCTGTGCGTTTTCTGAAATACAGGCAATCTCCAATTCCAGCGCACTCAAACGCTGTCCCTATCGGTTCAATCATGTTAAAGATCTGATGCACTGTTCGAGGTATTCTGGTAATCTGTCTCCAGTTTGTAGCCTTATCCTTATTAAACTCCCAGACAGTTACCTCTTTTTCCGTTTGCCCGTCAACTTGTGTTTCGATTTCCCTCCCCTCCACGTACAGAATCCGCGACCCGCAGGCAACTAACTGATGGAAATAAATAAAGTCGTCGCGATCTAAATGAGGCAATGCCACAAAGATGGACGTCCCCTCTACCATGTTGAAACCCATAATGCCGATCACTAAGCCGTTCGCATTCAGGCCTTCCACCATTAAACAATAGAAATAACCTCCGGAAAATACTGTTCCAAAACTCATCTCATCCGAATCTTCAAATGTCACCAAATGACTCGGCAAGACTCCCGCCATCGTCCATGCCTTGTCACTGGAATCATATATTTCCACTATATGCTGTCGATGAAGACTAGAGTAGTGCAACACCAATACTTTGTACCAGTTTTCCCCTTTTTCAACAATGCCTATCTCCCCTATCGGATAATTCTCTATGTATGCCATTGGTGGAAGTACGAAGTACTTGGCTGTGAGAGGATTGCAGACATAGATGGAGTGGGTAAACTTGCCTTCAATCAAGAATAGGCCTGCGCCTGACCCCAGATAACGAAACGAAGAAGGATTAAAGCTGGAATTAGGAAGTGAAAAACGAGAGTTCTTCCAACTCCGTGTGAAGGAGGAGTATACCCAATAATCTTGATCGTTCTCTGCAACTCCCACAACAAGCCATGGATTTTTGTTTGGGGGCGCCTCTGCCCATTGTTTCCTAAGAAATCTGGTTGACGAAAAGACTGTGTTCCATTGTTTGCAGACTTTAGAAAATCTACACACACAGTCTGCTGGCAGCCATGCCAAGATCTCTTCAATCAAATCGCCTGGTAATTCGTCGTACACCTGTGAGTAATCCTCGGCCTCCCCCACATTCGCAGCTCCCATATTTAAAGAGCCATTAGATTTCAAAAGTGAACTATGATGAAACGCGAAGTACTACATGATAAATTAGAATGTCATTAGCTGCGACGCTACAGATACGCTATCGATTCGATGGGAGACATGCTATGGTTTTGTTATTTTGGAAAAAGTGTGTTAATGCAAATTGTGATTAATTGTGTTGGGAGATTAATTGTTATGGAAAGAATAGCAAAGGTTGTCTGGTAACAATATTTTTAAATGAGGAATTTTAAAAAAATGTGGAGATGAAAAATTTATGTATTTAAATTTATTATAAATATAAAATAAATAAAATAATTTTATTTAAGAATATAATTTACATAAAAACTTAAGTTAACATTATAATGAGAATAGATGGAAAAATCTGGAAAAATATTTAATAAAACTTTATAACATCTAATTACTCCAATAACACTTTATAATGGGAATAGATGGAAAAATCTGGAAAAATATTTAACAAAACTTTATAACATCTAATTACTCCAATAAATTTATGCTTTTAAAGTTAGTTTAATTTTATAGGACAATAGGAGAGTTGGTTACAAAGTCAAAATGAACTTGGACCCAAAGTTTACATTATAATGGGAATAGATGGAAAAATCTGGAAATTTAATAAAAAATTATAACATCTAATTACTCCAATAAATTTATGCTTTTTAAAATAGTTTAATTTTATAGGACATTAGGAGAGTTGATTACAAAGTCAAAATGAACGTGGAGCCAATGTTTACATTATAACAAAATAGATGGAAAAATATGAAAAAATATTTAATAAAACTTTATAACATCTAATTACTCCAATAAAATTATGCTTTTAAAAAATATTTAATTTTGTAAGACAATAGGAGAGTTGGTTACAAAGTCAAAATGAACTTGGACCCAAAGTTATGAATTGTTATAGATTAAATAACAGGAAATGACATGTTATGAATTGTTATAGATTAAATTTGTAGTGGCCCTCTTAGTTTACAGAAATGATATGTAATGAATTGTTATAGATTAAATAACAGGAAAACCTAGATTCTTCTTCATCAACCACATAACTACAAATTTAATTTCCATTAAATTAATTAGTCTTTATGTTGATATTAATAAGTAAGAGTAAAATTAATAAGTAAAAATAAAATTAATTTTTTAATTATAAAATTAATCATTTGATTTCATATCCAAAATTTGTAATAAACCTAAACTGTTATTACCTATTTGTTTCAACGAATAACGTCTAAATGACTAACCCTTTGAAACATCAACAAACCCAAAACCTTTGGAGGACGAGCAACGTCTAAATGAATAACCCTTTGAAACATCAAAACAATAATAACAAACCCAAAACCTTTGGAGGACGAGCTCTTTGCAGGACACGACATCTACAAGCACCATTTTATCTTTTTTGTCTTCCAGTAGAAAAAAACTTTACTTCATATTTTATATATAAAGTAGTATATGTTCATATTTCTCCCCTAACTTTCTTGTCACGTGACCACGTTACTACATTATATATATATAAAATAGTATAGGTTTCATAAGTAGTATAGAGTTATATTTTTCTTTTAACTTTCTTGTAACTTGATTATCAGAGTTTCATTCAATGAATCTCTCACATAAAAATCACATTATTTAACTTTTATCAATATAAACTCAATACACTTTCTTAATTTAAAAATCTTTTATTTTCACTATATATTGTAGGTATCTATTTTTTCATTAATATTTTTTATACCTTTTTATATTTTTCATTAATTTTGAGCTCCATTTTTTTATACTTTCCAATATAAAAACCCTTTACTCCCTATATATCCTCCAATATATTATGTTATTTTTTCCTTATTAAATATCCCCAAGAACCCACGTGCTATGTTATTTCTCCCGCAGTGAAGCCCTCCTGGACTTGACATCATCTTTCTATTAACAACCTTCCCACTCTTTATCCCCGGTTGCATCTTCTCTGCTCCATTTCTTCTCCAAAATAGAATATTACATCATTTTATAGTATTTATTCTTTATTTTATCTACTTACAATAAACCTCTCCAAATCAGAATATTACAACACATAAATGTATCGAGTATTATCATACCTCTTATATATTCCAATCTTCTAATCAAAATTCAAAAAAATATTAAGGTACAGATCCAACATAAATTTCTAGTCCTCCTGTCTATGTCCTTCTTCAAGGAGTAATTTATACTACCTTTGTTTATTAAATGACCCAATTCATAAACAATAAAGTAGAACTTACCAATTGGTTTATCCATCCCAATTCCTCCTGTCTGTGTCCTTCTTCTAGGAGTAATTTATACTACCTTCATTTATCAAATGACCCAATTCATAAGCAACAAAGTAGAATTTACCAATTGGTTTATCCATCACTGTCTTGGACAACAGATCAACAACCCAATTCTGTTCTCTGTAAATGTGATCGAAGTTGATGGATTGGAAGGTTCTTACCAAGACCCGAATCCTACACATCGAATTTTTGAGAATATGTGGACATAATCCTGTAGTATATTTTACCTAGTCTATAATACCTTTTGCATCTCCAAAAATATGAATGCAATCTAACCTCAACCATTTTTCCATAATGAGAACACCCCATAAGGCAATGAGTTCTTCCTTGCTGTTTGTTCCTTGTCCTCCTTCCCACCAGAAGTGGAAGTAATTTCCCGGGCTCATGATTATAACCCCTACACATCCACACCTCCTCGTTTTGCATGCTCCTTCAAAAAACCCCACCGGATATCTTCCCCATATTTCTTGATGTTTACTGTTCCTCATACATTTGTTTTTGATTCTTGGTCCCATCTCTCCATATATTGAGATAATATTATTTATGTAGTTTCTCACTTGTACTTTCTTATGATAAAAAGTTGCTGCATTCATGCTACCCCAGATCGTCCATGTGATAAAAAATGGTAGGGTCATATATATTTTATTATTATTAAGAAAGCATCTCTTAATATAATTTATCAGAGTACCATTCCTTTGTATAGGTTTGATCTTCAATGTTTGGAGGGTCCCTACCCATACCTACACTCCATACTAACAGTTAAATAACATGTGTTAAGTATTTTCCATATTGTTTTTTCATAAAATACAAATATCCGAGCCACTCATACCTCTTTTTTGTAAATTGTTCCAAGTTAAGATTTTGTCTTTGAACGCCAACCAGAAAAAGCTTTATATCTTTAAGGGAATATCCCATTTCCAAATGATCTATAACAAATTATCATTTAACTGAGTCTGTGGGCTACTTTCCAGCTTCACACACACACACACACACACACACACACACACACACACACACACACACACACAACCATATCTTGCACCTTAGGAGCCCCTTTATGTAACTTTCCATTCAAACATAACTAATCTTGTTGTTCTTGTAAGAATATCCTCGCATCATATAATTTATCTACATATTCCCCCAATTCCATTCTGTACATATCCAACATTTCTAATTCTGTTGACCCTCCCCAGAAATATCCAAAAATGTTATGAGGTCGTTTTTATGTATATTTTATTAATTATTAGTTAGATATAGTTATCTTAGGTTTTATTAAGTGAAAGGGCATGATCAAAGATCATGCCTCTTCACTAAGGGACACCATGAGGCTATATTTAAAGCCTCGGTGATTCCCCATTGTAATCATATCTCATATCTCATATTTTATCAATAATAATATATACTTATTCAAGTTTACCAGAGTTTTTACACTCCATTGGTATCAGAGCCATCGCTCTTCGGGATCTGTGTGATCACCCAGAATTAAGGAATTATTCCATAATTGCAGATTTTTTTTAAAAACCAAGTGCTTGTGGGCAACAACATTTGTTTTAAAAAAAAAAGAAGGAAGAAATATATATATAATATATATATATTAATAAAATAAAGAGAGAAGGAAAGTTAACACAAAGGGGGAAATAAATTAAAAGAAAAAAAAAAAAAATATATATATATATATATATATATATATATATTTAAAAGAAAAGAGTTCCAAAAGAAAAAAAGAAAAAAAAAAGTAAAAAGAGAGATATATACATATAAATAAGTACATATACGTACATGTGAAGACAAAGTAAAATTAAAAAGGAAGAGTAATTGCTCGTGGTTTACAAGCTCGTGGTTTTTGGGCCCATGGTAATTGCCCATGGTATTAAAACCCATTTTCCCTTTTCAAAACAACGTGCCTTTTCAAAACAAAGTGACTTTTAAAAACAACGTGACTTTTCAAGGTTAACAATTTTTTTCCCCATAATTATATATATATATATAATTCAAATAATAAAATAATAATTATTATTATTATTATTATTATTTTATTATTTGAATTTTATATATATATATATATATATATATATATATATAATTCAAATAATAAAATAATAATAATTATTATTATTATTATTATTTTAAAATATATATATATAATAGAAATTATTATTATTATTTCAAAAAAAAATTAATTTAATTAATTAATTAAATATTAATTAATTAATTAATTTAAAAAAAAAAAAGAGGGAAAAACTGGCAGAAAAATATTCTCCACCTCATACACGTTCAATGTCTTCATCGATGTCGATGGCCGAATTCCAGAAGAAATTGGTGGATCTCGAGAAACAAATCAATAATAATTCCGAAGAATTCGGAAAAAGATTAGTCGATCTTGAAGGTACAGTTGCAGGACACTCCAACGACATCAAAAAGGTTCATGATACGACAAATCGAATAGAAAGACAAATGTGGCTAAATCATCACGAGGCCACAGAAAAGCATAACGAAGCAATGAACAAGATGACAGAACTCTTCAATAAGCTAAATGATAAGATAGATAAGTTAAGTCAGATACAATCCCCAATATTTCCTAATATGGAACAAAATCAACAAAACAATTCCACAGATTCAGGGAACTCAGAAGAGCATCAGGAAAAGACCGATTCCCCACATCATCAAGAAGATAGTAATGCAGATTTTCAAAATAAGCAGCTTTGGAATGCATTTGCTAATCAATATCCCCTTCTTGTTCCACCATTAGCATATCAACGAAAAGCCAAAATCGAGCTACCCAAGTTTGATGGTAATGAAAAAAATAGCATTGCATGGCTTAATAAAGCGGAAGAATATTTTGAGATTTATGACATTACTAGTGATGACGAAAAAATTAAGCATGCTTCCATGAAAATGGAAGGAGAAGCATATAATTGGTATATGTGGTGGAAAAAGACGACGCTTGCTATCGGTTGGAGGAAATTTAAGGATGCATTCTTCAAAAGGTTTCAAGGCATAAAAGAAGAAAAGTTTTTTTCAACGTTTATCAAATTACGCCAAAAAGGAGATGTGGATGAGTACACTAGAGAATGGGAGACCTTGGCAACACGAGTACCGGGATTGTCAGAATCTCGTCTAATCCAGTCTTACATCTCGAGACTTAAAATCCATATACAAGAAGAGCTTGAACTTCATGAAATTACATCAGTAGAAGTAGCAAGGCAAAAAGCAAAAGCTGCTGAAAAGAAATTTGAAAGGTTATCAAAACCAGAAAAAGTATATTCGAGACAAAAATTTCCTCAATCTGAAAATATAGATGACACAAAATATGTCCCACCCCATGTTTGTGAAGAAGAAAAATCTAATGTGGAAAAACGAAGAATGAGAGAGGGCAAGTGCAAGCGTTGCGGTGAAAACTGGGACCCTAAGCACAGATGTGCTAATGGAAAAGCGAAAAATCTATACAGTTGTGAAGCAACTAATGGCGCTAACAATAATGATTCATATATAGAAGGATTAGAAGACAGCTTAGAGTTCTCTCCAGGAATGGATGGCGAAACTATTCCGCAAGTGTCATTATCAGCTATGACAGGCATATCACAACCTCAAACCCTAAGGTTAAGAGGACATATCAAGAACAACAATGTAATTGTTCTCGTCGACACTGGAAGTACCCACAATTTTCTAGATTCAACCATGGCAAAAAGACTTAACATCTTTACCTTCCCCATGCCTAATATGAAGGTAATGGTGGCCGATGGTAAGAAGATTGAGCAAGTAGGGAAATGCCATAAAGTCAAACTACAGATAAAAAACTTTCATTTAGAATCTCCATTCTACACTGTTCCATTACGAGGAGTGGATGTGGTCTTAGGAATTCAATGGCTACAAACTTTAGGTACTTATTCTGCCAACCATCAGAAGCAGTTTATAAGTTTTAAGTGGAAAGGGCAGAAACACGGGTTGTATGGATTCCAAGCCCCAGAAGATCAAGTCGTATCTTCCTCTCTGATGACGAAGATGATTCAAACAGGAGCGCCAACATCTACAGTACAATGTCATCAGTTAGAAATGTTATCTTCAAAAGGGAGCCACGAAAAGTCACCAGAAGAACAAGGATTAGTTCGGACACACGAAAAAGTATTCCAGGATCTACCCATAAAAGTGCCTCCCGATAGGAAAATCAAACATCCAATAGAAGTCAAGGAAGGACCCGACCCTGTCAATATCAAATCTTGTAGCTATCCACATCACCAACAGATTGAGCTCGAGAAGATGCTCCACGATTTTTTTAAAATGTGGGAAGCAAGAGCCCGTCACTCGAGAAAACCAAACATTCGTCAACGATGTCCTTCATTACGTATGTTTTGAGGACAAAGCATCTTAAGAGAGGGGAAATGTTATGTATATTTTATTAATTATTAGTTAGATATAGTTATCTTAGGTTTTATTAAGTGAAAGGGCATGATCAAAGATCATGCCTCTTCACCAAGGGACACCATGAGGCTATATTTAAAGCCTCGGTGATTCCCCATTGTAATCATATCTCATCTTTTATCAACAATAATATATATTTATCAAGTTTACCAAAGTTTTTACGCTCCGGTTGGCCTAAACATTTACGATGTAAATAATGACATCCCTTACTGTGTATGAAATTCAATATTTGTGCCGATAATGAGTGACCACCAATGACATCGACCATATCATCTAAGTCAATCTTAATCCTATGCCCATCACTAATCTACCATATGTTGAAACTCATCATATAGGGAATAATTTTCATCATGCACCACCAAATGAATGATTTGGAAGTTTTATTCTTAGCCCCCTGGGAGATCGACAACGAGAAACAACTATCAAACATATATTTATCCTTCATTATTAAAGACCACATACCTTGTCTTGTGGTCACCCTCCACATATTCTTCATGATCAGAGCTTTGTTAAATATGGAGATATTGATAATGCCCCACCCCCCCTCTTCTATCTGCCTCACTATCGCCTTCCACTTTATCAAATGGTATTTTTTCTGAGGCTTGTATCCCCGCCCAGAGAAAACGACCCATAATGGCCTCCATCCTATGAATAATGTTCTTTGGTAGGAGATATAATCACATTTAGTATATTGCTAAATTTTGTAATACCACTTTCAGCATGATCATTCTGCCACCCATAAATAACCATATATGTTTCCAACATGCCAATTTCTTCTTAAACCTTCCTATCAACCACTCCCAGTCCTGAATATAATATCCTTAAGGTTTAATATGATATCCAAGATATCTTATTCCTTCATCAATATGTTTGGCTGAAATCCCAAATAGTATTCTGATTTCTGTTTCCTCCTAATATATTTTATCATGGAATAACATAGACTTTCAATGTTCATATATAAGCCTGTAGCTGAGCTGAAACCAACCAGAATCCTATGTATATGGCACCATTCAAATATCTTAGTCTCCCCCCCGAACAACAAATCATCAAAAAGCATCATGTGTGTGAACCATTGATGTATGGATACCTTAAGCTTGACAATAAGACCTTTCTCTTTTTCCTCTTGCATCTTCCAACTGAGAAACTCGATTACTAACAGGAAAATTAATGGTGAGAGGGCACATCCTTGTCTAAGTCCTCTTTGTGCCTTAAAGAATCTCGTCAACAATCCATTTATTATGAGCACAATTATTTTTGTTTGGATACAAGCCATATCCAAATAATGAGAGACTATGTCAGACCAACTTTAATCAGAACCATTTTCAGGAAATCCTAGTTGATACAGTCATAAGCCTTAGAGAGGTCTATTTTCATCAAAAACGCTCTCAATTGCCTAGACTTAATAAAATGTAGAATTTCTTGAGTAATACTGACAACATCTTATATATTCCTATTTTTGAGGAATCCAAAGTGTTCCTTCGAGATGAAATTAGGAAGGATAGGTTTTATACAACCCACAATCAGTTGGGAGATCAACTTATAGATCAAATTATATAATGAGACCAGTATGTAGTCCTTAAAGGATTCTGGGAATTCCTTTTTGGGGATTAATATGATGAAAGTAACATTTACTGCGCCCGAGACATATCCTTTAATCCTGGAATCTTCTATTGCTTCCAATATATCGGGTCCATCATTAGTTCTTTGAAGTGGAAGAAGAGTGCTATCCCCCATTCGTCTGGCCCTGGACTCTTTTCTTTTTCACATACCCTTAAAGTCTCCGATATATCTGCTTCTGTGATTGGATGACTGAGTAAAGCATTGTCCTCCTCACTGGACATATTTGGCATCAGATGGATAAAATTCATGTGTGTTGAGAAATCTTGTTCCTTTGTCGCAAACTGATCTCTAAAATGTACCACATCCGCATCTTCTATCAATTGCTGTGTATTATGTGTGTTACCCTCTGAGTTCCGGATCCTTAAAACCGTTGTGTTTTTTCCTGAGGCTATATAGTGAATGGAAGTATCTAGTATTCTTGTCACCTGCTTTGATCCAAATGGTTTTGCTTTTCATTTTAATATCTTCTCCTTGTGATCGCAAAATATTATTCCTCCTTCAAGATCTATGATATGATTTTTGTACATAGTCAAAAAAAAAAAACATAGGATCTCCTGGGTCATTAAGGAACCAAAGTTTATCCTTAATCTCCCTTAGGTCCTTAATTTCTTCCTCTTGCATCGATCTAATCTGTGACTGAGCCTCTTTCTTCAATCTAATGAGTTTCTGGCATATGTTATCCATCCCATCTCATACCAAAATATTTAGTGGCACTTTCCAACTTCTTTTCGCCAAATTCTGGAAAGCCTCTACTAGGAGCCATTTTGGGTTGAACTTAAAAGGGAAAGTCCTTCCCTTTGCCATACCCTCCCACTTGAACAATAGGATGATGATTTAAAATAGAGGATGGGATGATTTTTGAAATCACTCCCTCCAATAGATTAGACAGATTATGGCTCAGCAGAAATCAATCCAACCTCTTGGAAATCCCATGTACCCCTTCATGTCCATTCCGCGAGGTCAGTCCAAAAGGTGAAGGGATAATGCCATTAAAATCATGAGCCACAATCAATCTAGAGAAAATTGAGATAATACATCCACCCAAGCTTAAAATAAATACTATAAATACTTTGTAAGCAGCTATGTTTTTAAGTGAACAAAATTAAATACGTTTTGGTTGAACTTTGAAAGTAAAAAAATTCAACACCGATGTAGTTTGGTTTGTAATTATCTTAAAATAAAATATTATGGAAACTAAGAGATTGCAAATTTGTTAAACAAAATTTAGTTTACAAAACAAAAACAACAAGAAGTTATCTAACTCAAAAGTTATAATGGTATATGAAAGTGACAAAATTACTCATTCCTTTAGTTATAAAAAGGAAAAAATAAAATTCAAACTACGTGCACCTTATTATTAACTTATAAAAAAACCAAATATACTGCCATTCATGCTTTTTTCCAAAAAAAAAAAAAATTCCAGAAAAACGTAAAGAAAACATAAATATTTCAGCATGGCCAAAAATTGAGTCACACCCCACTCACGAGTCATGTTTGATGCTCCCACGAGTCCCCACGACTCACTAAGTATCCTCTCCAAGCACACTTTTAGTTCATCCATCAACATGAAAAAGAGCTATTTTTTTCCAAAATTTGGCATCTCACAGCAATTAAGAGAGAATGAACCACAAAACCTTGAGTATCTTCCACTTTGAAATTTCTCAAACATATTAGAGTAGTCTTATCAAATCAAAAATTCGATAATACCAAACTCAAATCAACAGCTACAAGGCACCGTGACTCACATGGTCCAAATTTTGTCAAGTGAGAATAAATCGTGTGGTTAGTACTGTCTATTGTCTTCCTTTCTTCCCGCTAGGGTTTAAATCTAGTACACTCGCATGTTTTTCTCACATAACATGATTATAAAGAATAAAAGAAGGATAACTCGCTCGCTTCCCATCCAAACTTGAGTTCAAAGGATCCTATGGATATCACCCTCATGCTCAAAGGTATGCGAGTACTTGAGTCAATAAAGGTATCAAATTGTATCACCCTCATGCCGAAAGGTACGTGAGTACTTTGAGTCAATGAAGGTATCAAATGTCTAAGTTGGTATGATTTCGATTTTTTTTTTTTCCTTTTATTAAAATTTTAAAAGTATATATATTTCATTTTAATTTTAATTTGCATTTAGTTTTTTATATAAAAATAAATAATAAAAAAATATTGCATTCAAAAAGTGTAATTTATAGTTTAGTATGAGTGTAATCCAATGTAACATCTTTCTATTACACTTAAAAAAAAATCTTTTTGCAAGGCAGAGTAAGATTATGATTCAATTATAAAATGATAATGATCATATCCTTTACTTTTCTATTCCTTCTTGTTATAGTTTTGTTTGTGTTTGTAATTATTATTATATAATTATGATTTAATTATAAAATGAACATGGTTATGTGTTTTATTTATTTTTATTGTTTTTATTTTTTAATTGCTTTTTTTTATTAGTTATGTTTATGTTTGTAATTATATATATATATTTTTTTTTTCTTACGCGACTACATATTCGATGATTTATTGAAAGGTGGATATAATGTAATTATGAGGTGTTTCTATTTGAAAACAACTCTCCTAGCTGTTTTCGTGTCATAATCTATGAAATTGGATTTTTTGTTAGACGATTGAGTTATCATTACCAGTTTATTTGATTTGTGATAGTTGCCATGTTTGTAACAGTCCTTCCAGTAGATTTTCTTTACACAATGGTCTTCCTCTATACACCCCTTTGATTTATGCATTTAGCAGTTACACAGCACACGATTCCATAGACATGGAGTTGGGAATGAGAAGCAACTCTCTTGGTTCTGCAATTCTGGTATTCATTATACTACAAAACTCTTTGGGTTCTACAATTTTGGTATTCATTATACTACACAGCTGTTGCAGACTCGTCAGGGTTTCACACTACGTATATATATTCTATTTTGTAGTGGCTTTTAGTATGGAAAATTTTGTCATCAGCAATCTCAGGGTTATGAGGAGGAGAAAAAAAAGGTTTTCTGGATGAGGGAGGTTGCGTTGCAGCAGAAATCTTAGGGTTATGAGGAGGAGAAAAATAAGGTTTTCTGGATGAGGGATCCCACCACCAGCGACTGGATTCTACTGGATTCCAGAGGACAGTGTAAGATTTTGAGATACAAAGATCTAGATTTGCAAAACAATGAACAAAATTGCAAGAGAAGGAAGGAGTGAGCAAGAATAGAGAAAAGAATGAAATTGATTCTGCAATATTTGTCTTGGAATAAATACATAAAAGCAACTAAGTTAAGCTTAGTTGTACATGCAATAACTATGGATAGTTAAAGCTAACTGAAGCTAAGTGTGCTTTATGTTATGCTAATGTGCACATGCACCACATGCAAGCTGTAAGTTAACTAACTAAGCCAAGTGCACATCGCATTCAAGCAATAAGCTAACTAACTAAGCCAAGCGCATATCACATGCAATATCTAGAGTTTAACTAAAGCTAATCTAGGTGCATGTACACCAACACCCCCCCTTAAGCATAAATTAGGTGAGTGTGATGCAAAATGAATGAGTCCCGACAACACGGCCATTTTAGGTACCCATATACAATGCATAAAAAGGAGGAAATAGGGAAAAACCAGTGGGAAGAAAACCCCCCCTCAAAATATAATGCAAAAGTAGAGAAAAGACAACTACTAGGAAGTTGTGTCCTTCACCCCGAGACGATCTCGCAGGAATCGAAACTTCTGCTTAGTGAAAGTCTTGGTGAGGATATCGACAGTCTGCTCGGAACTAGGACAATAATGAAGATTGATGATCCCATCATGAATGAGTTCTATAATGAAGTGCATGTGGATCTCGATGTGTTTGGTCCGCTGCCGCTGCACTAGATCTCTGCAAAACTTTAACGTACTTTGATTATCGCACCAAATGACAGTTAGACGATGGACACTGATCCCAAGATCAGATAGGAAAATGTTGTAGCTAGATGGCCTGAATAGTGGCATTGAGTGCTCCTCTATACTCAGCCTCTGCTGATGATAAAGCAATGGCAACCTTCTTCTTGCTTGACCAACAAATTGGGCCGGATCCCAAAATAATTACATAACTGAGGTGGACTTGCGATCAATGTTGTCGCCAACCCAATATGAATCTGTGAACCCAATGAGATTCAAAGAAAAATTGGCTGCATAATGAATCCCATAGGTGATTGTCCCCTGGACATATCGAAGGATGCGCTTTGCAGCGTTCCAGTGTAACTCATGTGGCTCCTGCATGTATCTGGAAAATGCTCCTACGACATATGAGAGATCAGGATGGGAGTGAGTGAGATAAAGAAGACTTCCCACAAGCTGACGGTACAATGTGCAATCAACCAATGGTGTGTCTTTTCCATTATCAAGCTTTATCCATGATAAGATAGGTGTGGCTGTTGGCTTGCAGTCACTCATGTGAAATCGTGCCAAAATATCTCTAGCATACTTTGGTTGAGAAATTGAAATCCCAGAATCACTCTGATTGATCTCTAGTCCAAGAAAGAAATTTATCAAGCCCATGTCTGTCATAGAAAATCGCTTATGCAATGCAGTTTTAATCTTAGTAATGACATAAGCTGAACTACCTGTTATCAAAAGATCATCTATGTAGAGTACTATGATCAACAAGGAGTCAATTTTCTTCAAAAAATCTTACATGGTATCAGAGTGCAGGGATTTGTAATCAGTGCACAAGCAATTTTTATTTGCAAGTTCAGAACATTGAAGCAACAACAAAGAATGGAGTCTAAATTGGAGTTTCCACAATCGAAAATTATTACTCCATATAATTACTTCGAATGGAAGCCAAAGATTCTAATTCATCTCAGAAGTAGAGGCTTATTTCGAGTAACCATGGAAACAGAAGTTGAACCAACATCCACATTGGAGAAAACAAGATATTTCAATCGCATGGATGAGGACTTAGGCATCCTATGTTTATCTATCTCTCCAGAATTTCTATTTCATGTTGAATCATGTTCAACTCCAACTGAAGTATGGAAAAATTTGGAAGGATTGTTTGGAAACAGGATGAAATGCAAGGTCACATTCTCGAAAATGAGTTAAACTCATTAGATCCGAGAAATTTGAGAACATTCAAGATTTTTTCACAAGGTATAAAGCCTTGTTGCTTCAGCTGAAAGGATGCAGGATCGACAAATCCAAGCAAGAAAATCAGTTGATTCTTTCCATTTTATCAAAACTTGGTCCAGAGTATGTAGTATTCGTCTCTACATTCCACACAGTAAGATCTGCAACCAATTCAGCTTGGAAGATGCCCTCACTAGATTCTTTTATTCAGTCTTTGATGCATGAGCAAGATAAGCTCATCAAAATGGGCACACTTAAAAATTCCAAAGCGCATGCACTTACTGTTCATGCAAAAGGAAAGGAAAATTTCAAGGACCATCAGAAAGGAAAAGGGAAGAAGGATCCTGATCCAAGAAAGGGAGGAAATCCCAAACCCCCTGATGGATCATCCAGCTCAAAGGAAAGGAAAGCAACGAAAGGGCAATCAATGTGCAATTATTTCCACTGTGGTTTTCACCTTGAATTTTCATGCATGAAGAAGACTATAGATCTTATGGCGCAGACACTCCAGCAACACAATCTTGGAGACCACATTCCTGAGAATGCCAAGAAGAATTCTGGAGAAAAAGCACTAGATCCAAGAGGTAATGGGCATGCTTTGATTTCTCTTCATTCTGCACCGCAAGAATGGATCATCGATTCAGGAGCTTCACATCATATGGATTCTTCAAAGGAATCCTTTTCTTCTCTACATGCATACTCAGGACCTCCTATTCTCATGGGGGATTATTTTGTAGTTGCAGCAACTGGACAAGGAAGAGTGCAATTCAAAGATGTAAGTTTTGAGAATGCCTTGCATATTCCAAGGCTTTCTATGAATCTTCTCTTAGTGTATCAAATGATACACATAGGCAGCGGAAGGAAAGTGGAATTTACCCCGGATTCCGTGAGAATTTATGACATGCAAACCAACTTGAAGATTGCATCTGCCAAGGTAAATGATCAATCTCGTCTGTATACATTTTTTGATTTTGTTCCTCAATCAGATTCCATTTTGCTACTTATGCATGCAAATGAAGAAAGTAGGATTTGGCACGAGAGATTTGGGCACTTGAATTTCAGATATATGCAACAACTTCGCAAGCAAGGGATGGTCAAAGGATTGTTGACCATTGAATTTTCAAATGGTGTTTGTAATGGATGTGCTCTTGGAAAGCACCTACAAGACAAATTCGAGAAGGGGCATGCATGGAGAGCCTCTTCACCTTTGGAACTTGTACACAGTGATCTCATGGGTCCATCTCCAGTGCTTTCAATGAGAAAAGCAAGATATGTGTTGTCATTTATAGATGATTACATGAGATTCACTTGGGTTTACTTCTTGAAACTCAAGTCTGAAGTTTTTCAACATCTAAAGATTTTCAAAGCGCATGCAGAAAATCAGTCTGGAAAACGCATCAAGATACTCCGCATAGATAATGGGACGAAATTGTCAACAAAGATATCAAGAATATTTGTAATGAAGTAGGCATACAGTTGCGACATACAGTTCCTTACACTCCACAGCAAAATGGTGTGGCTGAAAGGAAGAATCGATCTTTAAAAGAGATGGCCAATTACATGTTGCATGCAAGATCTCTTCCGTCAAAATTGTGGGCTGAAGCTATCAATTGTGCCTCATACATCCAGAACAGATCTCCTCATAAATCTGTTACTGTAAAAACAACTTTTGATGCTTGGATTGGCATGCAACCTAAAGTCAGCCATTTCTGCATTTTTTGATCTCGAGCATGGGCCCACATTCCTACATAGAAGAGAAAGGCTTTGGAGCCTCAAAGTAAAACATGCATGTTTTTTGGATATTCTGATGAAGTCAAAGGGTAGAAATTGCTTGATATCAACACTGTAGACCTCTTTATTGAAAGGAGTGTAAAGTTTGACGAAGATATTTTGCATGCACCAATGGATGAACTTGTTACCAAGTTTCTATCACCACTCATTGATGAGTATGCAGATGAAACTTCAGATCATAATTCTGATGAAGATGAGTCTTTTCCTGTGATGCTTGTTGGACCACTAGCTGTTGAACATCGAGATCATACTTCCGCACGTAGTTCGGAAGATTCTCGACAACCTTCAACACAAAAATGGCGCAGCATGAGTGATATCCTTGATGATCCTGCCTTTATACCTCTGTTTGAGGAAGATCCGCAAGAACTCTTAGCTATGGAGCCATGCATGCTTATATGATGCATGGATCTGATCCAAAAACTTATGCAGAAGCAACTGGGCATCATGAATGGGAAGCTACAATGGATGAGGAATATAACTCTCTCATTGAGAACTAGACTTGGGATTTGGTTCCGCTACCTTCCAATCGTAAACTTTTGAGGTGCAAGTGGGTTTACCGGACCAAGAAAGCAGCAAATGACCAAGTTAGTCAATATAAGGCTCGATTGGTAGCAAAAGGTTTTCAGCAAGTACATGGTGTTGACTATGATGAGACTCTTGCTCCAGTGGAAAAAATGGATTCCATTTGGCTAGCTCTCTCCATTGAAGCAACAAGAGGATGGGAGTTGCATCATATGGATGTGAAGAATGTCTTTCTTTACAATGATCTCGAGGAGGAAATATACATGGAGCAGCCACAGGGACACATGCACAATTCATATCTAGTATGCAAACTAAAGAAGTCTCTCTAGGGCCTCAAGCAGGCACCTAGAACATAGTATGCAAAGATGGATTCTTATTTGTTATCTCAAAATTTTGTACACTGAAAATTTGATTCCAATGTTTATTTTTTGAAGAAAATTGACTCTTTGTTGATGATAGTACTCTACGTAGATGTGTTGGAAATGTTGTCATTGATGGCAAAGGAGATGGCAAAGGTAATGAGAATTAGACAGAGAAGTAGCAGAGGCAGCAGAAGAAACAGAGGAATTGTAGCAGAATTGGGGATGAGTTGGAGTATTGCTTAAATGGCTAAATCTGTAGTAAAGACTTAATATTCTTGGGGATGAGTTGGAGTATTGCTTAAATGGCAGAAGAGGGATGGAGTACAAGCAACATATATACATATATCTGTTTATGAAGAATTGTGAATAAGTTCCATGTGTGACTTTATGTGTTCTTGGTCGAATCATATGAGGAAATTGTCCCAGTGTAACTGTGCATTTGTTGTTAAATTCTGTATGGAGAGTACCTTTGTAATTGTGCATTTATTGGTGAAATTCCTGTGCGAAATTCCCTTAAGCTCTTGTAGAAGCCGGACCCTGTAAATCAAGCTAAGAATCCCCAAGAAGAGTGTATGATAATGTGTAGATATGGTGTCCAAATTGTATGTGCTTGTGGGGAGAATATACAAACCCTGTGATGAGAATTCCGTATGAATGAGACCCTGTAGCAGAGTATTTATAAGAAATGCATAATAAACCTCTGCATAAGAATAAACGAAACCGTGTTATGTATGGTGGAACTCTGCAAGGGTTATGTATGGTGGAACTCTGCGTCAGAGTATAAAAGAACCTTTTATAACAGGAAACCGTGTATTGACTACAATATGAATGGAGGTGGAACCATGGCCGTAGGCGAACTATAGTCAAAGGCGAAACCGTGAATGTATCAAATATATATATATATATATATATATATATATATATATATATATATATATATATATATATATATATATATATATATAATTGAAATCTCTGGAAAACTAACCTGAAAAGTGCTGTCGATCAACTGGAGCGAGGAGGAAGTGGAAACTACTCACTCGGATGAATAGTGAATTGATCGGGCCAAACCCAATTTCGCCATTTCGCACTGCGTTTCCGGAGCAGGTGGTATTTTCTGAATTGGAGTGATTCCATTCAGAGTTCAACACGTGGCAGTGGACCCATCCAAAACCGCATGTTTAAAGTGCGCCTTCGCGCGTTATACCTTGACTGAAGACGTGGAGCAAAATTAACATACACCGTTGATCCGGAGGCTCGATATCTAACGGTGGTCGCTCTCTGGAATTGGCCGAAGTTTAATGAAAGAGCCCAGAAGATAGCCAGGTACGGGTGCGCGCGTTTGGTTGGTCATTGATATATATAGGTGGGGTTGGAACCACGGGTTCATTACAAAGTCATACAAGTGTTGGGCTATTAAAATTCCGCCGGATGACAACCTTATTGTAAAGTGGAGAAATATAAAATTCGGTGATATAATTTGAATCACAAAGGTTATATATATATATATATATATATATATATATATATATATATAGTCAATTGAATAAACCAGAGCGTCGACACTAATACACGTTCGAAGGGTTAAACTTTGATTATAAAGGTTTGGAGGAAAATATAGGGTGGAAACATATAATAAAAAGGTCGTTGTTTTTGTTATTTATCAAATTCTTCGAATTTGATAAATAAATTAAAGATGTACTAAGGTTTATGAATTAATAAAGGTATGCCGATATACATGGGATTCCATTAACAATTGAAGAACGTCGAAATAGATATATGGATATGTTACGTGGGTTGATAGATGTACCTGTCGAGGTCAATTTACATGGTCTAATAACCCAGCCTTATTTAATTGAATTTGCCAGCGTGGAATTAAAGAGAAGTTGGAGATTGCCCGGATTGGGAAAATTATTGGGCAATGAAATATTGGGATGCATTTACACACAGTTAAGTGAAATATTGAAAAGTACTGGGAATATGGTTGATTTATTAACACTTCAGATTTAAGCATTGAAACTGCCAGCATAGAACAAAGCAGAGATTGTCAAATTGTCCGGACTTGGAAATTGATGGGGTATGAAACTTGAATGCAATTATGGAAAAGAAAAAAGAAGAGGAGAGCATGCAGAGATACACAGAGGTTACAGGCCTGATAGGAATATGTACAGGAATGAGTTGGACAGGTGAATAAGCACAAAAAACAGGGAATATGCTGATGACAGTGAACAAAGTGTATGCAGAACGGTTTCTTAACAACAGTAGAAAAAGACAAAATCCAGTAAAGCCAAAGTTCAAAAGAGGAGCTGAGTGATATTGAAATATGTAATTAAAAATGTGAATGTAAATGCTGTAAATATTTTTTTATTGTTTGTGATGCAAAGGCAAGTATCCTAAGTAAAAGACAAAATCCCACTGTAGCATGAAATTGTGTACATATTATTATGATTTTAAATTGAGTTGGATAAAGAAATGAGGAGGCAGAAGACCAAGGGGTATGACCATCCATTTCGAATTCCTAGAGGAAAACAAACAGTCATCAAGAAATTCTATAAGTAATATCATTTTGATATGCAAAAAGTGAGTTAGAAGAGAGAGAGAGAGTGAGTGAAGAGAATGCAAAAATGAAGCAGTGAAGCAGAGAAGAAAGAGGAGCTGAGCAAAGAAGAAGGAGAAGCTGATAGAGAATCTGAGAAGATGCAGAGATGATACAGGGCAGATATGAGAATAGATGAACAACAGAATAGATGGAACAGAACAAAGCTGATATTCAAGATAAATCAACAAGTGTTTCTCTTTTGAAAGAATATGGAAGTTGGAGCTTCCCTATCAACTTGTAGCTTGATAGATGTCAGTTGGAGCTGATTGAGGTTGAAGCCTCCTGTAGGTTGGTGCCTGCAGAAAATAGATGGGAGTTGGTGCTTCCACATCAATTTGTAGCTTGATAAAGTGTCAGTTGTATCTGACTGAGGTTGGAGCCTCCTGTAGGTTGGTGCCTACAGAAAATTAATGGGAGTTGGAGCTTCCTTGCAAGTTGTAGCTTGCAAAATAGAGGTAGGAGCCTCCTATAGGTTGGTGCCTACAGAAAATCAGTGGTGAGAGTGAGTTGGAGCTTGCCTTTGCATCACAACAATAAAAAGATGTGGTTTTCTCCCTTCATGGGTTTCCACTTATATCTGGTGTCTCTATGCATGATGTCTATGTGTTGATGTGGTTTATCTAATCTGCTTAATACTTGTTGCTCACATATTAAGACTGCTGTTACATTAACAAATATGTTTGATACTTTCTGCTCACTAATAAAGATTGCTCACATATTAAAGTTGATCATGAAGTGAAGGTGTAAATAAGTTTTAAGAGAAAAGTTTTAAAAGTCCATGTATGTGTTAAACTGATTCACCCCCCCCCCCCTCTCAGCTTAACTAAGGGTTCAACAATTGGTATCAGAGGAGGTTCCTTTGGTGTAAGATTAATAGCTTGAAGGAGATCTGGTTGAGTCATGGACTATCAAAATGTACCTATGCTAAATACAACAAACTTTCCTGAATGGAGAGATAAGGTTAAGACAGGTTTAATGGCTGATGAACCTGAGGTATGGAAGCTTGTTTGTGATGGTTACTGCATAGACTCCCCCACGGTGAAAGAACAACAGAGGAATGCCAAGGAAAAATGCGTGATATATAACAATATTCATAACAAAGATCTTGAGTTGATAATGGATTTAACCTCTGCAAAAGAAATCTGGGATAGATTACACTTCATACATGGAATAGATACTAAGGACTGCACTGACAAGAAGGATAAGAGAATTAAGAAAAAGAGAAATTCATGTCAAAAAGAAGATGTTCAATCAAATGAGGTACCTGCTAGTGTGAGTGGTAGTAAGAGCCATGAAGAAATTGCTGCTGAAGAAAAACCCAAACTTGACACAGCTCTGACTGAAATAGAAAAATTGAAGAGTGAAAACAAAGACCTTAAGAGATTGGTACAAATATGTTATGAGAAAGAATATGAAGATAGAAAAGAAATTATTTGCCTGAAGACACAAATTGAAGAGGCAAAGAAAGTAGAAGACACTCTGCTACAACAAATGAGAGAGAAAAGTCAGGAATGTGAAATATTGGAAGAAGAAGTAGTGAGCTTGAGAAAGAACTTAGAAAAAGCCCAAAGAGAACTATTAATGAATACACCTCTAATGAAAGGCTCTGGATAGTTGGACCAGATTCTAAATGCACAAAGGTCACCTATCATAAAGACTGGGATAGGATATGAAGGTGAAACCAGTAAGTCCAAGGTTGAAGATAACAAGAAAATCATTTTTGTAAAAGCTGTAAAGAACAGTGAAGCAGCTCAGCAAAATCCTACAGAAGCAGAAGCCAGCAGGAACATGAGCTGTAAAGAAACAAACAAAATCAAGCAGCAACATGAAAGAACAAAGAATGAGAGGATGAAACAGTCAACTGCTAAAGGCTCATATGCTCCTAGGGATGAATTGAACAAATTCGGAAGATGTCAAAGGAGGTTCCTTCCTCCTATGAAAAATAGCACATGTTTTTCCTGCCACAAACAAGGACATAATGCAGCATATTGCAAGACAAAGCCAATTCAATCCAATCAGCAAAGGATGCAGCAAAAGAGAAGAATCCCTCAAGCAAGCAAATGGAAAGAACAATCTTTCACCAGGTACACAAATCATTTCCATGGCTATTGTTATGCATGCAATAATTTTGGACATAAAATTGTTGATTGTAAAATGTATCCAAGAAGAGAAACAAAATATTATACATCAGCTCAAATGCATATTGGTCAAATAAGATGTTATGTATGCCTCAAACTTGGTCACAAAGCAAAAGACTGCAATCTGCCATATACATTAAAGAACTCTAGACAGATGATGGGATCAAAGCGAATCAAACAAAACGATGAATTTAAAAGAAGTGCAGACATTATGAAGAACCCCAATAAAGTATGGAAGGAAAAGAGAAAGGGGGAGCCTATTACCTCAATAACATAATGAATCCTCCATAGTCTCAGGGAGAGCTACTCTAGGAAACAAAGCACAAATCCATCTAGTGAAAAATATGAAGCAACATCCCAGGGGGAGAGCAGTTCATATATAGACTCCATGAAAGTAGTCTGAGAAGAGCTCCTTGGAATGGAAATAGTTATAAGATCAGGAAGGGAAAGAAAATTTCTCTAAAAGAAGACTATAGAGGAAGATCATCTGAAGTATTAAGTAGCAGACAGATTGATGAAAGAAGAAGAAGACAGTAAGAAGCCTTGGAGGTAGAGAGAACATCAGCTATGAACATGTAAGCTTGGAAGACATCAGCACATTAAGTGATGATCACATTGTGTATCATTCTACTAGAATTAACAATGAATCACATTAAGAAGATCAAGTAAGAAAAGAGTCTACTATCTTGATGTCAGTACATAATTGATCTATGAAAAGTCCCCTTGGAGGAATGAAGTCAAATAAGTGACAAATCTCTGAGTAATCAGCCCTTGAAAATTCCGAGCAAAGAAATTGAAAATGTCTTCACAAAGATCATCATGTCAGAACAGTTGAATTGGTATATAAAGCAATATATAAAGCAACAATGATTCTAGAACTGTCATAGAAAATAAAATGCAGTGACATTCGTTCAAATCAGGATGACAGAATAAGTAGCAGGTTACTGATGCCAAGGTCTAATTCAATATATTGATGGTGGTTGATGTGAACAGTGAAAAGATCAATAGTATAAACTATGGGTACATGTGCTAGCTAAAGTGAAATCTCTACATGGTTTATCGAAGTAATATCAATTGATTTTTAGGTACAAGAAGCATGCTTATCAACAAATTACCAAGCATTCTCAGTGAAGCAGCAGTATGATACAGGTCCACAGGATCAAAGGACTATGGCAAGAATGCATCAAGGTAAAATTCCCAGGGTTATCTGCATTCAGCATGAAAAGGTCAATAGCAGAGCTAAAGGATCAGCATTAGGTTTACACTTGAAGGATTATATTATGCATTGCAGCAGTATCTGTTTCTATATATATAATTGCATGCCTTCCTGAATTCAGTACATATATCTTCAAGGCCTCTTTCTGAAAATTGTTCATAAAATGGGTAAAGTTTGTTAGCTAAGATATAAATTAAACAACTTGAAGTCGTTTTCTTTGGAAATAATCTTGACAGAATAGTTAAAATATCTGAATAATGAAGGACTAGTTGTGATTACCACTGAAGCTCAAAAGTATTTTATTAGTCCATCCAAGCATACTTCAGCAGAAAGGAATTGCTTGTATTTCACCATTTAAAGAAAGAGTGATCATTGACATACATACTTCTTATGTCATAAATAAAACTGCCTGGTTGATAAGTGAAACTGACCAATACATTGAAGGGTTTATTTTGGAAATACATTGTACAAGAAGGAAAGTCAGTTGGCCTCTAATATTGAAAGATATTGCCTATTCTTACAATAAGTTGTAAGCTCTGGTTTGACTCATTGTTCACAACAGCAACAAGGACCTTTCAAACTTTAAATGTAATATCCTTGTCAGCATCCTAGCTCATATCATCACCAACGGGCAGGAAAGGTGTACCATAGCAATAAAAGATATATTGGCATCATCATCATAATTGAACAGGTGTGGTACTGCAGATGAGTATTGCAGGAAAAGACATATTCAATCTACAATCTTCTTCAACAGAAATGTATTAGCACACTACATTAGACAGAGATAGAAGCATATTTGAAGCCTTCTCAGTATTTTAGTTCTTGATCCAATCATACATCTCTTATTAAATAACGCTGGTACAATGTGTTCTATGAAGGATCATTATCCTCACTTTCAGCCTTATACTAGTAAAAGGAGACTGTGCTTTGGATTGTATCAATTTACAGTGTATATTCAAGTCCAATAATCCTAAAAGTGTTCTCTCAACAATTCTTGTACATCAGTCTGGAGCAGAATGGTACAAAGTCAACAGAAGAGGGCCTAAACATAACTCAGAGAGAGGAAATGCAGAAAGAAAACCAGGAAATGAGCAACCCTTTGCCATTGATGTCAAAGGGGGAGGAAAAACAAAAAGGGGATCTTAAAAGGCAAGCAGAGGAAGTATGTTGCCATCAATGCCAAAGGGGGAGACTATTGGAAATGTTGTCATTGATCGCAAAGGAGATGGCAAAGGTAATGAGAAGTAGACAGAGAAGTAGCAGAGGCAGCAGAAGAAACATAGGAATTGTAGCAAAATTGGGGATGAGTTGGAGTATTGCTTAAATGGCAGAAGAGGGCTGGAGTACAAGCAACATAATATTCTTGGGGATGAATTGGAGTATTGCTTAAATGGCGGAAGAGGGCTGGAGTAAAAGCAACATATATACATATATCTGTTTATGAAGAATTGTGAATAAGTTCCATGTGTGACTTTATGTGTTCTTGGTCGAATCATATGAGGAAATTTTCCCAGTGTAACTGTGCATTTGTTGTTAAATTCTGTATGGAGAGTACCTTTGTAATTGTGCATTTATTGGTGAAATTCCTGCGCGAAATTCCCTTAAGCTCTTGTAGAAGCCGGACCCTGTAAATCAAGCTAAGAATCTGCCTATATATTCAGGAAGAAGAGTGTATGATAATGTGTAGATATGGTGTCCAAACTGTATGCGCTTGTGGGGAGAATATACAAACCCTGTGACGAGAATTCTGTATGAATGAGACCCTGTAGCAGAGTATTTATAAGAAATGCATAATAAACCTCTGCATAAGAATAAACGAAATTGTGTTACGCATGTTGGAACTCTGCAAGGGTTATGTATGGTGCAAGGGTTATGTATGGTGGAACTCTGCGTCAGAGTATAAAAGAACCTTTTATAACAAGAAACCGTGTATTGACTGCAGTATGAATGGAGGCGGAACCATAGTCGTAACAAATATATATATATATAATTGAAATCGTTGGAAAACGGAACCCGGAGTAAAAGTGTCGAACCGGACCTTGGAGCGTAGGAGGAAGTGGAACCACGACCAGATGAACAGTGAACGCGGATTGCCGAAAACCACCCTGTCATTTCGCACCGATTTTCCGGAGCAGGTGGTATTTTCTGAATTGGAGCGATTCCATTCAAAGTTCAACACGTGGCAAGTGGACCCGTCCAAAACCACTTGTTTAAAGTGCGCCTTCGCGCGTTATACCTCGACTGAAGACGTGGAGCGGAATTAACATACACCGTTGATCTGGAGGCTCGATATCTAACGGTGATCGCTCTCTGGAATTGGCCGATGTTTAATGAAAGAGCCCGGAAGATAGTGCGCGAGTTTGGTTGGTCATTGATATATATAGGTGGGGCCGGAACCACGGGTTCATTACAAAGTCATACAAGTGTTGGGCTATTAAAATTCCGCTGGATGACAACCTTATTGTAAAGTGGAGAAATATAAAATTCGGTGATATAATTTGAATCACAAAGGTTATATATATATATATATAGTCAATTGACTAAACCAGAGCATCGACACTAATACACGTTCGAAGGGTTAAACTTTGATTATAAAGGTTCGGAGGAAAATATATGGCGGAAACATATAATAAAAAGGTCGTTGTTTATGTTATTTATCAAATTCTTCGAATTTGATAAATAAATTAAAGATGTACTAAGGTTTATGAATTAATAAAGGTATGCCGATATACATGGGATTCCATTAAAAATTGAAGAACGCCGAAATAGATATATGGATATGTTACGTGGGTTGATATATGTACCTGCCGAGGTCAATTTACATGGTTTAATAACCTAGCCTTATTTAATTGAATTTTCCAGCGTGGAATTAAAGAGAAGTTGGAGATTGCCCGGATTGGGAAAATTATTGGGCAATGAAATATTGGGATGCATTTACACACAGTTAAGTGAAATATTAAAAAGTACTGGGAATATGGTTGATTTATTAACTCTTCAGATTTAAGCATTGAAACTGTCAGCATAGAACAAAGCAGAGATTGTGAGATTGTCCAGACTTGGAAAATGATGGGGTATGAAACTTGAATGCAATTATGGAAAAGAAAAAAGAAGAGGAGAGCATGCAGAGATACACAGAGGTTACAGGCCTAACAGGAATATGCACAGGAATGAGTTGGACAGGTGAATAATCACAGAAAACAGGGAATATACTGAAGACAGTGAACAAAGTGTATGCAGAACGGTTTCTTAACAGCAGTAGAAAAAGACAAAATCCAGTAAAGCCAAAGTTCAGAAGAGGAGCTTAGTGATATTGAAATATGTAATTAAAAATGTGAATGTAAATGTTGTAAATAATTTTTTATTGTTTGTGATGCAAAGGCAAGTATCCTAAGGAAAAGAAAACTCCCACTATAGCATGGAAATTTTGTACATATTATTATGATTTAAATTAAGTTGGATAAAGAAATGAGGAGGCAGAAGACCAAGGGGTATGACCATCCATTTCGAATTCCTAGAGGAATACAAACAGTCATGTGAGGATTTCTATAAGTAATATCATTTTGATATGCAAAGTGTTGAGTAAGAAGAGAGAGAGAGAGTGAGTGAAGAGAATGCAGAAATGAAGCAGTGAAGCAGAGAAGAAAGAGGAGCTGAGCAGAGAAGAAGGAGAAGTTGATAGATAATCTGAGAAGATGCAGAGATGATACAGGGCAGATATGAGAATAGATGAACAGCAGAGCAGATGGAACAGAACAGAGCTGATATTCAAGGTAAATCAGTAAGTGTTTCTCTTTTGAAAGAGTAAGGAAGTTGGAGCTTCCCTATCAAGTTGTAGCTTGATAGATGTCAGTTGGAGCTGACTGAGGTTGGAGCCTCCTGTAGGTTGGTGCCTGCAGAAAATAGATGGGATTTGGTGCTTCCACATCAAGTTGTAGCTTGATAAAATGTCAGTTGTAGCTGACTGAGGTTGGAGCCTCCTGTAGGTTGGTGCTTGCAGAAAATTGATGGGAGTTGGAGCTTCCTTGCAAGTTGTAGCTTGCATAATTGAGGTAGGAGCCTCCTGTAGGTTGGTGCCTACAGAAAATCAGTGGTGAGAGGGAGTTGGAGCTTGCCTTTGCATCACAACAATAATAAGATGTGGTTTTCTCCCTTCATGGGTTTCCACTTATATCTGGTGTCTCTGTGCATGATGTCTATGTGTTGATGTAGTTTATCTAATCTGCTTAATACTTGTTGCTCACATATTAAGACTGTTGTTACATTAACAAATCTGTTTGATACTTGTTGCTCACTAATAAAGATTGCTCACATATTAAAGTTGATCATGAAGTGAAGGTGTAAATAAGTTTTAAGAGAAAAGTTTTAAAAGTCCATGTATGTGTTAAACTGATTCACCCCCCCCCCCCCCTCTCAGTTTAACTAAGGGTTCAACATAAGGGACCTCAAACATCATTCAAATATCATTGCAGAAGGGACCTGAACAACATCAATATTCATCAAAAGGGACCTGAATCAATATCAGATGCAAAATGAACATGAAACATTCTAATCTATATCAATAGAATCCAATAATAAGATACAAGCGTCTACATTCAATCAAAATTCATATTTGAAGAACTATCATCATTAAAAAGAGTCAAGTATGGATGAACTAGAAAAGGTCATCATTAACGAGCATTGACATTGATCTATTATGCGAAAGGAAAAGTATTGTAAGTGTAAAAAAAAAGTTCTTAAAACCTTTGATTTTGAAAAAAAAAAAATTCTAGAATTGTTAAAACTAATTTAACTTGGATATGCATCTTATTACATTTATCATCCTATATCCTACAGTTATTATCATCCTACATACTATATTTATCCTACCTATATCATGCATCATATTACATTTATCCTACATACATCCCACATTAAAAACATTACATAACCTCATCCATACCCTCATTATAATCATATTACATTCATTATCCTACCCTCATCATAATCCTATTATATTCATTTACGCTACCCTACATCCTACATTAAAAATTTCATCATAGTCCTACATTAACTCCATATACTTCTACATTATCCTTCAACATAAACATAAGCATTTTTAATCAAAAGTGAGGCTCAAAATTTTTTTTTCCCATAAGGAATTTTTGCTTGCCTACAAAACCAAAAAGATATAGTGTCATTATAAGGAAATTTTGATTTTGAAATTATCTATACATATGGTCATTTCAAAAAAAAATTAATGATGAACATATAAAATGACAAACATAAGAATCGAAAGGAAAAATATATGAAATGCAACATATAATATGAAAACATGCGAAAAGGAATGAAAAGACAAATGTATGATTGCAAATACAAATAAAAGTGGGCATAGAAATAAATGATTGAAGCTATGTTGAAGGATGAACATAACAGAACATGGATAATGCAAAAATTATGGTGATAAGACAGGCATATAAACCCGTAGAAGGAAGAATGTACATGAATCATAAGAATGCAGTCAAAACTATGACACATAGGTAGCCACGAGTACATAAGTCAAAGTATGAGCTGGGAGTGGTAAAACGGTCAAAACACATTCAAAAAAACACACCAAACTCTGTGTAATGCTATCTTTCACTATCATAGCACAAACTAAGCTTTGTGTAAGTCTCTCTTCCACCATCACAGCAAGACCTAAGCTCAAAAGGTGAGAGTAACGTTGTGCACTCACATGCACTCACACAGCACCCTCATGGAAGGAGGAAACAAGCAGGAAAAACGTAAAAACTAAAGAGAGGCTTGCGTAAGTCATAGAATCCCTAAAAAGATAAGAATTTTTATAGGAAATAGGCGAGGAGATTAAGAAGTCTGTGGAGAAATAAGGAAGAGATACATCGGTTTTAACGAGTAGATTGAAGGTCGAGATCTCCTTTGCTCCAAATTAACTGTGCTTCCCAACAAACTCCAAAAATTCTACAAGAGAAGAGGTAAGAATCAATTCCTGATTTCTATCAGCAGTTGAACAAATTCCAAGGGCTGTTAATCTCGAGATGTTGGTTGAGATGTGTCATTTTATGAGGAGTTAAACTTCAGTTATGGATTTGAAAAACCTCCCACCATTAAACATACCTTGCCACCTATGTAATGAATGAATCTTCGAAGATGTTGAAGAGAAGTTCTAACTAAAATGATATTATTTAAACATAGGAAAACGAGTTATTACTCAGAGACATTTACAAGTTTTCTCCCAGATAATCGAAGATCAGATATTCTAGTTCGAATTCCTTCATGCATAGTTGTGAAATTGTTACATATGAAAAACGCAGAGTCCTATTTTCATACACACTGTGAGCAAATTTTTCCTATTTTCATACACACAGTGAGCAAAAAAATTTAAAACACAAAAGGGATTTTCGTGAAAAAAATGGGAAAAACAGAGATTGAAGCACGAGTTTATGGAGCAATAAAACATTGTTAAAAAAAATTTATGGTCTTTTACACTTTGAGAAAAATTTTCTATTAGTTTTGAAGAGCAATGGACTCCTTTTTGTAGCAGAATAGAGGAGATTGAAGAAGATTCAAGCAAGGGAATAATTTCATTTTTTTCAAAGAGCTTCAAAGATAAGGTAAGCCTATTTACCATGATAATTATCCATGAATGAAAATTGCATGAATAAAAGGACAGAGGTATATATATACATGTATTTTTGTTTATGATGAGGATGTTAACTATCCAAGGATACATTAATTGGCATACATAGCACATGGCAACAAAAATTGAGCTAAAGGAATTCAATATAGATAAATGGGGGAAAGAAACCATAGAGAGATTGTATCAAGTAGGATTGATAGGGTTTCTTCATAAATTTAATGGGCATAGTGACAATATTACACAAGAATTCATAAATCATTATGAACAGGTACAAACAATAGTGGGTGACTTCTCCATACCACTAACCCAGAATTTATTTCCCAAGCTCTAGATCTTCCCTTAACAGGAGAAGAATACCATAAAGGTTTACATTTCAAAGAGAAAGGTTGGACATTCTTCTTAGAAACACAGAGAAAAGGATCCTTTGACAGAGAAAAAGGAATCCCAATGGACTAGTTAAGTGAACCATTGTCGGAATTAGTATTGATCATTCAAAGATATTTTACATGTGACAACCGGTTCAGTGTATTTTATCTTTACCACATTAGGCTACATCAACACATGAAGGGAGAATCCAAGATTAGTCTACCATATTTCTTATCAAAGAGCTTGATCAAAATGATAGAAGGTGTTAAAAATAAAACTAAAGAAAAATAAGCACACATTTATCATCAAGGGCTCATTAAAATATTTGTAGAACATCAGGTGAGAAGCAAGGGATTGATTTGGAAAGAATTTTTGGTTCAGCATCATCTTGAGGGGAAAACAACAGAGGAAAAATTTTAGCAAAATGCATGTGACTAGGAGCATTATGAATTCTCCTATGTATCCTTGGACTAGATCCAAGAAGAAACAAGATAGTGTCATGATTGAGAAAGAAATATCCTTCCTATCTATTCCTAGGAAGCCTAGGAAGAAAACACATGAAGAGCCAAGTGAAAAAGGAAAATACCCAGAGGTAGAAATTGTTGAACCTCCAACGACATCAAAACAAATTAATGAGATATTGCAAAGAATGGAGAGAGATGCCTAAGAAGAGCCTTTAGAGAAGTATTACTACTTTGAGCATGCATGGGTAGGAGCACTTCATCAAATTCATTTGCTAAGGATATAGTAGGAGAGGAAAGAGAGTTGCATCAAGACGAACACCTCAAGAAGATAGAAGAGTTGACAAGAGAGTTGAAGTCAACGAGATTTTGGAAAATCACTTGAAGAAAGAAAATAAGATGTACAAAGAAAACAATAAAAATCTAATCAAGGAAAATGATAAATTGACCAAAAAGCTTGCTATGCTTGAAACAAATAACACTCTCATCTCAAAACAAGATTATAGAGGGCTCAAAGAGAAGAAAACATGGTATTTCAAATATGAGAGACAGAAGGTAAAGGCCACCATATACAAGGAAGGCATGAGGGTATTGATTGTCTTATTTAGATTGCACAACAAGAGACTAAAGGATCAGGGACAATGGGCACATCAGCACTCAGAAGATCAAAGAGGAGAAAGCAAGCATGAGGACATGCTTACAGATTAGCAAGGGGGAGATGTTGGCCCTCAATTTTGGTCAATTTTGCTTATTAAAAATCCACCTAATTTCCATCCTATTCCACCTTATATCATCCACATGTGCCTTATTTTTACCTTATTATGCATATTCAGGTAAATAACCTATGTTTTTCAGTTTTCAGATATTTTTGTAAAAATTGGGTTTTAAGAATATTTTTGGACAGAACTGAAAATTCACGTAATAGCTTCATGGAAGTCATATGTGCAGGATGCCTAGGTGCGAGCTGGGCATAGATTTAGAAATATTGGGAACCACAGGTGGAAAATCATCTATTGTTTCAGTCAAACTGAGCTAAAACAGGACCGGTCAACGCTGGTCAAACATGACCTGGTTTTCAGAAATCCCTAGGAAAAAGGGCAGAATTAGTATTTTTTTGGGATTTTCCAATTTTTTTAAAACTAAATGGATGATTTAGACCTATATGGATGGGATTAGGATGGATAATATTGTTAGAGACATTATAGCTCAGTTTGTTTATCATTTATCTATTTAAACCAATCTTATGAACCATTCAAACATGGAGAATTTGTATAATTTTATATTGAGACTTCTGAATATTTTGAGATAATTTGGGGAACCAATTCCACCTTCTATTTTTTGTTCATGTTGTGGATGATTTATTGAATTTTCGGTAGCTGAGAAGTTCTTCAAGTGTACAAGGAAAGGGTGGAGGGCCCCCACACCAAGCTAAGTACATTTTTTGGGTAAATTAGCATAATTTTCATGAACAAGTTTTGCTTCAGATTTATTCAGTCCTTTAGATGCGTGAATATTTATTATGTTTTTTGGATGATTCTTGGTTTAATTATAATCTACATATGAAGGGACAAACAATATTTTAAGTTAACTTATCCTTCTATCTTATCAAGAACAACAACTAAAACTCATCTTATTTTCCTTGCTTGAGTTATTTCCTGAATTTCTAGTTTTAATGCAATGGTAATAATGATGGAATATAATTGTAAAGAAGGACAACCTAGACCTCATAAGTTAGGAGCCTCTTCTCCTATTTTTTATACATCATAAAATATTGTCAATCATTTATTTGGTTTCTCTTCATGAAGGTATTATTGTGGGGAAGGACAATCGGGATCTCCTAGGTTAGGAGCTCTTCACTCACTTATTACATATTGAATCAGAAATTACTTAGTTATATTTCATATTTGTAATATGAATTTCCATAAATCTTAGAATCTAGAATATATTGGTAATATGCATTTCTTTCAATTTCTACATTTTGTCTTCTAAAATTGACTACATATAAAACCCATATATTTTGGACATGCTTTGGGATTTACAAACTTGGATTGATAATTAAATACTTGTGTTAAGTTTACGAGGTAAATTGACCCAACATTTTGACATAGTTTTTGTATGAAGCATACATCAATATAGTCGATTAGGAAGATTAAAAAAAAAAAAAAAAAAAAACACAACAAAAACAGCAAAATTAGTTTTCTTTTAGTTATTTTTCTTTATGCGAGGCTAGAAAGATAAGAAAGGTAGATTTACTAAAACCCCCTCCCCAACAATTCAACCACCCATAGAAGAAGGACCATCAGGACCTAATTACACATTGTTGGGAGACCAAATCTAGAGGAATTAGAATAAAAACAAAGATCAGGACAAAGATTCAATGCCCTTGAAAAAAAAACATTGTTATCCTATGAAGTGTGAAAAAAAACACCCAAAGAAACCCTTTCATAGAAAAACAAAAGGAAACAAGGAGACCAATTGTTAAACAATTAGAGCAACTAGTTCTTGAAAAATAAAAGATAGTTAAGAAACTACCAATTCAGCCTCTTATTGAAACATTGCAAACTAGTAGAAAATGATGGAGGAAGGAGAAGGATCTAATATACCAATTAGGACACGGAATAGAGTCTAGTATGAGAGGCAACAAAAATAATGGCAGAGAAAAAAAGAGTGAACATGAGAATAAAGCAGAGAGAGAAAATGAAGAAGATGCAAAAGAGAATATGATAACAAAAGATAGAATGATAAATTAAAGCGCAAATAATCAGAGCTATCTTTGCTTCCCATTTTAGACACAAGAGAATTCCTAGGAGAAAGAAGTGAAAATGAAGAACATTCCCTCCCGCTTTTTTAATTTTATGGAATGTCAGCTAGAAGATCCTAATTCATTTATTTTTGAGTTTGACATCTTATGTCCTTACTTGTAGCTACACAAATGACACACATAAAATTCGTGTCTTTCATAACTACTCAAAACAACACTAAAATGGTTTATGGGATTATGAGACAACATTGCCTCTTGGGATGACATGAGAAGATTTTTCTTAAAAGTATCATCTATTATGAATAGACACACAAAAGAAGATATTTCAGAATGACACAACAAAGAATATGAAATTTTTGGAAGAGTGCTTGGAAATATTCTTTTAAATCCACAAAAATAAACAACACTCTCTGAAATCTGATACCATTCACACAATTTTCTTAAAGGTATAAGGATGAATACCTTGATATTCCTCAAATGTGATGGGAAAAGGAGACATTCTCAAACTTTCCATTTGATTAGATTCTTGAACAATGTCAAAAAATATTCAGGGAAGAGGAAAAGTGGAAAAGATATTGCATCAAGGCAAATATGCAACGGGAGAATGCCAAGAGAAAAAATAGGAGAAGTTTGTCAGAAAAGTTTAAAACTATTTGAGAACTTTAGGAACACAGTTGATGTTTGAAAAGCAAAGAAGAAGGTGAACATGATCAAGATCTTATCAATATTTTGTCCTAAGTGTGAAAGAAACATCCACTATGAGAATGTCCTTTGGATAGTATTTAGGTGTGGACTTTATCACAGGAAATAGTCAGCTAGAAAACTATCCCAAAACTTAATAATTACAAATGGAAGAAATTACAAGGACATTATCTATTGTATGGCACCAAGGAGACCTTGGCAACCTAGGATTCTCGTGATTCCCTCAACAAATTCCCAATTGCTCAAATTATCCTCCTCAAAATTCATGGAATACTCAATGCCATGGCGGAGCTTGGACTCTCTGACAATACCAAAACTAACTTTGCTGAGGTTGGTGAGAATATAGTCACTGAACCTAGTAGCCTCAACAAATGTATCCTCAAAAATACCAATAACCATATCTCAGCAACCATTTCATATCAACAATTCCGACAAAATCAACAAGCGATGACATTTCCACAACAAAATCCACCTTAATAACTCAGCACAAATAGCTTCAACTACCTTCTAAACAACCCCCACCTAGACCAACTCAATTACCCATTTTCGACCCGATGTATTTCAGTGTCGAGGTGGAGAAATGAGCATATAATGTGGAAGAAGCAACATATTTTCTTACATATTCTATTCTTTTACATACAAGATGTCCATAAGAGTCAGGAAAGTATTACCTAAAAATTATCCACCAATTATGAAGAATATATTTATGAGGAGAACAGCACAGGAAATCACATTTTAGAAAGAAAAGGCTCTAATGACTCAAAAACCACATTATCAGAGGGGTTAGTAGAGTGAAAATTCCAATGTCTCTTCCTAAATTTGATATTTTGGATTAAAACATTATTTATGTCAAAATTCCTTTTTAAAAAATCTACCAAATATATTCAGTACATGCCAAAAACAATAAAGGAATTATGTATTAAGAAAGCGGAAGAAGAAAGAGATCCACCCACAATCTAGGTCATTGGAAAGTGGCTAGTCTCGCTATCTCCCAAAACAACAATTGAAAAATATATTGATCTTGGGATACACCTATAGTTTACCATTTCAATCAATATTTTCAGTTTCAACAGTAATAGATTTGAAGCGACTATAAATGTCATGACAACAAAAACTATGAAATATTTGAAATTTCCCAATATTAAGGCCCTCTGCTACAATTTTGGAGCTAGAGATGAATCTAAAGTTGTACCAGAGGAATATTAGAAAGTCATTGTTTCTTTGGATTCTTGGGAATATCTGTAGACTTTATAATCTTACAAGTAAACAAATCTAGGAGGCCATCCTTTAATTTGAGGAAGGCCATGGTTAGCCACAACATATGCCTTCATTGGATCTTGGATCAAATTAAAGATACATGTTACACTCTATCATCTAGCACAACCTCCTTCTTTATTATCTCTTATTGAACAACAACAACAATAAAATCAAATTTTATCAGGTATTAATCAAGTCTTTAATTTTTAGAAGAGGAATAAAATGAGGATCCTAACGATAACACCTATTGAGCGTCCAGGTATTTGAAGAAACTAAGAATAACACAATACAAGGCTATGGAATAATCTTTTAAAATCAATGTTTCGGAAGGTGTACTATTCAATCATTGCAAAATTCATTTGAAAGTCTTTTTCATGTTAACTCAATTCCCAATTAAAAGAAAAATCATTGAAATAAATCCCATAAAAGAGTTTAAATAGTGGTAATAATCTACAATCATCACAAGAACAACAAGTAATTGCATTATTGCGGAAATATTCAAAGCACATATAGGATTATCTGAGACATGCAAGGAATTCATCCAAAGGCATGCTATTCACCATATCTATCTAGATAATCTTACCTCAAACGATTGAAATGACCACAAGAAGAATGAATCCTATGTGAAAATTAGAAGAAGGAACTTTAAAAGTTGTTACAAGTAGGATTCATCTATCACAGATAGTCAATGGGTTTCTCCCTTATTTTTGGTGTAAAGAAAAATGGAAAATGGAGAATATGTAGACTATAGGGGCCCGAATAAAGCCACATTGAAAGATGATTTCTAGTTACCATTTATTGTCAAGTACTAGATTCATTAGCTGAAAAAAAATTCTTTTCTTTCTAGATGAATTTAGTGGATACAATCGAGATAAAGATAACATTGGAGAATGCGGGATAAAACCACATTTACTTGTCCATGGGGAACACATTCATATAATGTTTTTCCTTTGGGTTATGTAATGCGCGATACTTTTTCAAGAAAGCGGTCCTTGCAATCTTTAGCTGATCTAATTCATGAAGTGTGTAGAGTTCTACATGGATGATTTCAACTGTATAAGAGGAACAATTGATGATTGTTTGAATAATCTTGATTTTAAATATGCATAGAGACAAACTTATCTCTCGGTGATGAAAATTTTTATGATGTTAGCGAAGGGATAGTGTTGGGACACCACATTTCTTCTTCAAGATAAGTGGACCCAACAAGCTCTAGAATCATTGTGAACTTAATGCCACCAACAACACAAAAAGAAGTAAGAAGTTTCTTGGGATATGCGGTTATTACATAAGATTCATTGAAAGTTTTAGTAAAATGGCTCTATCTCTATTCAAGTTGCTTGCGAAGATGTTGAGTTTCAATGGACAACAAATTGTCAAATTCATTTGAAATCTTTTGAAAGAAAAATTGTCGGTATCACCCATTCTTGAGGACCAAATTTGGTCATTTCCATTTCATATATATTGATGCATCGATATAACTAAGGGAGCATCACTTGGACAAAAATAAAATAAGTTTAATTATGCCATATACTTCATAAGGAAAAAAGTTGTGTGACGGTCGAACTATCTGATCCACGAGAAAAAGAAATATTAGATGTTGTGCATGCGATTAATAAGTTTAGCCATTATATAATAGGCTATCAAAGTGTTCATTCATACCAAACAATTCAACCATTAAAGCAATTAATGAACAAAGGAATTACAAAATGGCGGGAATTACTATATGGCTATTATTAATGAAAAGAATTTAATATCACTATTCAAGATCGACCAGGTAAAGATAATCAAGTGAAGATTTATGTCAAGACTTCATTCACCTAGTGATCTAATTCCTGTTTGAGATAATTTTCCAAATGAACATTTATTTTTTATAATAAACGAAAATACCATGTGGTTTGCCGGTGTAGCCAACTATTTATCATATGGAATATTACCATCCCATTTCACGATAAACAAAAAGAAAATAATCGGATAAGGGCTAGATATAGGCCCGGGTCAATATTTGACCTATTTTATACTAGTTGATCTATTAATAAGAAAATGTATCGGAAGAAGATGAAATTCTAGATATTTGACGTATCATGGCGGCAGAGTATGGTGGCCATTTTGTGAACAAAGCGAGCAACCTTACCAAAGGTGCTCTCAAACTTGGCTACTACTGGCCAACAATCTTCAGGACTCAAAAATTATGTTAAAGATGTGACAACTACCAAGAACTAGAAGACCTATAATATCGAGATGAAATGCCATTAAACCACAAGTACTCATAAAGCCATTTGAAAAATGGGCTCTGCGGAGCCCAATGAGACCAATTAACCCCTGTCAGACGGAAAAAAAGTACATTCTAGTGCACATATATTATGTTACAAGCGGAGTGAAAGGAAGTGGTAAGAGCAACAAAGAGGTGGTTTCATTCCTCTTTAAGGAAATCTTTGTCATATTTGGGTTACGCAGCCAGTTATTTATAGACCAAGGGCACAATTCACCTCAAACTTGTCCAAGATCATGCGAAAATTATAAAATCAAACACATAAATTTTACTCAGTACCATTCCAAGCAAATGAACAAGTAGATTCAATATAATAAATTCTCTGAAAATGTCATGAAAAAATAGTGTAAATAGACAAAAAGTATTGGTCGAAAAAGTTAAGAGATGCACTATGGGCATACGGGAATTACATGGAAGACTACAATTGGATTGATCCATATCGGTTGGTATATGATGGTAGACCATGGTATTGCACCAAAAGTGATGCAACCCCGGAGGCTGCCCTACTTTACTTTATCAACAGGGTTCATACAAATTTGGAAATTGTGAGTGTTATATACAACCATGCCACATTTTCTCATGTCATCCTCATCGCTACGAAGGGTGCCTTCTTAAACTATGATAAATTGGAAAGTAAATTCTTTGGAAGGAAATGAGAGAAACAACAATTTAGAGAAAGGAAATGATGGAAATGAAACTAATTTAATAATACGAAAAGAAATGATAGAAAGAAACTAAACTAAATTGTGAAAGGAAAGTAATTTAAACCACACTAAACTTAGCCCGAATGGGCTAAATACAAACTAATTATCTTATGCTCTATATACCATGCTTCTATCCATGCGGCTAAGCTATCCCGACTTAATCCTAATTGCAAAAGTATTGGTTACGGCTTGGAGAAAGAAGGGTAAAGGTGCTAATGGAGGGATAAACACATGAAACTAGGCTTAGAAAGAGGGAAGAGTTGGTTTTAAACCTTATTAAAGCTTTATTAAAGTGCAAAAATTCTTGAGTGGAATGATTTAAAAGTGAAATAGGCGGAGTTGCGATAGAAGGTAGGCTGCATGGCAGGTGTTTGGAAGACGATAAGGTTAAACGGGGAAGAAACTAAAAATTGTGATTTGCAAAAGTGCGATGGGGGCAAACGCGGTCTGAGTAAACGAGGATAAAAAATGTGAAGTGCGAAATGTGATATACGTAATTGCAATGCACGCAAGTTGGAGGGATAATGGAGGCATTCGGGGAAAAGTTTGCAAAGTGCAAGTGCAATGGGGTGACGTGGCGAGTGGGGCCAGCGATGGAGTATAGTGATATCTCAATCGTGAGAAATGAAGCATTAAGTGTTAACAAAAAAAGAAAAGGTTGCGAAATGCGATTGCAGCCAAAAAATGCGAAGTGCAAGTGCGATGGGCCAAAAAGTTGCAATTTGTAGTCTGCGACAGCGTTAGCAAGTACGAGAAATCGTGTCGTAGTTCTAATGTCGCAAGTTTGAGGGCTAGCGGAAATGTTGTCTCGGAAAAATTAGAAGTGAAAAAATGCAGCGAGTGACGTGGCGGTGGGATCGGCGGCAAAGTATAGAAAATATTATGTCGGTGTTTGGGGCGGTAAGTCTTAAAAGGAACCAAATAAAAAATGTGAAATGTGATTTGTGATCGACGGAGTTATCCATGTCGGTGTTTGAAACGGTAAGTCTTAAGGAAAAAGGAAGGAAAAGTTAGAATTGAATTTTGAAAAGGTCAGGTTGTGATGAGTTGGATGATGTGGCGGTGGGATCGGTGTGAGTGTGATACCTGTCTCGCAATGCAAAGTGAAAAGAGTGGTAAAGTCTTAAAGAAAAAGGGGAAAATACGAAGTGTGATTGAAAAGGACCCCAAAGTGCAAAGTGATATCAAAGTTAGCAATATACTGTAAAAATGGAGAGGGTAACGAAGTGTTGTTCGGAAAAGTTTGCGACGTGCGAAATGCGATAGTGCTAATTTTGAGGAGGAAGAAACGAGAGGGTCAAACTTTAAATTTTTTTCCAAGCATTTTATTGAATAAAAGAGTGACAAGCTGAAATGAAAGAAGGAAGGGAATAGAGCATCAAATATATAAATTAGTGGAAGCATGAAACTAGAGATGGAAAATGGGCAAAGAAAGCACCACGCGGAGGCTGCTCACAGGATTTGTAGCAATAATTCTTGCAATCACCTGCTAACTTATGTGCAAAGCAAAACAAATGGATAAAATAGGTACAAAGAGAATGCAAAAATGGTAGTCTGACTCTACTTTTTTAATCTTAGAAAACAATGAACATAAATTACGTTTTTTGGGTTTGTGGGACAGTTTCCTTCTTGAGCTCTATTAGCCAGTGAGAGATGAAAGGGGTCTTAGACCATAGCTTTTTGGTTTTTTTCCTCTATTCTATTACTCACGAGAAAATGAAACCTATAGAAACTGCAAGAAGAAAAAACTAAAACTGACAACTTGAGAAACATAAACAAAATTACTCGGAAGCAAAACTAATGGAATGACAAAAGCAAGAACAAATACAATAGAGAGGCTAAGGCACATGGATTGGGCCCTAACCCACGATCTTAGCTCTCAAAACTTAAATCGGTAAATTGAAATCGGTTCTCATTTCATAAAAAGAATGACCTCATACATTTATGAAAGTTTATCATACGATTAAAATAAAAATCTTAATAGCTTGCAAAAAAGTTTTGACTAGAATTGACCCTTTCTAGCTCCCTATCTCTGCTCTCATTTATTTCTGGAAGCTACCAACAACTCCTATAAAGTAGTGATTGACTCCTTGTCTCCAAGTAAAAAATATTGAGTTGCTTTGTTGCCTACGGGTCGAATTCTTTGGAAAAATCTTTGGGATCTTTAGGTTTGCCTTTGGAATTTGGTGCTAGAGGAGAATCTTTGGGATCAACTTTAGGCACCTTTGGAATTCAAATTCTTTGGGGAGAATCTTTGGATCCTTTGGTGCCTTTGGGAGTTAAAGAGAGTAGGAAAATCCTCCTATAACTTCTCCTTGTTGTCTCCTCAAGTATTTATGATAAGAATACCATCTATTCTTAATAATTCATGATTTTCTACCTCAACCTCATGTCAGACTGCCAGTTATGTTAGCCTTAATCACCACTATCTTAGCATATAAAACCAGAAATAATAATAAAAATGCAAGAAAAATATAAGAAGGAAAAAAGGTGACCATTAACCCCTCCAATATGTCTAATGATGGAGCTCAATATCACCCTCCTCTGAATGGTTACCACTCATCTCTGAAAACTAATCCTCTGCATTTCCTTCAAGGCTTTGGCAGCCCCCTAATTTCTTGGGGGTAAGCGTGGGAGTTTCCCCGAGGGTGAAAACCATTATTATTCTATGCATTCTTTCCCCATTCTCTATCTTACTGCATTTATTTCATTTTCATCATTAGCCCCAACGGTAAGGTGGGTACAGGCTTTAGTCCCAACCATCAGTCCTTTTTGGCACCATGGCCCTCTTCTATAATGGTTCCCTTTCCAATGTACCTAAATTATTTTAAGGTATGGTACTCCTGTTCTTTGAGAGTGTCCGAGGAGGTTGTTCCATCTCCTCTAGGCGGCCCATAATACTTCATCTTTATCACCTTACAAAACATCATCAAAGTGGCCTATTACTTTTGTTTTGATGCAGAGAGTAGCTTTCAACTAGTGCAAGGTCCCTTTACAATCTCTCGATAGTTAGGATGACACCTCTTGGGTCGAAAAATTCTAGTATGATATGTAAGGGTTTCTCTGTTCTTCTTCTCATGACCCTTCATATCTCTTTTACTCTAGTGTCCTCATTCATCATCAAGATACTAAATCCATTGTTGCATATCCCCCATTGTGGAATTGGGGTCCCCAGTATCAAATTTATTTAGCACAAGGCTATCCACATAAAAACTTTTCCATTTTTTCTTTGATCAACCATATTGCTTGCTTGTAGAAATCCATGGTGGTGCTACAATCTTGGAAGGTAGGGGGATCCATGGGAGCTAGAGTTTTATTTGAAATAAGGCCATTTCTCCTTGAGTTACACAACATATAGAGTCGAGAGAGATCTACGCTAAAGGGCTTTTATGAATAAATGCCTTGCAGTGGCTACTTGTTCCCTGCACTAACTGCAATTTCTCCTTTGGTGCTACATTATTTTTGTGCCTTCTCTGAAACACTCCTTCATAAACTGTTTCTTCGTTATTTCCTCTCCCTTGGTGATTCTTCAATGATAATCGGGCTTATGGGAGGGTTTATGGCCTCTTTGACTTATCCTGCCAGCTCTTGTCATTTCCCGAAATACATAGGTATGCCTTTTTCTCTACGTGCTCGGAGGGCTAAGGTGTAAACTACCTGTTGTCTTGAGGGTATGTGGTGCATTATTTTGTGAGTCTGTTTTCTTGCTCAATTTGTGCTACCTCTATGAATTATATTTCCATCTCCTCCATTTTTCCTTGGCCTTGTCTCTTCCTCTCCTTATTCTAGTTCTTCTTGATACGTGGGTTTCCTCTTCTAGTTGGGTTTCTACAAAAATCTTCCCTTAGTCCCTTGATCTTGTGTTGGATATGTGGTATACCTGGAAGCTAGCTTGATTGTTGGTGATGTTATTTTTGCTACGCATTGTTTAAATACATACCCTCTCAATGCATTTGTGTTACGGGCTTATACCATCTCTTCCCTAAAAATTCTCAATTCTTGGTTGGATGGGTGATTCCTTTTATTGGGTCATAGTGTTTGGAGCTCTTATGTAAATGTCTGGCTATTTCCGAGTTTTGTTTTAGATAGTTGTACCCTCTTCTTGTTAGCGGGCGTCATTGTATCTCCTCCCTAACTCTCCTCTACTCAACTTGATTTAATTTTTCTTTTGCATGCCCGGTGGCGTGACTTTATGGGTTCTCCTAGTCATACTTCACAACGATCGCCAAGCTAGGCGGCTACACCTTTCTTCCTTAAACTCTAAGTCACGCAAATTTAATTATTTCTAACTATTATGGATGCATAGCAAGGGGTGAGAATTTATACCTAAGTTTAAATGTTGTTGTCAAGGCATTTGCAGAGGAAATTTGGAATTTGGAGACAAGCCTCTTATATGCCACCATTCTTCCTTATTTTCTGGTAGAAACTTGTTGAATGAAAACTACTTGAGTGAGCTTCTAGTCTTTTCTTGTTGTTTATTTCTCTGTAGATGTGTATTGGGGTGTAAGAATGCCATGGGTGCAGATATCGCTCTCTAAGTCCCTACATTATGCAACTTTATTTCTTGTTTTCTTTGCATTCCATGAACAACTTTGCAAGGAACTTCATGATGTTGTGAGTTTGTGGCTTGCTTTCTTTTGCTACATTGTGCTCGGGAGTGGAGGAATATGGTATATGGAGGTGATGGAATAAGTCATGAAAATGAATGGAGTGAATGACAAGTGGGATGGATGGTAAAATAGAAGAATGGAAAAGAAGATGAATGCCCTTTTATTTCCAGAAACCATTAATAACTTTGTAAAACATAAAACATAGAAAACCACGAGAGATGCAATGTATTATTATTTTTTGCTTTTGTTTTCATTTTTAAAGAAAGTGGGTTGCCTCCATGGGGACAGCCTGAGCTCCTTTGGCGCCTCGAGAGGTTTTCACCCATGGATTTTTATTCTCTTTTCTCATTTTTTTGAGAGAGCAAGTGGAGTTTGCCTCCATCGGGTTTCAACCCACAAGCTTGCCTTGGGTGCCTCATGAGTTTTCACCCATGGATCTTTATTATGTTTATTATTTCCTTCCTTTTTCGAGTGTGGGAACTTCTATAAGAGTTTCCTATCACATACACCTATCTTCTTATTGAATTTATGAACCTTTCCTTGTCAAAGGCTTCTTGTAAATTTTAAATTACGCGACCATTGAAAAGCAAGGGGATACCTTCCATCTATAGTTCACGATTTAATTGCGCCATTATCAAAACACTTTCCCATTGTGTAAGGTCTGACCATCTTGTCATACGAGCTTGCCTTTGAAATATTTAAACCTTGAATCATACAACAACACCCAATCTCCTTCTTGGAAGGTCTTTCTTTGATGTTCTTGTCATGACATGCCTTCCTTTGTATATTTGCTGAACTACCTCGTGTGAAGAAGTTCTTACGTCTGAACTCATCCAATCCATTTAGTTGCAAAATCCTCTCTTTTGGGTGTTTGACGAGATCTAGATTTAATTTAGCTTCCATTCTTAAAGTATTGAATTAAAACTCAATTGAAAGTAGATCCTTCTTACCATAAACTAGTTCATAAGGAGTGAATCTTGTTTTTGTCTTCCAAGTAGTGTTGTAGGCCCAAGTAGCTTCTGTCCCTGTCTGCCCAATCTTTATCTTGCTACTCACAACCTTGGTGAGGATGCTATCTAAAGCTCTATTAGTTACTTATACTTGGCCATTCGCTTGAGGTGATAGGCAACAAAGTTCTATGCTTAATCTTGTGCTTCCTCAAAATATTCTCAATGAGGTGGGAGGTGAATTGTGCATCTACGATCGGTGACTATTTCTCACGGGTACCCAAACTTGTAGAAACACATTCTCCCTTAGAAATTATGCACTCTTTCCTCCTTGGTTGCTACCTTCCTTTGCTTTTGTTGAAGCCCACTGTGGGTAATACGGTGTAGACTATGATATCTTCTTAAATACCGGATGGTGGATCGATAGGTCCAACAAATTCCTTGCCCCACTTGTCAAATGACTTAAGAGCCACCTAAGTGCAGGCATCTCATACCTTTTCACAGGTTTCCCCATCCTTTGGCACTAGTCACCTCTCTGGGTGTATCTTTGAATATTAGTGAACAAGTGCTGATATCCGAGTTACATAATGCCTAAATTTATTCAAAGCATGGACGGTGGCTAACATCTCCTTCATTAACAATATAATTTGCTTTGACTTTGGACAATTTCTTGATGATGAAATAAAGGAATAAGGGATTTTGTCCTCTAATTGTCCTAATGCTTTATCCTACTGACTTTGTTGGATGCATCGGTGTGGCTATGGAAGGCGAGTCAATTTGGACCTCGAAGGATGGAAATGAGTAGTCAACATTCCCTTAATGAGCTCAAAAGCACATTATGAGGACCAAACCAAATAAACTGAGAATCCTTGATCAGTAACCCAAATAATGGTGAAGCCATATTCTTGAAATCTTTGATGAACCTTCCATAGTAACCATTTAAGCCTAAGAAACTCCACGACATCTTTCTTCTTTTGAGGGCAGTGCCCTTTTTGATGATAGTGATTTTTTTTGGAGTCTACCTATATTAGCTTGGGATATGGGTGTCTCATACAACCCATGCTTTCTTGGGAATCCACACTTTTAAAACAGGAGAGATGCATCTCAATGCACCTTCTTAGTACTTTACCAAGGTGGAGAGAGCCTTCGTGGAAGTCATCCCAATATGTTGTTTAATCTATCCATGTAGATTTCGACAGAGTCATGGACTAACGCCTGAAAATATGTCGGGATAGCTCTTTGCCAGTGGTTGGGGCATTTCACAGCCAAAGGGTAGGACTGCATAAGAAAAGGTACCCAAAGTGGTGAAAGTGTATCCTAGTCTTGAAGGCTGATTTGAATATGATTGGCACTTGCTGAACCCATCTGAAGGAAAATAACTTCTTCCCTTGAGGCCATCTAGGACTTGTTATAAAGGCAAGGAAATGGTCTTTCTTGGTTGCTTTGCTAAGTTCGATAGTCAACAAAAATTCTCCACTTCCCATTCTTATTTGGGACTACAGGACAAGAGGAGTACCCACCCAATATTGGATCTGAATCTCCATTTTCATCCAATAGTTTGTGCAACCCTTCTTTGTTATGTCCTTAGGTTCATTCTCCTTTAAGTTTTATCTTCACAGTTTGTATCCTTCTTTGATGTAAATATGATGTTTTCTGAAGGATGCACCTTTCATTTAATTGTAATCGAAAATGCATCTATGTTTTCTTTCAAAATCTAGAATGTGCTTCTCTGTCATTCGACGGGTTTGGGTTGATTTCAGAGATCTAGATGGGCCCTAACTCAATTTCTTGGTGGATTGAGGTTAACTCAGCCAGGTACTTCCACCCAAGTTGGCACGAACTCTTTGTTAAGGTTTTGAGAGGAATGTCTGGTGGAGGACTAGTTTTGATTGGCATGGTTGATGAGTTCATCTTCATGTTGCCCCTACAGAATATCTGCTAGTTTTATGGGGTAGTGTTATATATTTGTCTTCTTCATCCTCGAACCATATAGGGAGTCATGATCGTGGAAGGATGTTTAATATATATAGCTATTTAGACCATCAGGCCATTTTTTATAGTCATGTTTAAAAGCGACAACTAATACTAAGAATCTACGAGTGGCTAACTAGGTCTCCTAAGATGAGGGTAACCATAAAACTTGGTTTGGTTTTAGGACTGATATGTAGGATACACCGAAAGTCAATGGTAGCCATAAAATCCTCAAAATTCCTTGGGAGTTCACGGATCCAATCTCTGAGATGCGAGCTATTGTGGTTTCCTCGAGTCCCTTGGGTTAAGTTTCCATGAGCTTCCTTGGTCATGATATTGAGGGCAACCCCTAGATCAATTAGAGTGTTGGGGACTATGACACCATATATGCACATAAAAAACTAGACTACGAGGGTCAGTGCTGGAAATATCACCTTCCCCGGCATTGGGTCGGATAGTTGTCCTACCACATTGATGGTGGGGGCCTCTCTCTTCTTCTCCAGAGTTTCTTGAAGAGTTTTCTTTGATGAGCCTATTGTAGATAGGGACATCCTTAATAGCCCCCGGAAGTGGTATCTTTACACAAATTTTCCAATTCTCCCGGAAATTGATAATCCTACGGGATTAGTCTTGGTAGGGTGGATCAGCTTAGGAAAAGAAGGTTGTTGGATTTGAGTGTTACCTTCTTCCTTTTTATCTCAGCCTCTAGGTGGAGATGGAGGGATGGTTGTTTAGAGTACTCTTTCCGCGGGAAATAGGGTGCCGCCTCCTGTATCTGTGCAATGAATGTGATGTTTCTCCAGGAGCTTTATTTTTGTCATGCGTTCGGGTTCACTGGGTTGTGCGGGTATAGGTAGCACAGGTGCAACAACATGAGTGAGATGAGGTTGGGGTTGAGGTGGAGGCATTAGAGCAGGTGGTTGACTTTGTTGATGCCTCCAGCATGGGATGGATTGTTCCACGGGTTCTTGTGGAAATACTCTCTTTGAAATGGTTGGTTTGCGGTAGGGACAATATGAGGTTGTAAGGCCAAGCGGGAGGTGTAGAACGAGGATGGAGGAGTGGGGGTGTACCAGGGTTGCATGGGTGCACTATGATTGTTGTAATAGTAAGATTAAGGTGCACACCGCCTTGTTGATATGGTCGAGGCTTGGGGCCTTCTCCTAGTTGATGAAGCGAGTTTCTCTTCATTGCTTCCCCACCTTGATATCTGGGCCTTAAGTCTGGTAAGGAGGGACACTTTTTGTGGCATGATTCTCCTCATAGACTAAGCAAACCTTGACATTTTAGTGGAAATTCATTTCTTGGGTGCTTCTGGTACATCTAGGAAAAAAATATATTTCTAGGGCTCTCTCTACTTCCTCTTGTTTCCTTTTGACTTGCATTGTGTCCATTTCTGTGAAGAAAAGTGTGCAACATGTCACTCTTGGCAGTTCCTCTAACATGTTTCCAATCTGTCTTTATGAAGTGGAAGAGGAAGGGGTATTGGATGTGTTTTTTCCGGCTACGCCCTTCTTCTTTTAATGCTAGAATGGTTCTCGAAGACATTTTGTGTTTCATAGGCGGTTGGTATATATCTCCTCTGATAGCATATTCAGGTTTGTGTCTCTTCATAGTCCTCGAAAAGTACAGAAGTTTAAGTGATGCGGGATCAAGAGTCGTTAGCTCTCTTGTAGTTTAATTGAAACCTCTCTTCATAATCCTCTAATGATTCATGTGAGGTCTTAGAGTCATCCTAAATAATTCATCATTAGTTTCCTTGGACCTATAGTAGTCTGCGTATTTTGTTTTTGGGGTCTCTTCGTTTGTGCCAGAGGTAGTGATGTCCCCGAACCCAAATGATCATGAACTAACACAATGTTGCATCCTTAAGGGTGGATGGGAATAGCTTCAAATTTTGATCATGGAGGTGTATTCATAGAGTCCTACAAACAATAGAAGAAAGTCGAACATGAATGTGTCATGGTCCTCGAGGTAAGTCAAAGTGTGGAAGCAGCGAGGGGCTAATGTTTTATATTTAGTTTCCCCATTTTCCTCTTATGGGAAGAGCTCTCTGAATCTCGACCATGGTTAAGATGGGTGAAGCAAGTCCCATAGTTGAAACAACGTCTTATTCTTCTTCCTGATGGTTCTCGGGTATTCATAAGGCTCTCCCTATAGGGGTTCAATCCTTGCCAGAAGAGTGAAGGGTGGCTAGAAAAGAGGAGGTGATGTGGGGGTTTTAGGTAGATTTGTCTTTGAGTATTCCTACTCCTATGAGGCATGAAAATGGATATTTTTGTATTTTTCCAATATTTACGAAATGACATGAAAATGAAAATGAAAAAGAATGCTAAAACAAATCAAAATATCTACTAGACGCCTCCCAAGCTCTTGCCAAAAAGTGGTGAACGTGAGCATTACACCAAGAGCATAGCTCCCAAGGAGCTACCTAGCTTTACTTCCAACCCAGTTCGTACAAACTTGGAGATGGCGGTGCTATATCACACAACGGATACATTTTTCTCATGTCATCCTCTTACGCTTTACGAAAGAGATTATTTCTTAAACTATGATAGGAAGCTGGAAAATGTTGATGAGAGAAATGACATAAAGGAAACTAAATTAATTTTAAAGAAAGAAAATGATGGGAAATGAAACTAATTTAATGTACGAGAAAGTAATGAAATATTAAATTAAATTCTTGAAAAGAGAAATGAGAGGAAAACTAACTAAATTAACTGAAAGGAAACTAATTTAAACACATAACTTGGACAATATCTAAACACACCTAACTTATCTTATGCTCTATCTGTGTATCGCCATCTAAGCTATCCAGATTAAACCTAATTGAAAAATTGTTGATTTACGCTTGGATAAGAAAGGGAGTAAGGTGCTAATGCAGAGGATAAACACATGGCTAGTTAGAAGAGGGGAAAGAGTGGGTTTTAACCTTATTAAACTTATTACTGCTTCAAAAGGCTTTTGGATTGGAATTATTTAGAAAGCTATGATCGAGGGAGTTGCGATGGAGGGTGATCTATTAGACGTTTGGAGTGGTAAAAGGGTAACATGAAAAATCTAAAAAAGTGCGATTTGCGAAGTGCGATGGGGGAAAAAAATGCGAAGTGCGAAATGAAACGGGATAAAGCGCAATGTCTGAAATGCTGATATCTATGTAATATCGCAAAGTTGGAGGGATAAACGAAAGTGCTGATGAAAAAATTTCAAAGTGCGAAAGTCGATGAATTTGATGTGGCGGGTGGGATGGCGTGGCGAGTACGAGCGATATCGCAATTGTATGAGAGAGGTAAGTGTTAACAAAAAGAAAAGTTGCAGAAATCACGATTGCATAAAGGTAAAACTAAAGAAGTGCGAGTGTGATGGGCCAAATGTTGCAATTTGCGATGTGGTTAAATATTGAAGTGTGAAATCCGATATCGTATTTTTCAATATCTAAAGTTTGTACAGGGTAGTGGAAATGTTGTCAGAGAAAAATTTGCAAAGTGTGAAATGCGGCTGGGTGACGTGGCGATGTGGCCGTGAGGAGTACGAAGAATATCACAATCGGCGTTTGGGCGGTAAGTCTTAAAAGGAACCAAATAAAGGATGTGAAAATGTGATTTGTGATCGCGGAGTTATCCACGATTGGTGTTTTGAGCGGTAAGTCTTAAAGGAAAAATAGAAAAAGTTCTTGAAGTGCAATTTGCGAAAAGGCCAAAGGTTGCAATGGGTCGGATGACGTGATGGTGGAGACAGGTGGTGGAGCATGATACCAATATCACATGGCGGCAATGACAGTCCTTGAAAAAGGAAAACGATGTGAAGTGTGATTACGAAAAGTGCAGTCGAAGTCTGGGCTATCATAGTTCGCAATGCTCATTAAAGCTGGAGAGGGTAGCGAGTGTTGTTTAGAAAAGTTTCTAAAGTGTGAAATGCGATAGTGGGAATTTGAGGAGGAAGGTGGAGGTGAAACTTTAAATGCACTCAAGCGTTTTGTGAATAAAAATATGTGGCGGCCCGCAATGAAAGAAGGAGGGAATAGGCGTAGCAGAATTGGTTGAGCATGAAACTAGAGATGAAAAGTAAGCCGGGAAGCACCACTGATATGCAGAGTTTGTGAAAATAATTCACATGTCCTGCAACTTATGGCAAAACGAGACAAATGTGTAAAAATAGAGGTGCAAAGGAAGACCTTGAAAAATGGTAATGCAACTCTACTTTTAAACTAGAACAATGAACATAAATCCATTTTGTGTCCCAGTAGGATGGTTAAGCCACAGACTCAGCTGAGAGATGAGAAGGGGGTCTTGATCAATTTTTTTGGTTTATCCTCTATTTATGACTCCACGAAGCAAATGAAACCTACAACAGCACATGAAAGAAAAACTAAACAACAACTTTGAAACATAAACGAAATTGCTCGGAAACGGAGACTATGGGATAGCCCGAAGCGAGAGAAAAAATACAACGAGAGGTAGAAGTAGCATGGTTAGGCCCTAACCCCCAAGCCTAGCTCTTTGAAACTTAAATTAGTAAGTGAAATTGGTCTGCACATTTCATAAAAGAATAGCCTCATACATTTCGAAGTTTGATCAACGTTGATTAAAATAAAAAGCTCAATATCTTGCAACAAAGTTTCAACTAGAATATGACCCTTCTAAGCTGTCTCTACTCTATTTATTTAGGGTAGCTACCAACGAGATCCTAGAAGTATTGATTGAGTCCACTTGACTCCAGAATAAAAAAATTGAGTTGTTTGGCTTCCTCTAGAATTCAAATTGTTTGGAGAAAATATTTGGGATCCTTGGGCTGCCTTTGGAATTCCCGCTCATCTTGTCTCTTGTTTCATTTTCTTTCCTTTTTCCATTTGCTTTGTTTCTTTCTGTCATTAAATTGATTCACTTTAAATAGTTTCATTGTTTAGTTTTGCTTTAGTCTCCACTATTGTAGTTTTCATTTACTTTTGGAGGTAGTAGGATAGAGGAAAAAATCCAAAACTTGTCGTCAACCTCCCCTCTCATCTATCTAATCAGAGTTTGGCTTGAGTGAACCTCTCACAGACCAAAAATTACTTTTTTTTAGTTTAGGAAGAAATTTCATTCACCGAAGTTTTAGGTCTCTTTCAGTTGTTTTTATCACACATTTTTGTCTATTTTAGTGCATGAATGGTAGGTTTGTTACACTTACGAGCAACATTGGTGCACCTCCATCCCATCTTTGTTTCTGCTTATTCTGCTGCACCCACCTTTTATTCCCACAAACATTGAGCCTTGACTTGCCTTATTCCTTTTTTATAATTAATGGTTTTCTTTACTCTTCCCAATGCGAGGAACACATAAAAACCATTCAAAAACTTGACCTCCGCCTTCCTCCTTGAAATCCCCACGACGCCATACCGCATTTCGCACTAAGTCGGTTTAAGTTGTTCCGTTAACACTGCTCCATCTTCAATTACGTATTGCGATACAACATGTCGCATTTCACAACCTTCATCTTTCCTTTAAACTTCCCACTGTCCACAGGAATCGCAATTGCATACAAAATTTTCCCCTTTTCCTTAAGACATATCACAGCTTCCTTTAATTGATTGATAGTGCGATCGTGCTCAGCCCATTAGTCCCTACCACGTCATCCCTATTGAGAAAATCTGTTTCATTATACCTCTACCAACATTGAGATCGTATCTAGCACTTTTTATTTAGTTGTATTGTACTTGCCATTCTTTTCCACCAATTGCGGTGTTGTTGCCCATCGCAAATCACTCATCACAACATTTCCCTATTTTGCTTTAACATATCGTTTCCAAATTCGATCTGATATTGCATACATCGCATCACAAAATCATGTTTTGTTTCTTTCTTTAACCTTCTGCTGCAACTCTGCGATATTGTGATTTCGATATAAGCCCCACCTCCATGTCCCGGCCTCTGCATCGCACATGTCAAAATCACATTTTCTTTTCTTTTCTTTTTTAATCGTCTTTGCTCTAATTTTAGGATTGCGTTGCGATATCATGCTCCTTGCTCTTGCTCTCCATTGCATCTCCAACATCGCATATTTCACATTTTTTCCTCTTCAAAGCCATTTATACGCGATATTATAAGGTTTTATAAGGTTTAAAATCCCCGCTTTCCACTTCTATATTGTGTTTCATGTGCTAAGCCCTCCATTGGCCTCTTTAACTCTTTTTATTTCCTCAAGAGATGCAAATCAACACTCTTTTTTAATTAAATTAAGTGATGGATATCTTAGTTGAATGAATAGAAGCATGGTAGATAGACTATGGATAAATAAGTGAATTTAGCCCATTTGGCCAAGTTAAGTGTGGTTTGCAATTAATTTCCTTTACGCCATTTATTCTGTGAAGTTAAATTAGTTTCATCATTTCTTTTCCGCAAAATTAAATTCGTTTCATTCTTGTCATTTCATTTTTACTTATTTTAGTTTCCATTGAAATGTGACAAACTTAATCAAAATCAAAGTAAAGGGTGAACTGTATTAGGATTTTTTCCATGGATAGATGGTATTTAACATGATTTTGTAGTGTACAAGTGGGTAGAGATTATATAGCACATGTAGGTGATAGTGCCGAAGAGACTTCAAAAAAATAATAAGGGGACCATAGTGACCCTACGGTGGAGTAACTAGAAAGAAATGTTGGAGAGCGACCTACAATCGGGAAACTAAATAAGAGACAAAGACAAGAAATAGAGATGGAGGTCGGTGCAGTATTTGGGGAGAAAGAGGAAAGGAGCATGAAAATTCATATGTGCTCCTAGGAGGTAAAGTACATGGCAATGGAAGACTAGGTTAGTTTAACGGAAGACAAAGTTGACAATATATAGAAGTTTTGAAAAAATGGAGGGAAATGGACACTTGGTATCTCCTCAAGAAAAATGACCAAATGTGACAAACAACATATAGAACTATTATGTTTGAAATAGTAAGTAATAGTTTAGGAATCTTAATTGATTGATATTATTAATTAGAATTTATATCTTCCACGATGAGTGTATTGCAAAATATCCAATAGGTGGCTAGGGGGATGCACTCGACACCCCACCCACCTAGTGAACATTAAATGGAAATGGTGTGGCTTATCTTGGGTATGTGACGCATGTAGCCACGTGTGTATTAGTAAATAAAAGGGGCAAAAGATGATTAATGGAATATTCATTTTTGGTGAAGGTTGAGGGCTATACTGGCACGGTGATTTGAAATTCTTCCTTCTATCTATCCATTTGATTGGTGCATATATTTTTGTATTTTGTCTCAATTATGCGCCTAGTTCACATTCTAGGAAGATTTCATCTTGCTTAGAGGTGAAGAAGTGGATAGACGGTTTGTTCAATATGTGAAGGGAGTTAGTTTTTGAACTTGATTTTGGGTATAATGTGTCACGGTGTCGTGGGAGAAGTGCAAGTATAGATACGTAGGAACAAGCATTTTTATGTTTTTGCAATGGATGTAAGAAAAGTTCAAGGGGTGAAGAAATTTAGTTGGTAAGAGAAGAATTGGTTGTTCGGTGTGGAGCTTGGTTATGGAGGTTGATGATACCCTCCAGCTTGTGCTTCATGAGACAAGAATGATAGTATGAATCCCATTGAATTAATTTTTCAATTTTTTATATTACTCTATTTGTGTTAGCTCATCCCTAGTCTATGAAATTCTGTACGATGTCTATGTTACATTTTGGGTCTTGGATCTAGTCTTGTTTTGGTAAATAAATACGTTGAAAATACATATCTAAAGCAATGGAGTGTCTCATGATGAGTGTAATTCCAAGGGTCGACATTCTTTGCACTTGGTTTCATTTAAGTTGGTGTAATTCCGAATGTATGGTACTTTATTTCTGTGTAAACATTTTACATCAAATATTTCGGTTTTCAACAAACTCAAGTAGAGAGAGGTGAGAATCTGTAGTATTTTCATATAGGTTTTCAAATGTGTGGTATAGTCTACTTTATGGTTAACTATGATGGTAATGGTATCTTAGTGGGACCGTATCCTAGTTGTGTTTGTCTAGGTCTTACTCTTGTCACTTTAGTGGTTTTTGGTTTCTTAGTTCTTGCTATTAGTGTGACCCGCTCCTCTCTAAAATAAATAGAAGATAAAAGATCTGTTGTAGAAAGAGGTGGTGGTGGTAGTACCAAGTGTAAATGGGGGGATAAAATATTTTGTTAAGTTTAACCGCTAGATATTTTAACACAGAGTACCCATAGATACATGGCAAAAAATTGAGAATTTTTGAGACTCGAGGCAAAGGTAGACAATCCCACTCTACTTCTTAGATTTTTGGATGAGGTCTCTTGATGGAGTTCAGGAGTAAGTGAGGTCCATACTAGGATGGAAAAATAATATACTAATTATGTCACTCTTCATTGGTAAATAGAGACTCTTGCTTGGTATAGTATTGGAATGAAAGATAGGTAGAAATTCGATGTTGCTTCTTAGAAGACATCAAATGGATGTTTTGGAACTAGTGTTTTACTAAGGCGCACTCTGGAAAGAAACTTGATTTGCAATTTAGACAATGCTACTACTCTTGGATCAGTGATAGCGGTCTACTCCCATCCCTTAGTCGAATCATAATGGTGTTTACGTTTGCTAGCTATAGGCATTATTTGTTATGTTTTATATTGGCTTCTAGTGTGTTTGGCCTAAATTATTTTGGCTTCGGTTGGTTGTATATTTATTGTATTATGGGATTAGTAGATAAGTATGAATTATCCATCATTCTTAGAAGTTAATAGATATCATCTTAGTGTTCATGTCAAAAACAACTTGTAATCTCGATTTTGGGTAATGCAAAAGTGTTTAAATTTACATAAAAAAAACCATAGATATAAAATATGATGGTCACTAATAGGAATCATTATTTTAATTTATATAGTTAAATGGATATACATACATACATACATATTTTTTGGAATGAAAGCAGAGACAAATCTTGGGCGATTCCCCAAATGCCAATGTCTCAAAATTGCAAAAATAATTCCCAATGCAGACACTCAATTTCAGTCAAAAACTTTGTATTACTCTAAGCATTATTTATTTGAATTACATACATGTATTATTTAAATTAGATATGGTAGGAAATGCATTTCTAGTTAACAAAATATCTTAATAGAAAAATATCAAAAGAGCACAATTTTGGAGAGCAATGAATTCTAAATATGTGCTTCAAATCGGGATCGGAAAATATGAATGAAATAAGACAACTGAAAGAATTTTCAAACCTTTAGTTTTGTATCTGAAGAAAATCTAGTAGAAAATTCGTAAATCCCCCTCAACATCATGTGAGCTAAATGTTCCATGACTCATAGCTTTTGGAATCCTTGTACAAGAAAATCCTAAACGATCATCAATCCTTATCCAAAAATTCCTTGTTTTCTTGATCCTGTAATCTTTGTCACCAGAATCAGATATTTTGGTTTCGAACTTTGTAAACATCAAAGAAAAAAATAAAATCAAATCCAAATGACGACGAAAACATCTTCCATCTTGCGTCATTTGGTTTAACCCAATGACCTGAACAAATAAAATCAAAACCAAAAACATCTGCTAGTTTCTCACATATGTTGGTTTTTTGACATAATTTACCAATGACTCACAATGTTTTTGGACCCTTATCAAATATGTGAGGTTTTTCTTGACGAGCCCATCACCCTTGAGAAATATCAAAATAGTGGCTTAACATTGAGATCTTGAAAAACAATGCTCTTGAAGAAGCTCCAGAAAAGAAATAAATAAATAATTTTATTTTTCAATAAAACATTTGTCAACATCCATTAAGAAAATTTCATTGGATTTCTCACATAATTCACTCATGACTTACAATGTTTGAAATCATAAGTTGAGTATAAGTGGGTTCTGACCTTGAGAACACATGACTCATAGTGTTTGAGTCCTTGGGAATTGATATTTCATGAGGGAAAACAAGCATCCTCATTAAGAAAAACAATGTTTTTCTTGAAAAAATTAGCTTTCAATAAATAAAAGAACAATACTTTAATTATAGTTTATAATAATTATTAAAATTTTATAATAGTTATTTCTAAAAATAATTTATGTATTATATATTTAATAATATTATTAAAATAAATGTAATTTAGATTAATTAATATTAAAGGAAGAATTTACTTTTAAAATTCAAAAATTATATAAAATTGATAATTGACTATGTGATAAAAGATTTATTGGTTAAATTAATTTATTTGAAAAATATTTTAATTTTAGTTATTAGGGTATTTATAATTATAATAATTAAAAATATTTTTAATATTAAATATTTAATTATTTATATATATATATAATGGTTAAAGATAATGTGAGATATAAAACATTTTAATGGCAAACATGGTGTTTTTATTATCATAAAAAAGTTTGTAATTTGAATTTTCCATTCTTATAGTAAATAAAGATTTTTATAATTAATGTTTATGGTCTAAATAATCATATATTCTGTAGAGTGTGAATAATAATTTTTATGAATGAAATATGAAAACATATTAAACAATATTTAAATATATTTATAATTAAGTAGGATATAAATGAAATGATAGATTTATTTTGATACATATAATAAAATAAAGTAAATGGTAGCAAATGTATAGAGGACTTAGTTCAAATTTGAAAGACTTCAATAAATATTATGCATTGGTTAGAAACCATTATATATAATAATTCTGAAATGTGAGTTGTGTATGAAGGTATCTACAATAGAAATAAAGATTAAACATATAAAAGACATTGTGAAACATTGTAAGGAATTGAATAATTTTATTTTTTCCATTGGTAAAATGATTTCCACCAAAAATAAGATCAAACATACTTAGACATTTGTGAAACATTGTAAAAATTGAATAATTTTATTTTTTTCATTGAAGTAGAAATGATTTTTAACAGAATCTAAATTTGACTGGATGAAATATTGTTTTTACTCTAAAAATAAATCTAGCTTCTAAGAATACCAACACTACAACAAATTTTCTATTGTAACATTTGATGTATGTAATGCCATGAATTCATAAATGGTTCTTCACCATTTCGAGAACAATTTGTATTTCATACTATTACTTTGAATAGCGAAAGAAGGTCATATTTGAGGAACTTTTATCACAGTACATCAAAAACTATTTGTGAAAAACACTCATAATTATTTGATATCTCTTTTTAAACTCCCACCCAAATTGAAATTCAAAAATACTATTAAAGGATTCATGTATTTGGTAGCCCAAATTGGATGAAACTCTATTTTCATGTCTTAAGGACACATAAGTTGTTGAGCGGATTACTTTTCCAACCTAGAGGACATATGAGAGAAATTTGATAAATATAAATAGGGGAGGAACCTATCCAGATTCCACTCCCTCCTTCAAATTAATGAGTAATTAGTGTGCCCCTATAATAATTGACAAGTGGATTTTGCCTTAGGAGGAAAAATAGGGACCTAAATCTACTAGATCATAAGCATTTTGGCCCATTTCACAAAAAAATAATTTTAAACTTTTGGATGATTGTGATTTCATGTTGTTTAAAATCCATTTTTTAAATGCATAAATGAATTTAGTCATAATAATTGATGCGGCAATGAAATTGTATTAGATTACACAACTAAAAATCCATGATTCTAAAAAAATATCTACTCCATTTATGAAACAATTAACCATAAAAATTCCTATAAAGGGCAAAAGCATCTAATGGGAATACACCCTTAAATTGTTTAGGCTATTCATTCTGTTTCAAATGTCAAAGATGATGATGGAGGACTTATTTAGGAATTGGGTATAGAATCAAGGGTACTTAGGATGCTTTGGTATTTATTGTCCCTTTCATTTCTCTTCTGATTTTCTAGTCACATTGGTTCATGTTTAGGTGATCCTAGGCATCCAAGTGGCTTTGTCTGTAAGTGCAAAGGTTGAACTTATATTAGTTTCCATGGATATATGTGGAAATCAACATTATTAAAGTGTGTATAAGGGGGTGAATGTTATATAGCACATATAGATAATATGACAAGAGTCTTATACTTACTAATGAGAGGTAACCATGGCGACCCTTTATTGGAGTACTAGCATGAAATGTGGGAGAGCAATACCTACAATTTGAGAACAAGAATATACAAGACACAAGGTAGAGATGGTGGTCCAAATTTGGTATTTGAGAAAAATAGGTAAGGTCATGGCTTCGGATGTGATCCTAGGAAGTGAAGTAGATGGAAAGGGAAGATTTGGTTAGCTTAATGGAATACAAGGTTGATATTATGTAGGATATTTTAAGCACAAAAATGGAGGGAAATCATTGTGCTTGGTCTTTCCTCAAGAAAAATGACCAAATGTACCTTGTGCAATGTAATAGATAACTATTATGGTTGGAAATAGTAGAAATTATTCATTTAGGAATCTTAATTGATCGATCTTATTAATGAAATATATATTTAATGCGAGTTTCATAGGATCCAAAAAGGTGGCTAAGGGGATGAACTGACACCAACTTGATCAAGTTCATCATGACATTACGTGGCTGATCGGGTAATAAAGTATGGCGTTGACCTTACATCTTCATATTTCAAAGCTCCTTGAGCACAAACTTCTTGTTGTCGATACTATTTCAAGACAAATATATCAATCATCACATTTCATCTGAGTATCTTTCTTGTGCACAGATAATATGATCTCATACTACCTCCAATATGATCATCCTCGCCTTGGATACACACTTCTTCTATTAGCTAGATTTAGAGTATCAATACGTTGTTGGTTTACGGATATCATTATCAATGAATTCCTTCGAGCCATTATCTTACAACACTTCCTCCATGTGTTCCTTAAAAAATATTTATACCTCAAGGGTATACTCAGTCTTGATCCATAGAAACATATGCTACTAGCTTTGAAGAATTGATCTTGCAAATTCAATCCTCTTGCGATAATAAGTTAGAAATATCTTCTCTACTATGAATATTTCTCTAAACTAGTGTATAATTTATAGAAATATAGCTCGATACCATGTATAAATTTGATATGTAGATCTGAAATTTGCTCATGAAATTTACAAAACACAAAACTCAAAATGACTCTCTTGATTTAGGCATTCAATTCATGTTTAGGAAGAAGAAATCATAGACATGTATAAATATTTATCCCACATGCAAATATCTATCTAGGGGCGAAAGTCTCAAAACCCTTCCTATATATATTTCATTAATCATAGATCTGGTCGTACAATACTTTCTCAGCTTTGATGATAACCTTGCTATTTGTATATTCTATCCCTCTACTTGACTAATGACTCTTGATACTTAGCGGTCGTCAAGCACCTAAAGGTATTATTCCTTGAATAATTCCTTGAGGAATTAGTCCCCTATTAATTAGGAAATTCCTTAATACAGAAATGTGTAATCTATCTACCGTCATCCTCTAACGGCATTCACCACTTATACCTTCGTATTCTACAGCTGATAGTACACTACCATGAATCTCCATCTCAACTAGGTAACTTTCGATTATAATTTAGGGTGATTGATTAGTTATCTGGTTGATCATAAGTGATTTTAAGTGACACTTCCACAACTTAACTTTCCACTACTTCCTCCAAATTAAAGACTATTTAACTCAACACAACTCAATTAAAATACGATTAAATTCTTACAATTTGAAAATTAACTCAACCTAGCCTCCAAAAATTAGGAATCCCACTTAACACAATTGATAAATTCCCTAAATCCTAATTAACTAAGATAACTAACTAGTGACAACAACCATATGACCTCATTTATATCATTCAGACCATTGATGTGGAATTTTAAATTTTCTCAATTTGACTAAAGCCAAAATAAAATCAAATTCCTTGCTAATTCTAGTAGCATGTCTTTGAGAGAGAGTTGATTGCTCAAGAAAAAACAATAAATGAAAAGTTTTCAAATCTTATATGTTGTATTATTTCATTTTTATAATTGGCTAACATAGATTAGGTTAAATATTAGCATGCTGGAAGGCATAAGTCGATACATCATGTTGAGAAGGGGAAGAATTTGGATTTTTGGAACAACCATTAGTATGCATTGGCTCGGTTGTACAACAACGGAAATTAAACTTGTTTAATTGGTATAAAAAGTGAGAGCTCTTGGCATTTTGGAGTGCGACCATTGGTCTTGATATTATATTTTACTTTTGGAGTAGGTTTAATTGTGGCTTGGCACAATGGTACAACTAATTTTAATCGGTACGAAAGAAATACTTGTGGCTTAAGGGAGAATAAAAAAAGTTTTAAGGGAAAAAAGTGTATTATAATGTAGTATATGAGATGGAAAATTTTCACATTATGGTATCATTTGATTTAAGTGAGTAGCAACAAGTATCTTCGACAAAAATTATTATGATTAGCCTCTTATATCCTTGTGCCATTGAAGTCAAATGGAGAGTAAACAATGAGAGTGAAATGTGTCTAGATGTGAGTATAAATAATGAACCACGGGGTAGAGTGATCAACAATCAAATTTTGTATAAAGGGGAGAGAAGAAGAAGTAAGGGGGAAAATTGCAATGGCTTACACATACATTTAAAATAGATATTTTACGTGGGAAATCCAAATTTGGAAAAATAAAAATATTTTTCGGTATATAATATTTATTTACAATGTTACAATAAAATATTTACATTGTGGCATTCATTAACCATAAATGAATTAATAGTATATAGTTATTTAATTATAATTACTTTACCATGGACTACAATAATTATGTGCCATAAAATATATGAAAGTGAAAGGTGTGTTTTGAATATCGTAGAAATAAACCACCCAAATGTTTTATGGAACCCTCAATTTCTCATTATGCATGAAAATCACATTTGTAGCTAATCATGCAAATAATATAACACATACCCAACATTTTTCATATTAATTTTTATTCTAATTCCCCAATGCATTTCAACTATGGGGCATTGAATATTTTGATTTCTTTATGAGTGGGTTTACTACAAGTATTTTATAAGTTTTAATAATCTATTTTTGTTACCATTACTAACAAAAATAATGATTTTATATGCTTTTTTATAAATTTAGTTTTCCATGTGTTTCCATGGTTCAACATGGCTCTACAAAGGCATATTAATTAGTGGAAGATGCCATAGTTTGCTAAATTAAATATGGGTGGTTACAAACTCCTATAAAGAGTGTATGGAAGCACTAAAATCTTGATGGTTAGTACCCATCACTTAGTTAAATCAATCTTATTCATTATATAACTTCTTGTTTCTTCGTATTGTATGAATTTTGGTAGGCCTCATCTTCAACCCTTTTTCTTGTGTCATATTTGAGTAAGAAAGAATATCTTTCTCAATGAAAAATAAAATATTAAATCCTACTTAGATAATGTAATCAAAGTTAAAAGGGTATATGGCTTCAAAACTTATGATCATTTGTATTTTCATTATTGTTAGTTTTGTATAGGGAGAATTTCAAATAATTTTTTTAATCGCTTGCTTTCGAATGTCACATTTAGAGTTACATGGGAAAAATACTAAAATAGCATAAAAGCATCGATAAATGTGAAAATTACATTCGTATATTTGCGAGCTTCTTTTTTTGTCTTCTTAATAAAAATATATGATAAGATGCACAAGGAAATCCTTATCAATATATGAAAAATTATATCCATATAATGAAGTTATCTAGAAGCAAGTTCTCAACTTGAATGCTTATCTAGATGTCCAAATAATGCTTCTGGATTTGTCCTTAAAGTGCAAACTTGACTTGACTTGTATACACAAATGTCTTACCATCAACATGCTTTTATAAATTCTCTATTATTTTTGTCATTTTACATGTACAAAGGGTGACATCTCTTCAATCTCCTCATTTATAGCATCTCTATTCATAATGATCCTGATATGCACCGCAGGCTATCAAAAAATAAACTGAGACATGTTCTACTCACCACTAGTTCACGGTTGGCATAGTATGTAGAGTGAGCTACATTTTTATAAGCTCCTTGGTCATCTCAAAATCTCACTTGATTTTTCTTGAGCTCTTTAATTAACTTGTGTAATTATGGATTGTTGAAAATGTCTGAAGCAAGCTAAATGTGTCGAATTTGCATTCTATCCAAAGCAAATGAATGCGAAATTGAAAATACTACATTTTCAACAAAACTAATAAAAAATATAGTTGTAATGATCCACAAAGCATACTTAATTGCTAGATGCAATAGCTAAGGCTAATAATTTATGATATTATTTTATGAAAATGCTAATGAATGACCAAAAACATGTCGATAGAGACAAGAAATCTGAGTAGTGTAATACATGGCAAAAACACAATGAGAGTGGCAAAGTAGGCTCCTATAGCCATGTTAACAATAGAAGGAAAGTTAGAAAGGTCTAAAATAATAACTCAAAGAAAGAAATATGCAAATAAATAAAATGGATACGTTTAAGAAAAATCTGATGAAGACATATCAAGTGGTGCTCAAATTAGCCCAATGGTCTAGGTCCATTGGTTGTTGGTAATGTATTTGGGCATTTGGCTAGAATTATGGAAACAAGTGTCCGACTTAAATCTACATAGGTTAGCCATGGTAATCTACACCAATAGATTTATTATGGATGGCATCAACAAATGTGGAGAAGCACCTATTGAGTTTCCCTAGATATTTTTTCTTGAAAAGGAAAAAAAAAGTGGTGTTAGAATTATAAATTAATGTTGAAAAAGAGGGCACTAAAATATTTGCTTTCTCATGTGAGTTTTCAAAATGCATAATTCCCTTGCAAATTTTCTTGACTCACATATTCTTCAAGAAAACCCCTTATTGCAACAACTTGTGCCTTATGATTTTGACTCACAATTTGATTTCCTAGTATAAGCCTCTTAATGATAATTTGATTTATGTGTTCTAGGCAAGAAATTATACCTGAAAAGAGAATATGAGAACCACATTATAACTACAAATTTTATCATGATATTTGTAGTAATGGGTATCAAGGATATTTATCTAATGGGAACATAGTTGATTCCTTCAAAATCCTAAATACACACAAGCCTGGTCACCATGGCTACATATTTTGTCATGATATTTGTACTAATGGGTGCCACTAATATTTATCTAATGGGAACATGCACGATTCCTTAAAAATCATAAATATACACAAGCCTTGTTACCATGCTAATGAATTTCCCTAAAAATATATAAATGTAACCATGTGACATATATATATATATATATAATTTTGTTCAAGTATGTTATAATAAGATTGTTTGTATCAATATTTGTAGTTTCATGGGAAGGGTCTTCCAACTATTACCAAATATGCTTATTGGAAAATTTCATAGTGCTTAAATTTCCATCTAATAGAAAAATGATTCATTGATTCTTTGAAAATTAAAGCCACACTCAAATATAGACTAAAAATTGAGATTAAAAAGAGATGTGGGAGGAGACAAGGAATCAAGATACTTGTGAGACAAGAGCATTTATAGAACCAATTAGAAAGAGTATAGATTCATGAAACACTAATTTAGATACTGAATTGAGTTACATGTGATCCATGAAATAAACAAAGTCACATGTGATCCATGAAATAACAAACATTGGTATTTCTAGTTCTTAGGCAAACATTAACTTTTTCTTTCTTGCCCTAATACCTTCAATATTGTTTTAGATACCAATGAACATTAATGAGATGCTAAATTTAGATTTCATACCACTCTTTAAATGTCACCAAAGAAGCTAATAAATTTGAGTTGCAGCTTCAATATTTTAATTTTAGCTTTGATTGCTCATAAATTTCAAACGAATCTCACTAGAAATAATATAAAACTTAGTCCAAATTTGAAAAATAATATTAAGAATTCATAGATTTAAGATAAATCAAAGTTGAAAAATCATAATAATAATAAAAATAAGTAATAAAAGTGTGAAAAAAAACTAAATAAAAAAATAAGAATTAAAATAAAATGAAAATCTGAAAATCTTGAATGGAAATTTGAAAAAAAAATAGGCCAATATTTTAATTTAGAACTCTCTTTCAAATCTTGGCCAATGGGACCAATCAATTTTAATTTAAAACTCTCTTTCAAGTCAAAAGAGAGAAGATGAGATGGAAGCCAATGTATTTTTTGAAAGGAGCACTATAGATATTTATAAAATTTCTCTTCAAATCATATCAAATTTATTTTAAATTTGAAAAGAATGTGAAAAATTCAAATTCACTATAAGTGTGAAGAATTCACAAATTCACTCTAAATCTAAGGTTGGTAAATAATAATAAAACCGAAAATTAGAAAAAAAAAGAGCATGTGAGCTTTCTAAATACACTTTTTTTTTTACACGGCCGTGGGAAGCCATTTTAAAAATTTCTTTTTTAGGACGGTGGTGGAAACCAATTTTAAAACTTCGGAGACCGTGAACCAATTTCAAAACTTTCCTTCAGATCAAAAGTGAGAGGAAATGACATGGAGGGATGGAAAGAGACGGATTTGTCAATATGTGAAAAGGGTGTGCAACATACAGGGGCCATGTATTATTGAAATAAAGACTATTAATATCTATGGAATCTTTCATAGAAAAATCTTGAATCTAAAAAAATCAAAGAAACATACATGCATGCTAGTTTCTTAAATATAATTAAGGACGATGTCAATTTTAAAACTATTGTTGAAAGAAAGAGTAGATTGGACATTTACTTCCTCTGTCTCATCTAGGTTTGGTTTAGTTTGGGTTGTTTTGGTTGAGCATTTCAATATGTGTATGCATGAGTGTGCCATTGAGTCTAAGTCCAAGTGTATTTGTATGGGAAAAGGAAAAAGTAAAAGTACTTTCTCACATTTCATAGATACTAAAGAAAGTAAACTATTGATCTTGATTATGAGACATCACCACAAGGGAATCGGCCTCACTCCAGGAGTATTAAATAATTTCATATATAATTTGATTTAATAATCATATAAATTCAATATCTACAATAAAATCTTTTTTCTAAATTATATTTCTATCTATGTACCTATCTATCTATATATTCAATACTATCATATTAAAAAATCAAATTAATAAATTATAAAACATGTTAAATAAAAATGATGCATATATATAACTATATGTATTTTGTTATTTTAAAGTTATATATATATATATATATATATATGACCAACTTGATTGATATAAATAAGATTTTTGAAGTTATTTCTTAAAGAAAAATATCCTTAAATTATAGGACGTTTCATTAAGGATATATTAGGGATACATAAATCTTTGTAAGAGTAATAAATGTAGGTTCAGTTAAATAGATTCTTAGATTAAAAGTAAACTTATATTAAAAATTATATTAGATGAAGATATATAAATGGTTAGATTTTACAAGGAAGATTAGAAAGGGGCATAAACAATATTATTAATAATTATGATAGATGCAAATTAATTATATAAGTGTCTATAGGGATCAAATCTCTTGAGGTACAAAACTTTTCTCAAGTTTTGGACTGAAAATAATGTTTTGCATATTGAGACAGTTGGTCCCTCTCCATGCTTGATCTCGAATCAAGATGGATTTTATTATGAATATGGTTATCCATATATTTATATAAATTAATGCGTGGAATTTTTTTATGAAATTAATGTAAAAACATTATAATTTATCTTAATTAATTATATTTATAGGATTAATATGAAATTTTATCCAAAATCTAAAAATACCATTAATACTACCAAAATATAATAATATTGATAATAATAACACTTATAATATTAATAGCATTAATAAAAGATTGTAGCAATACAAATATTAATAATAATAACATTAATATTATATAGTATTACAATGTTAATTGGTTTAATATAATATAATATTATAGTATTAAATATTAACTAAATATGGCTAAATATAAATATTTCTTCTTTTATTTTTATTACTTTTTTGGTGTTTTGTAGAAATCATTCTTCGTTTTCAAGGTACTGTACAACTCTAGCAACCAAAAAATCTAGTCACGGTGAGGCATTGAAATCTAAGAAATCTATGATCACCTATATTCCTTTTTTGAGCAATTAATATAAGAATTTGACCATAAGAAAAAATAATAATAATAATAATATTTTTTATTTTTCTGAAGTTATGAACTTAGCTTGACATTAAATGAGGATTACATTAAAAAAAATCTTCAGAAACAAAACTTGTAATACTCTATAGTCATAATCTTTCAAAAATAAATAAAGTTGTATTACATTTCTATGCTTTTATCATCATTATATTTCATAAAATTTGACATCCTAAGGATATTTTAAATAAATTTAAATTTGATATTTATATTTTATATCATATACTCCGGATGCGGATGGTAATTAAGGGCGATGGGACGTTAGTCCCTTGGCGACTCCCGATGGAGTTCGTGTGGGGTGGCCATATGGCCACCTGCAATTCCATTAACACGTCATTTAATCTGCCAACCTGCATGCCATTAACATTGTTTGCTTGGCTTCTATACCACTTCGCTCTGCTCGTCTGGTTTGCTATGGCATTTGTGCATGATCGTTCGACCTGCTCCTGTGCCGTTTGTAGCTCTCCTACTCCGCTGTGTGGTGGCTGCCCTCCTGCTTGTGCTGAGCCGAGTGCCCGCACTCAAACTGGGTGCCGCTGCATGCTTCTTTGCTGCCTTGAGACGCTGCCGGGCCACCACTTCTCCCATAGTGTCTTTTGTTGTTCGAATTCCCATTACTGTGCTCAGTCTTGTTGGTCGCCTTTGCATCTTGCTTGCCCTCATTGTCTTCGGCCTTACCAGCCTGCCTCTGCAACCATGCCGTGGCTCCACCACAGAATGAGGTGCTAACGCGGTGCTAGCAGGGGTCGTGCGACCCGCTCTCATCCTTCTACCAACTCTGACTCCTCCTCTGAGGACGTCTCTTGGGGCCATTACTCGGAAACTCGCAGTATGAGAGGTGGAGCCCATCAAGCAGGGCATGTGCACTTTGCCCAGTCCCGCCCGCCTCCCAATGTCAAGACTCCCCTGCTCGTCGTTTCCCCTGCCTCCCGTGTGTCGACTAGTCTTCACCTTCGTCAATCCTCATAGAGAGCGAAATTCTGCTTCGAATGCTCCCTTGACATGCCTGTCATCACCACTTTCGTTACTGTCACCCTCAGAGAAGAGTCGGTTAACCCTATCCCCTCCCCTACCCCCTGCCCTCATCCCACTCCGGTTAAGGACGAAGCGTTGAACTCTGAGACACCGGTGGGGATTGTGCATACCGACCAGAGCAAGGACCACATGCAGGTGGATGTCATAAACAAGGATAGCATGCCCACTGAAGAAAATGATGACAGAAGGGACGAGTACTGGTGCAGAATTGTGGAGGAGCCTCCATCTCTAGCTCATGACCAGTGAACTTCGCAACCCTCGGCCCACATCGGTACTGTTGCTCAATCATCTTGGGAGATTTTTTGTTTTTCTGTATTACTCTTCAGCTGAAAGAGCTGAATGCTATTATCATATGCTTACTTCTGCTTTGTTAAACTATATGGACAATAGGCCGGTTTCCCTTGCAAGGGCGGCTAGAATTCTTCCTAAAGGACTGGTTTCCCACTCAGGGCAGTCCAGAATTTTTGTTAATCATGGCTATCAAGCCCAGCTTTCAGGCTTACACAGCTGAAGCTGAGGCAGTTTTGTACCAGTATGTTATATAAATAGAATTAGCATTATTCAGAAAAAAAAATATTTTATATCATATAATATTTTTAATAAGTTAAAAATTAATATTTACTTATACCTTGATTTGGTTGGATCAACAAAATGATAGTGCATTTGGTTTTGGGGGAAGTTCCCACCACTATCAAGTTCCACCATGTAATCAATGTAAGGGTGTCATGGAGGATGGGAATTAAGGTTTATGCTTGCAAGTTATAGAGTATTGGATTTTGGAGTGTTTGGTCACAATTTGATATGAGGTGGGGAATTTGAGATCTTATGAGATCTTTCCTGTGTAAAAAGAGTCAAATTTCCAGGGTTGGCTAGACCAACATCCCAAATAGTATGATATCAATCCTTAACTATTGGAAAGGGTTTGCTAGACAATCATCCCAAATAGTCATACCTAAGTAATAAAGAGGAAACAATAACTATAACAAATTTCTCAAGTGGAGTTCCATGTCATATACGAATCTAGAAAGATATTATATAGAGAACTCAAGGTTGGAAAAAGTAAGGAGTAATTTGGGAATCAAGTGTTTCCTTGGGAAGAAGAGTTCCAATATATTTTTATTAAATATATGAATTTATGCAAATGATATATATGAGTATGTATATCGAAAAAAATAAAAATTATAATTTGTAGCTAATATTAACTAATTTTAGAGGGGTGTTACATGTGGAATCCGAGAAAAAAAATACTAATATTGTGACTTTTGTGCTGCCCATGACTCCATCTAACAAAGTGAATGTTTTCTTTTGCATATAATACAAGGAAGTTTAAACAATTTTTTTTTTTTTTTTTAACGAAAATACAAGGCTATACCCAAATATATGAAGGAAAAACCTATGTGTAATTGGGTCAATAAGCAGAAGTACCCACCATGAAATTATTGAATATGATGAAATATTTGTGGAGAGAGTTAGTGAATCTTCATGCCATACATGAAAAAATACTAAAAGCTATTGTAGAACAAGAGTGACTCATTAAAATTAGTCAAACAAGACGAATACCAAAGATTGTAGAAACAATGAGGTAGGAAGAAAACTGAGATAAATCAATGTGGAATACTTTTCAAGAGAAGGCTCGAAGTAAGAAAGAAAAATCTAAAGGGGAATAACATAGTTCATTAAAATTTAATTCTAAGCATGTAAAGAAGTAGAAAATGGAGTTACAAGGAAAATTAAAAAAAAAAAATCAAACTCCCAATATATGATGGGGAATATGAAGAAGCAATGAAGGCATGCATACTCAATATAAACAAATATTTTAATGTTTATAACTATTCTACTGAATTAAAAGCCAAATTAGATACTTACCAACTACATGGAAAATCTTCATGATGGTGGGAAGAAGTTAGAGCAATGCATAATTTATAAAATAAATATTTTAATTAGAAATAATTCCAACGAATCATTAAAAAAAAAAATTTAACAAAAAAATATTTTAATGATAAAACCATATATTTTAATGATTTGAATCTTGCCCAAATGTCACTAGATGAGACAATAACAAAATTTACAAATATTTTATGATATATACCATACATAAGGGAAGAAAAATATAAAGTACAATGCTTTATAAATTGCATCCATCTCTCTTTCAAAGAATAAATCGAGTACGATAATCACAAAAACATGGATGAGGTTATTATAAAAGAAATAATTTGTTACTAGAAGGCTAATACAAGTGATGATAATTGAAATCATGGCCAAATAATAAGAAGGAAATATTTATCGAAGGTGGAAAAGGAGGAAAACTTAGACAATTCAAGCAATCTCATAAGGGGAGTCAAAATTAGAGTTTTAATAAAAATAACAATCAATCCTAAATGACTCAAATGTAAACTTAAAGGATTTAATGGAAATGAAAAACAGCCTTTAAAGTGTCGGGGATGTGGAGAACCACACCTACTATTAAATTATCCTGAAAATATGATATCTATACAATAATTATTGAACACTCAAGAGGCTTCCATCATAAATGACGTGGCCAGGAATATTCTGTGTATTAATGCATCCTTGCAAGAGCTCCAAGCAGAGCATTGATCCCTCCCTAGGCTAGTTTACTCTAGTGCATACTACTCTAGTCGACCCTAACCAACTATAGGCTAGCCTAGTCTAGTTTAGCATAGCATAGCCTAGTCAAGCATAATACACTATAGCCTATATTACTCAAGCATAGCCCACTCTAGCTAAACATAACTTTTCTTAGCTTACTCTAGCTTAGCCTACTCTAGCATAGACCAACTCAACACAATGTAACCTACACTAGCCTAGCATAACCTATCCTAGAATTGCCTAGGAAAGCTTATTTTACCCTAGCCTAGCCTACTCTAACTTATCCTCGCCTACCCTCGGATAACCAGCAAACCAAATATCTACATGTACCTTGAAAAATTCAAGATTTTTGAAGAAATTCCTAGCCTACCGTAACCTAACCTACTTTAGCCTAGCCAAATCTAGCCTAGACAAATCTGGCATAGCCTATTTTGGCCCGTTCTATCCACCTTCAACCTATCCTAGCCTATCCTAGCCTACTCTAGACTAGCATACTTTTTCCTGGACTAGCCTAGCTTAATCTAGAAAATCCTAGCCTAGCCTTAAATTACTTAGCATAACCTATCATACTCTTGCCCATCTTACTATACTCCTACATAGCCAAGCCTAGCGTATCCTACTTTCACCTAGCCTACTCTAGCCTAGATTAACTGACTCTGGCCTAGCAAGCCTACTCTACCTTAACTTAAGCTACACTAGCATATCTTATCCTAACCTATTCTAGCCTAACGTAGCCTAGTTTTACATAACCTACAAAAGGCTAGCTTATTCTAACATATCCTAGCCTAGCTTAGCCTAAGATATTCTAGCCCAGCCTCGCCTAGCCTAGCCTAGGTTAGCCTACTCTGGCCTAGCTTAATATACTTTAGCCTACTCTAGCCTAACTTGGCCTACTATAACCTAGCCTACTCTACCATGGCCTATCCTATCTTAGCCTAAATTATGTATAATTATAAAAATAATTAGAATTTTTTTTTTAATATTAAATATTAAATTATATATATATATTCTTAAATTATTATATAAAACATAATCATATTTAATGGTTTATATTTTCATAAATATAATAAAAGAATAAGAAGTAAATGGTAGCAAATATATGGAGGACCTAGTTAAATTTTGAAGAAGACTTCATTAAATATTATGCATTGTTTAGAAACTATATATAATAATTCTGAAATGTGAGTGGTGTATGATGGTCTCTACAAATAAATAAAGATCAAACATATAAAGACATGGTGAAACATTGTAAGGAATTGAAGATTTTTGTTTTTCCATTGGTAAAATGATTTCCACCAAGAATCTAAATTTGACTGGATGAAACTATTGTTTTACTCTAAAAATAAATCTAACTTCTAAGAATACCCCCACTACAACCATATTGTCTATTTTAAAATTAGAAGTATGTAACCTCATGAATTGCAAATGATTCTTCCTACATTTCAAGAAAAAAATTGGTTTCCATTCCTATTACTTTGAATAGCCAAAAAAGGTCATATTTGAGGAACTTTTATACTATTACATCAAAAACTAGTTGTGAGAAAAAATTCATCATTATTTGAAATCTCTTTTTTAACTCCAACCAAATCGAAATTCAAAAATACTAATTAAAAGATTCATGGATTTGGTAGCCCAAATTGGATGCAACTCCCTTTTTTCATGTCTTAAGGACACATAAGTTGTTGGTGGATTGTTTTTCCAACCTAGGAGGACATATGAAGGAAAATATGATAAATATAAACAGGGGAGGAACCTATCCCGATGCCACTCCCCCTCCCTTCAGATTAATGAGTAATTAGTGTGCCCCTATAATAATTGACAAGTGGATTTACTCCCAATGGGAGGAAAAATAGGGACCTAAATCTACTAGAGCATACGAATTTTGGACTATTTCACAAAAAAATTATTAAACTTTTGGATATGATTGTGATTTCATGTTGTTTAAAATCCGTTTTTAAATGAATAAACGAATTTAATACTTTAAATAATCATCTAGGCACTGAAATTGTATAGATTACACAACTCAAAATCACAATTCTAAAAAATATCTACTCCATTTGTGAAAAAAATAACCATAAAAAATTCCTAGAAAGGGGCGATAACATCTATTAGAATACACCCTTAAATTTTTTAGGCTATTCTTTCTAATTTTCAAATTTCAAGATGATGATGGAGGACTTATTTAGGAATTGTATATGAGGAATCACAATTTACTTAGAGATGCTTTGGTATTGATTGTCCATTTGCTTTCTCTTTATAGTTTTCACACCGTCACATTGGTTCATGTTTGGGTGATCCTAGGCATCAAAGAGTGGCTTTAATTTGATCAAGAATGTAAGGTTGAACTTGTATTAGGAGTTTTCCATGGATAGATGTGGAAATCAACATTTTGTAGTGTATTAGTGGGTAGAGATTATATAGCACATATAGGTGATAATATGACAAGGGTCTTGCATAACACTAATGGGAGGTAACCATAGTGACCCTTTATTGGAGTATCTAGCATGGAATGTGGGAGAACTACCTTTCATTTCAAGAACAAGAATATACAAGACATAAGCTAGAGATGGTGGTCCAAATTTGGTATTTGAGAATAATAAGTAAGGTCATGAAAACTCAGATTTGGTCCTATAAAGTGAAGTAGATGGAAAGGGAAGATTTGGTTATCTTAATGGAATACAAGGTTGATAATATGTAGAATATTTTAAGCACAAAAATGGAGAGAAATCGACACATGGTCTATCCTGAGGTCATCAAGAAAAATGACCAAATGTACCTAGTGCGGAAAAATAGATAACTATTATGCTTGAAATATTATAAATTATTCATTTAGGAATCTTAATTGTGAATCTGACACCAAATTGACCAATTTCATCATGTCATTGTGTGAACCTAATTAGGTAATACAGTATAGCGTTGTTCTTCGACATCTTCATCTTTCAAAGATTTTTGTTGAGCGCAAGCTTCTTGTAGTCATTACTATACCAAAACAAATATGTAAATAATATCCACATTGCATACAAAGTATCTTTCGTGTGGATATTTTATACATTGTGATCTCATACTCCCTCCAATATGATCCTACTCGCCTTGGGTACACACTTATTCTATTCCACTAGATTCAGAGTATCATTCATTGTTGGTTTCTCGATATCATTATCAATGAATTCCTTCAAACCATTATCTTACAACATTTCCTCCATGTGGTCCTTCAAAAAAATATAATTCTAGCTTCCCTCAAGGGCATACTCGAGTCTTACTCCATAGAAATACATATTGCTAGCTTTGAAGAATTGATACTACAAATTCGATCCTCTTGCAATAAAAGGTTCGAAAAATCTTCTCTATTGTGAATATTTCTCTAATACCATGTATAATTTATACAAATATAGCTCTGATACCATCTAGAAATTTAATGTGTAGATCTGAAATTGCTCATGAAATTTACAAAAACACAAAACTCAAAATGACTCTACTAATCTGCAGCATTCAATTCACGTTTGAGAAGACAAATCATAGACATGTATAAATATTTATCACATACGAAGATATTTATCTAGGGGAAATCAAGTGCTCAAAACCCTTTCCTATATATATTACATTAATCATAGAATACAAAATAAACACAATACTTTCTCAAGCCTGAGCACAACGTACAACTGTATATTCTATCCCTCTACTTAACCGACTAACTCTTGCCAATAATTATCCAATTTTAAAGCACTCTAAGCTCTTATTCCTTGAATCATTCCTTGACGAAATATGCCCCTATTAATTAGGAAATTCCTTAGTGAGAAATGTGTAATCCATCTATGGTCATCCTCTGATTGGATTCACCACTTGTACACTTCATAATAGTCTACAACTGATAGTACACTTCCTTGGAATCTCCATCTCAACTAGGTAACTCGAAATATCTAATTTAGGGTGATTGATCAGTTATCTGGTTGATCACCGAGTGATTTTAAGTTACACTTCCATAGCTTGACCTTCCACTAGTTCCTCCAAAAGTTAGAACTAGTTTAACTCACCTTAACTCAATTTAACTAACTTAAATTCCTACAACTGAAATTAACTCAACCTAGCCTCCCAAAATTTAGGAATCACTTAACACAATTGAAGTTCATTCCCCTAAATCTAATTAACTAAGATAACTGAGTGACAACAACCATGTGACCTCATTTATATCATTCAAGATGTCTGTTGATGTGGAATTTTAATTTTTCTCAATTTGACTAAGGCAAAATAAAATTGAGTATTTCTTGCTAATTACAAGTAGCATGTTCTCAGGGAGAGTTTATTGGTCAAGAAAAACAATAAATGAAAAGTTTTCAAATCTTATATGTTGTATTATTTCAATTTTATAATTGGCTAACACAATTAGGTTAAATATTAATACGAGCATAAGTAGTCTATCATGTTAAGGCAAGGGAAGAATTTGGATTTTGGAACAACCATCAGTATGCAATGGCTTAGTTGTACAACAATATAAATTAAACTTGGTTAATTGGTATAAAAAGGGAGAGCTCTTGGTATTTGAATCAACCATTGGTGCAATATTATATTTTACTTTTGGAGTAGGTTTAATTGTGGCTTGGCATAATAGTACAACTAATTTAATCAGTACCAAAGAGAAATACTTGTATTGTAAGGAGAAGAAAAAGTTTAAGGGGAGAAAAGTGTATTACAATGTACTATGAGATGGAAAATTTTCACGTTATGGTATCATTTGATTTAAGTGGTAGAAACAAGTATCTTCAACAAAAATTAATATGAGTAGCCTCTTATATCCATGTGTCATTGACGTTAAATGCGGAGAGTAAACGAGCATTTGAGGTGAACATTCAAGGTGCAATGTGTAGCGATGTATTGAGTATAGATAATGAACAAAGGGGTAGAGTGATCAATAATCGAATTTTAAATATAAAAGGGATAGAAAAATTTAAAAAGGGAAAAAAATGCAATGGCTTACACAGACATTTAAAATAGAGATAGAGATTTTACGTGGGAAATCCAAATTTGGGAAAAAAAAATCAGTATATAATATTAATTTACAATGTTACAATAAAATATTTACATTATGTGGCATTAATTAACCATATATCCATTAATACTATATAGTTATTTAATAATAATTACTTTACCATGGACTACAATGATTATCTACCATAAAACCAACAAGAGTGAAAATTGAAAATTGTGTTTTGAAAATCGTCAAAAATACCACCCAAATATTTTTTATGGGGACCACCCATTTCTAATTATGCATAAAAATCACATGTGTAGCTAATCATGCAAATAGTATAACACATACCCAACATTTTCATAATAATTTTATTCTAATTCCCAATACATTTAAGCTATGAGGCATTGAATCTTTTGATTTCTTTACGAGTGGGTTTATTACAAGTATTTTAGAAGTTTTAATAATTTATTTTTGCTACCATTACTAACAATGTTTTTTTTTAAATGTTTTTTATACATTTAGTTTTCCATGTGTGTTTCCCATGGTTCAACGTGGCTCTACAAGGGCACTATTAATTAGTGGAAGATGCCATGGTTTCTAAATTAAATATGGGTGGTTACAAACTCCTATAAAGAGTGTATGGAAGCACCTAAAATCTTGATGGTTAGTACCCATTTCTTAGTTAAATAAATCTTATTGACATTATATAAATTGTTGTTTCTTCCTATTGTACATTTATGAATTTTGGTAAGCCTCACCTTCAACTCTTTTTCTTGTGTCACCTTTCTAGTAAGAAAGAATACTTATCTCTATGAAAAATAAACTATAATAAAAGGGTATGTCTTCAAAACTTATGATAATAATGTAATCAAAATTAAAAGGGTATGTCTTCAAAACTTATGATAATTTCTATTTTCCTTCGGTATTACATTAGTTTTGTATAGGGAGAATTTCAAATACTTTTTTTTTAATCCCTTGCTCAAATGTTACCTTTAGAGTTACATGGGAAAAATCCTAAAATAGCATAAAAGCATCGATAAATGTGAAAATTAAATTCCAGCATATTTGCGAGCTTCTTGTTTATTTTCTTAATAAAAACATATGATATGATGCACAGAAAAGGAAATCCCTTATTAATATATGAAAAATTGTATCCATATAATGAAGTTATCTAGAAACAAGTTCTCAACTTGAATGGTTATCTAGATGTCCAAATAATGCTTCTAGTTTGTCTTTAAAGTGAAAACTTCGAAGCTTGATGTGTATACGCAGATGTCTTTGCATCAACATGCTTGTATAAATGCTCTATTCTTTTGGTCATTTTACATGTACAAGGGTGTCATCTCTTTAAAATCTATACCTCCCTTTGTAGCATCTCTTTTCCTTGACAGATATAAAATGCCATAGGCTATCAAAAATAGACTTAGGACAATGTTCTACTCACCACTAGTTCACGGTTGGCATATTATGTAGAGTGAGCGACATTTTTTATCACCTCCTTGGTCATCTCTTTAATCTCACTTGCTTTTTCTTGAAGCTCTTTAATTGACTTTTGTAATTATGGATTGCTGAAAATACAAATATGAAGCTAAAAGTGACCAAGATTTTAAAATTCTATCCAAAACAATAGATAGTGAAATTGAAAATATTCAAATTTTGTGAAAAAATAATAAAATATAGTTAGCAATGATCCACAAAGCATAATTAATTGGTAGATGAAATAAGCTGAGATAATTTATGAGATTATTTTATTAATGTCTAATGGATGACCAAAAACATATCTCAATGAGAATAAAAGTACAACTAGTGTAATACATAGCAAAAACACAACAAGAGTGCAATAGTAGCTCCTATAGCCATGTTAACAATAGAAGGAAAATATCTAATAAATAGAAGGAAAGTTAGAAATGTCTGAAATAATAACTCAAAGAAAGAAATATGCAAATAAATAAAATGGATACGTCTATGAAAAATTTGATGAAGAACATATCAAGTGGTGCTCGAATTAGCCCAATGGTCTAGGTCAACTGGTTATTGCTAATATATTTGGGAATTTGGCTAGAATTATGGCAACAAGTGTCCAAATTAAATCTAAATAGGTTAGCCGCAATGATCTACATCAATAGATTTATTATGGATGACATCAACAAATGTGGAGAAGCACTTCTTGAGTTTCCCTAGGTTGTTTTTCTTGAAAAGGAAAAAAAATGGTGCTAGAATTATAAATTAATGCTGAAAAATGGGGCACTAAAAAATTTGTTTTCTCATGTGAGTTTTCAAAATGCACAATTCCCTTGCAAAGTTTCTTGACTCACATATTCTTCAAGACAACCCCTTATTGCAACAACCAATACCTTACCATTTTGACTTACAATTTGATTTCCTAGTTTAAGCCTCTTAATGATAATTTGATTTATGTGTTCTAGGCAAGAATTTGTACCTGAAAAGAGAATATGAGAACCACATTATAACTACACATTTTTTCATGATATTTGTAGTAATGGGTATCACTGATATTTATCTAATGGGAACATAGTTGATTCCTTCAAAATCCTAAATACACACAAGCCTGGTCACCATGGCTACACATTTGTCATGATATTTGTACTAATGGGTACCACTAAGATTTATCTAATCAGAACATGCATGATCCCTTAAAAATCATAAATATACAAAAACCTTGTTACCATGTCAATGAATTTCCCCAAGAAAATATAAATGTAACCATTTGATATATATATATATATATATATATATATATATATATATATATATATATATATATATATATATATATATATATATATATATAAGTTTGTTCAAGTCTGTTATAATAAGATTGCTAAGATTGTTTGTATCAATATTTGTAGTTTCATGGGAAGGGTCTATATATATATATATATATAAGTTTGTTCAAGTCTGTTATAATAAGATTGCTAAGATTGTTCGTATCAATATTTGTAGTTTCATGGGAAGGGTCTTCCAACTATTCCCAAATATGCTTATTGGAAAATTTCATAGTGCTTAGATTTACATCTAATACAAAAATGGTTCTTTTATTATTTAAAAATTAAAGCCACACTCAAATGTAGAATAAAAGTTGAGACTAAAAAGAGATGTGGGAGGAGACAAGGAATCAATATACTTGTGAGACAAGAGCATTTATAGTACCAATCACAAAGAGTATAGATTCATCAAAGAGTGATTTAGATACTGTATTGAGTTACATGTGATCCATGAAATAAATAAAGTCACATGTGATCCATGAAATAACAAGCATTGGTATTTCTAGTTCTTAGGTAAACATTAATTTTTTCTTACCCTAATACCTTCAATATTGGTTTAGATACCAATGAAAATTAATGAGATGCTAAATTTAGATTTCATACCACTCTTTATATGTCACCAAATAAGCTAATAAATTTGAGTTGCAACTTCAACATTTTAAATTTAGCTTTGATTATTCATAAATTTCAAATGAATCTCACACAAAATAACATGAAACTTAGTCCAAATTTGAAAATAATGTTAAGAATTCACAAATTTTAGATAAATCAAAGTTGATAAATAATAATAACAAAAACAAGTAATAAAAGTTTGAAAAACAAAAAAAACAAAAAGCTGAATAAAAATATAAGAACTAAAATAAAATGAAAATCTGAAAATCTTGAATGGAAATTTGAAAAAAAAAAGGCCAACATTAAAACATACTTGCTTTTTTTTGGGACAGTGAGACAAATCAATTTTAATTTAGAACTCTCTTTCAAGTCTTAGAGAGTGGGGTCAATCAATTTTAATTTAAAACTCTCTTTTATGTCAAAAGAGAGGAGATGAGATGAAAGCCAATATATTCTTTGAAATGAGCACTATAAATAACTATAGAATCTCTCCTCAAATCATATAAAATTTATTTTAAATTTTAAAAAAATCTGAAAATTTCAAATTCACTATAAATGTGAAGAATTCACAAATTCATTATAAATTTAAGGCTAGTAAATAAAATTAAAACCAAGAATTGAAAAATAAAAAATAAATAAAAATATTGAAAAAAAAAAAAAACTAAAAAAGCATGTCAGCTTTCTATATACACTTTCTTTTTTTGAGACTGTTGTGGGAATCAATTTTAAAACTTTATTTTTTGGACGGTTGTGGAAACCACTTTTAAAACTTTGGAGACGGTGAACCAATTTTAAAAATTTCCTTCAGATCGAAAGTGAGAGGTGATAAGGTGAGGGAAATATATCCGTTGGAAAGAGAGCCGATTTTTCAATCTGTGAAATGGTTGTGCAACAGACAAGGCTCTTATATTATTGAAAGAAACACTATTAATATCTATGGAATCTTTCATAGAAAAATTTTGAATCTAAAAAAAAAAAATATATATAAAAAAATAAATAAATAAATAAATAAATAAAAAATGCAAGTTTTCTAAATATAGTCAAGGATGGTGTCAATTTTAAAACTATAGTTTAGGTTGAAAGAAAGAGTTGATGAGATGGAGGTCAATGTATCCGCGTGGCATAAATTTCACAGGCTAGTGTATCTGCTTGCATAAATTTCACATTTACTTCCTTTCTCATCTTTGGTTTGGTTGAGCATTTCAATATGTGTGTATGCATGAGTGTGCTTATGAGTCTAAGTCTTTGGTTTGGTTGTGTTAAATACACACATGGTGTGGGGAGAAGAATAAACACACACACAAGAGACTCAACACACAATGAAGGATAAGCGTGCAACTCTCTTATTTTTCCATTATACATGATGTACATTTATAGTACAATGGTGTGACTCTTGGTTTCACATTACAAGGTCACTTGGACTCCATTGTGACTTTTCGCATTCCACACCTACCCATGGAGGATTAGGTGTTCCAACATTCCCCCCCTTAATCCGAAGGGGTATGTGTGAGTCCAAGAAGAGAGTTGTAATACAAATCTGTAAAGTATACATGGCAGCACTTGGGCTGAATCAAATCTCTGAAATGTTGGCAAAAAGAGGTGGTTTAAGGATGACCACCAACACTGGAACACAATACTTGTTGCAGTTCCCGAAACTCTTCCAAAACTGGCAAGAAGCTGAAAGCTTCTGCTAGAGGAATTGCCCCTCATAAAAAGGGGAGACCTTCAACCTAAAAGAAGGGAGGTCTACAACCTGTGATGGTTTAAGGATGACCAACAACACTGGAATGCTTGAAGCATTTCCTGGAACTCAACCAAAGCTGGCAAGAAGCTGAAGGCTTCTGCTAGAGGAAGTGTCCCTCATATATGAAAGGGAGACCTTCAACCTAAAAGAAGGGAGGTCTACTACCTGTGATGGTTTAATGCTGTCCACCAACCAAAGATGATGGTTTAAGGTTGTCCACCAACGGAAGGCATGCTCATGGGCATCCATGTCTCTGGCTACAACTCTGAATCTGGAATGACGAATTGTGGCTCAGGCTCGCTTGAACTGCTATGTCTCTGGCTACAACTCTAAACATGGAATGAGAGATCGTGGCTCAAGCTCGCTTGATCTGACGTCGAAGCTTGTACATGACCACCATTTTCCCCCCTGTCAAGGGCAAGGTGAGATGATGGCGAAAATTCAACTACAAGTTTGCTCAATATCCATGAACAAGTTCTGACATGTGTCTTAAACATCTTCTTGGCTGCTGATGCCCATTGCTAAGAAGCGATCCATGCAAGATGAATCTTTGTTCTTGCAGGAGGCTTGTTTCTAAAGCATCTGTCTGAAGAATGAGTGTGCCAACCACAGTGCTTGCATGGATGAAGATCAAAACAGTGATCTTTCATATGGCCAACTTGATCATAGTGTTGGCATTTTTCAATCTGTTGTTGTTGTGGAAGTGGAGCAGGATCTGAAACAGCTGCAGGTGAACTGTCATACAGGAATCCGACACTCTGAAATATGATGGGCTTGGTGTATTCCGGAATATGAAAGGACACATCCTTGTCATATCCAAGACCAGTTCGGTGCTTGTTGTCACTACTACATTTGGTGGAAATTCCGACACTTGGTTCTGACGCTTTTGACCAAATGTCGGAAATTTTCCCAAATTTTTTCCATCCCGCCCGAAACCGTTGCTATACCGATGTTTATAGAAAAGTGTCGCAATACCGACACTTAGAAAAGTGTCGCAATTGCGACGTTTGGAGGAAGACGTCGCAATTGCGACACTATGGCCCAAAGCATCACTATTGCGACGACTGCCTCCAAACGTCGCAAGTGCGACACAATGTCTAAGTGTCGCAATTGCGACGTTTGGAGGCCTTCGTCGCAATAGCGACGCCTTTTTCGCCGTTGGTATAACGACACTTATATGCACACTAAATAAAAATATGAAACTTATATGCACGCTACATAAAAATGATTTTATTGTTTCGTATCCATCGCAATAGCTACATTAACGTCTGATATCACGCACGCATTCGCCCTCCGCTCTTGCAGAACAAAATTCGCCCTTAGCATTCGCCCTCAGCTCTTGCAGAACAACATTTGCCCTCAGCATTCGCCCTCAGCTCTTGCAAAATGGTAAGTTCTTACTACAGGCCCTTCCTCCTATAGTAGGGTTGACTCTATTTGGGTTTTTTTGGTCAATTCCATTGGATTGTGTTAGGTTGTAGGGTTCTCTCTAGATGTCAAGAATCAAGATTAAATACCCTTTATTATCTTCATCACCCAATACAAGATTTAAATTTTTCCCAAAGAAACGCTTATTAATTTGGCAGCCATTATTTCTCCCTGCTTTAAAAACCCTACATTTAAATGAAAACAAGCATTGCATTTCAACTACAAAAATATATTAGTGTTCAAATGTACATGTGTGCTACAGTAACGTCTGATATCACGCGCGCATTCACCCTCCACTCTTGCAGAACAACATTCGCCCTCAGCTCTTGCAGAACAACATTCGCCCTCAGCATTCGCCCTGAGCTCTTGCAGAATAGCATTCGCCCTCAACATTCGCCCTGAGCTCTTGTAGAACAACATTCGCCCTGCATTTGCCCTCAGCTCTTGCAGAACAGCATTTGCCCTCAGCTCTTGCAAAATGGTAAGTTCTTACTGCAGGCCCTTCCTCCTATAGTATGGTTGACTCTATTTGGGTTTTTTTGGTCAATTCCATTGGATTGTGTTAGGCTGTAGGGTTCTCTCTAGATGTCAAGAATCAAGATTCAATACCCTCTATTATCTTCATCACCCAATACAAGATTTAAATTTTTCCCAAAGAAACGCTTATTAATTTGGCGGCCATTATTTCTCCCTGCTTTAAAAACCCTACATTTAAATGAAAACAAGCATTGCATTTCAACTACAAAAATCTATTAGTGTTCAAATGTACATGTGTGCATCACTTGTGTAGGGTATTCCTTTCCACTTTCACATTATCCAAGAATGTGTGCAGTATAGTTCATATTTTTTGTGATTTAGATTATCTTGAAAAAGGAAAGGTAAATTATTTCCCATGGAAAAGAAGGTTTTCCCTTTTTACTACTGGAAATGGTACAACAAAGTTCCATTTCTACCCGAAACTCCTATGAAACAGGAACCAAATAAAGGCCATGTCCTCGATGGACATCATTTGGCTTTGAAAATGGCCATTGCACCGTGTTGTTTCTTATATTACATCACGATAGTTTCTTAGGTCATTTCTTGTTTCTTGAGATGAAAAACAACCAAAGAAATTGTGAAGATCCTTTCAAGAAATAAATGACCATTTCTCAATCATATCTAAACTATTTTTTATTTTATTCAGTGGTTGCTTACTTTGAGAGAAATTTGACACTTTTATAAGGAATATAACATAAAAACACAAAATGGGAAGGAATTTATGAGGTACATGACCTTTAGTTGTTGTCAATTAAGAATTGATAATACACGATGCATGTTCTGTACTACAAACTAGATTCCTTCCTGGAGTTAGGACACAAAGTATTGAATCAAAGTTGTAGTTTCTAACTTCTTGTATTGGTTCATCAATCTTGAAATTCAGACATTGTATGTCTTCATTGCTTCATGTTTGAATAATTTGCATCATATCGTACAATAGGAAATTAGGAATTATGATTATTATTACTTTATGGATCTGTTAAGTTACTTTTAAGTTTTCATGGTTTAGTGTGAAATTATTCTAGTGTGCCCCTAGGCCCAGGTGAAGGAATGCCAAGGACTAAGAACCCTAGTTTTTAAATGGTATTGTTTCTTATACCCAAAAACCCCTCAACATCACTTCTTATTAGTTCTTAACAATAGTGTTGTAAGAAATTTGAGAATTGATATAGCAAAATCTCGCACTTCTCAAGATAAAGTCCTAAAGCTAAAGTGTGATACCATGTGTAATTCAATAGCCCCATTGTCACCTCACCAACCTCTTTTCACTTCGGGCTAGCTCTCCTCCAACTCAAGAGGGGTTCTCCCTAGTAGATGTTAGGGATCTAATGGCCCAACCAAACCAAGTCAAGAGCCCCCTAACTCTCTATGTTTACTACTATCAATCAAAATATTGAACAATAGGGTTAGACATGCATCCTGAAGATAAAATTGCCAGGGTATTTTTGGGTAATTTCAAAGGGAAAGTCCCCAGACACATATAATCAAGGAACTATAACGTGATTTCAAACATTAAATATCAACAAAATCGTTTAAAGGATATTGAAAGGAAAAAGGTGATGGAATATAGAAAGTGCCTTACTTAAATGCTCTAAGGATTTTTCAATAGTTGCTCCAAAAGCTTCACTTCAAGGCCCTTCAAGATCATCTCCAACAATGCTATACCATCAGCTTCAACAATGTTGCTCCAAAAATGTCCTCAAGGTCTACACAACAAGTTTACTAGAAGTTTCTCCAACAATATATTCAATAAGGTCTTCATTGTCAACTCATCTCTTGTTTGGGTGCCTTAATGTGCAAAGACATGTTTCCAGGACTGAATTCAATGCAAGGCATATTTGAAACTCTAACTCTGTCTTCCAGTGTCTTACTAGAAATTATTTCAATTTTCATTTTGTGTTTTCAAGTTAGATATTGTTTTCAATTTTTTATATTTATAATTTTATTGCAATGTGGCAGACTGATCAGGGCAGTACAGGAACAACCCCGAGACGGGATGATCGCGGAAAGAGGCCAAGGAGCCCGGCGGAAGAACATAAAGTGTGCACAGCCATTGCTCTATCACTTAGCCATGTGCTTTGATGATTCCCTCTTTGAGGAAGAGCTTTCTTCATCCCTATCTCCAGTGTTCTTGTTGCGAAAAAAGGCACGAGATGCAAGGTTGGAATTTAATACTTTGATAGACGCGCCTCAAACACCTGAAACAGAAGAGAGGATAAAACAACTTATGAGCAAGCTAGAAACATATCAGGTAATAATAAAAAGTCAAAAGGATATTTTTTTTGTTCTGCATGAGATGAATTGTGATAGTTTGATTTTTAATTTTTACATTGACTAAACTAACAAAAAGTTCTTTTGTATGTAGCGTTTTCTGGCACTTGCTAAATCCGGTGTTGGTGGTAGTGGGACACAAGGGCAAGAGATTGTCCAACAACCCTCTCGTACACCTTCTACTCCTTTAGGTGCTAGCCAAGAAACACACCCTGCCCAAGCAGACACCCAGCCAACCGCTGAACATGTTGGCAATGATGAGGCTGATATGGCCAACTACATTATTGCGTTTCCTGGAGCTACACGTGTCAGCTCCACAAGGACCATTAATGGCACGTTGTTGGTGAACGATGAGGGTGTCCCTATAAAGCATGTACAACTCCGAGGTAAATTTTAATATTTTAACTATTTCATGTACTTTATCTAAAACATATTTATCATGATTTTTATTTTTAAATTAATGATAATATCTTCTTCTTCTTCTTTTTTTTTTTTTTTTTGTGTGTGTGTGTGTAGGAAACAATGAGTTCTACAAGTATGGTAATTTTTGGCCCAACCATACGCATAGGGTGGAATTCCCAGAGTTCCAACCTGAAAAAAGAACTTCTAGATTATCTAGAAGCCCTTTTTGGGGTCGGCACATTTGACAAAACAGCGGTGGCTTGGGTAGCCGACAAATATTTGAAATATACCAGGGACACCTATAGGACGCAATTGCAATTTAACCCTAGATATGAGCGTCCTCTCACAATTCCAGAGAGTGAGTGGAGAGCACTCATCCATGAAGGAAAAGAGAAAAGGGCAAAGAAATAAGGAAAAATGCCAACTGGACCCGCAAGGTAAATTACAACTTTAATTCAATAGCTTTAATTTTCTCTATGTCTAAAATAAAAGTGTGTTACGTCATATTTGACTTTAATATTTTGATGCTAGGTTGCCTGACACCTCAAAGGAAACCAAAGATAGGATTGAAAAAAAGGGCCATCACAAGCTAGGCCAGGGCGGCTACTTGAAATTGGCCGCAAGAATTGTAATTAATTAGCTAAACATCTTATAATTAATTGTATCGCCTTCCAACATTTTTGTAATCCTATCAAATATGATTAAAAATACACAATCATATGTAATGTAGGGTGATGAATTCGGAACAGAAACTACAGAGGAAGATAAAAATATCGCTTTCCATTTCGGCTATCAAGCCATATTTGAACGTCGCATAAGCTTGGGGCAGGTCCCAAGATCCAGAATGCCTGATAAGGTAAAACATTAACCTTTCAATATGTTTGTTTTCATCCATAAATTTAATGTCTAACAACTTTGTTTAAATCAGGGGAGCAACACTACCGACGACGCAAATAACCCAGTTTTAGAGCCAAATGTAGATGATCCTCACGTGCAACTTGATCATTGTAGTAGGGACCAGGCCGACAATGCTACTATCAGTGAGGGCCGTGACGGTAATTAATTTCCACTTATAATTTTTTCTAATTATACCTTGATGGTTGTCCTTATAACGTTTTTTGTTTAAACGACAGAGAATGTTTCCCTTGAGGATCTTACCACCAGAGAGGAAGATAGGGCAACAGTCCCAACGGCGACAACTGGTGCACCAGGTAAATAATCTCATTGAATTTTTTTTTATTAATATTACCGAACTAGTTCAATGATATTTAAAAAATGACAATTAAAATTTAATATTATCTGTTTTTGTAGGCGATGCCCCGTCACTGGATGAGACCAGACATCGTGACTACGCAACTAGGTCAGTGCCGACAACTGATGCACCAGGTAAATAATCTCATTGCAATTTTTTATTATTAATATTACCGAACTAGTTCAATGATGTTTAAAAACTGACAATTAAAATTTAATATTATCTGTTTTTGTAGTCGATGCCCTGTCACTAGATGAGACCAGACATCGTGACTACGCAACTAGGTCAGCGCCGACAACTGGTGCACCAGGTAAATAATCTCATTGCAATTTTTTTTATTAATATTACTGAACTAATTCAATGATATTTAAAAACTGACAATTAAAATTTAATATTATCTGTTTTTGTAGGCGATGCCCCGTCACTGGATGAGACCAGACATCGTGACTACGCAACTAGGTCAGCGGCGACAACTGGTGCACCAGGTAAATAATCTCATTGCAATTTTTTTTATTAATATTACCGAACTAGTTCAATGATATTTAAAAACTGGCAATTAAAATTTAATATTATCTGTTTTTGTAGGCGATGCCCCGTCACTGGATGAGACCAGACATCGTGACTACGCAACTAGGTCAGCGGCGACAACTGGTGCACCAGGTAAATAATCTCATTGCAATTTTTTTAATTAATATTACCGAACTAGTTCAATGATATTTAAAAACTGACAATTAAAATTTAATATTATTAGTTTTTGTAGGCGATGCCCCGTCACTGGATGAGACCAGACATCGTGACTACGCAACTAGGTCAGCGGCGACAACTGGTGCACCAGGTAAATAATCTCATTGCAATTTTTTTTATTAATATTACTGAACTAGTTAAATGATATTTAAAAACTGACAATTAAAATTTAATATTATCTGTTTTTGTAGGCGATGCCCCGTCACTGGATGAGACCAGACATCGTGACTACGCAACTAGGTCAGCGGCGACAACTGGTGCACCAGGTAAATAATCTCATTGCAATTTTTTATTAATATTACCGAACTAGTTCAATGATATTTAAAAACTGACAATTAAAATTTAATATTATCTGTTTTTGTAGGCGATGCCCCGTCACTGGATGAGACCAGACATCGTGACTACGTAACTAGGTCAGCAATGCGGGTTGAAAGGCACGAAACAGGAGCAGAGCATGATGATATTGATGATGTAATTAGGAGCTTTAAAAATAGGAAGAAGAAAAATAAAATTCGATAATGTAAAATATTTTATTATTATAAGACAAACGTTACCATACTTGGAACGTTTTTTGCGTTATATAAAAAACTCATTTATCATACTATTTTTATGTCAAGCATTAATTGCAATGTTTCCTTGCGTACTTTTTGTTGAATTGTTTTTTTATTAGTTATTGAATATTTTTTTTTATGCTCATGAAAGTAAAAAATGAAATATAGATTGGGTATTGGGGAATTGAGAGTGATGTGAGGGGGGGGGGGGGGAAGGGGCCATAAGAGCTTCCACCTTCACGTGGTTGGCCCTGTTTAGTAGAGAATAATTTATTGGAGCGATTTAATCTTGGAGCAAACCTCCCCCGATCCAGTGTAGCAACAAAAAAATCACTGTTGACTTAGTTGCTACTCTTTCAGAACGTGGGAGGCTTGTTCCAAGTTCATGCAACTCCAATAAATTGTTCTTGAAACGAAGAGGAGTTTATTCGGGTATGTTTTGACATTTTCAACATATGTTCTAACATTATCATAAGAATTCATCTTAGAGTAAAAAACACTACATCAATTACTTGTATTTATTGTATAGATAATGATGGATTTTGATTGACTTGGCAGTGCAGGTACAAATCCTCTTGCATCATGAGCAATACAACTTGTCAACCAGGGTCATGTCCACGATATTTTTGCTTGTGCGCTTGACCAGGTTCGTAATGTCACATTTTGTAAGTTCCTTTACAGTTCATAATTCAATATTAAGCTTGTTGATGATTATTATCTAGGTTTTTGGTATGTGGTTTTTCATCTATTTGATTGTAAGCAACTCTGCATGTTTCCTGTTGTTCACTATGATTTATCCCATTACCACTCCCAGGATGAATCCAACTTTATTGTTACATAGGTTACTTTATTGTTACTATGATTTCTCCATTTACGATTTCATAGGTTACATCATGTAAAGTTGTCAATCTCAGGTTGGTGATGAGCTTTAGTTCTCCAGATTTGGGGCTTTTCTGATATTTTCTCCGTCATGTCATTCCTGCATCACCTCGTTGTTTTAGCATGCCAATTGTCTACCACTTGTACCAATTGGCACATGTCAATCCCTAAGTGGTGCCACATTTCACCTATTTTCAGTGAGAGTTTAGGTTTTCTCTAACATAGCTTCAGAAATCCGATTAAGTGCCTGCTTGAATATTTTCACATAATACTCATGGTTTGGATTGATGAGCATGTTATGAATGGTTGGTTGATTCATAATAACCACCCATATAGTCATCTCGAGATATTTCAGAAGTTTTCTCGGGTTTCCTTTTTCACCGTTTCTAGTGGGTGGGATGGTGTGGGGTGATCCATCAATACTGGTGCTCTTGTAGTAGGGAATTTGTTTTTGAGGATATAAAGGAGCATTTGATGTAGATATCCCATTGGATGCATTCATAGATGGGAACGAGAGGTCAAGAATTTAAATTAAAAATATGCAACCTCTAGCATGGCAACCTGAAGGCCGCGAGAGACACTGGTTAAAGATTGTTTTGTGCCGGCCTTAATATAGTCGTGATTTCTTTCTATTATCTTAATGCAAATATATAGTCCGGTCTCATTAAAATGAGGATTGTGGTTGTATTTCTCTTTGGTTGTTTCTCTCTTAATGCTCCAAAAGTTGCCAAAAGTTGCGATAGTTGTTTATTTTGCCTGTTACAACTTAAAAGTGGTTTTTAGCAATGGGAGTCATGTTTTTTAAGGTTCATACTAATATGAAGATCTTGTAATTCTATATTCAAGATAAGAGAAGATGGCCTCTGCTTTGGGCAGTATGACAAAAATTGCCACATCTACCTCATTGGGTAACAATGGAAAGGGGAAGAAGTTGGGTGCAATGTTTGATAATTATGGTAGACAATTGTCTTCTCTTTCATTTTTTTCACCCATTTCCTTTAATCGCTCAAGCAGAAGAGGGACTCTGAGATTACGCGATAGAGAGAAGGTAGTTAATACAAGAGCTATGGAAAAGGAGTTGTACCTCAACAAGGATGGCTCAGTGACAAAAAAATTGCAGGTCAGAGAAAAAATTATGTTTAAAGGAAGGTCACCTGCACGTGAAACTTCACTGCGGTGGATCTTTCCTTGTCCACTTATATTCAATTTTAATGTGTTATTTTAATTTTTCATGGAGGGTTGTTTTGGCATATAGTCTGGCATTCAATTGCACACTTACTGAAAGCATTGTCAATTTGTCTTGCAGGCGGTGTGAACAAACTTGCCGATCTTGTTGGAGTCACCCTTGGGGCGAAGGGAAAAATGTTGTCTTAGAGAGCAAGCATGGTTCTCCGAAAATAGTTAATGATGGTGTGACAAATAGCTAAGGAGGTAATTTGTAGATGTGTGCTCTGGTTTTCTTTTTAACGTTGTATTAGTTCCCCCTCTTAAATGTCTTATATTTGGTAGGCATAATTTGAAAACTCAAAGGTGAAAGGAAACATATTTGTTACCTAGTGGTCTACTTGGCCTATGGACTAGCCACATTAGAGTAATGCATAAAGCTTTTCACAACAATAAAAGGAAAGGGTTATGGCTGAGTCAAATTTTACTGTTATTGACAGTGTAATGAAATGTATCTCAATGCTATGGTTTTGGCCTTTTTATTGGTTGAATTAGAGGACCCAGTTGAAAATATTGGGGCCAAGTAGGCTGGTTTTCCTTTTTGTTGATGGTTTGGTGTATCTAATTGAATTAGTTGCCTAAGGTATTTTTGGTTGCAAAATCATTTTCATTTTTCATACAATATTGGCCTTGTGGAATACATTTGATTGTGTGGTCTTGTTAGATCTACAACATTTGTAGTTGTTTAGTCTTATGGCCGAGGTGCACTTTTATTATGGAAATAGTTGATGCAATATTGTCATTTAATCCTTACTGTAGGGTAGCATGTTGAGAAGTTTCTTGTAAAACATTTGGTATTCAAAATGACACTTGATCCTATACAGCATCATGCACTTGACTTCAAAATTCATATTCAAAGTGTGCCAGACAATTCTTGCAAATTTCAAATATTTATGTTGTTTTAAACCATTATCTTTTTCATGTATTGGATGCTGAAAATGTGAAAAAGACTTTGGTATGAAACCAATTGGTGAATAATTTCCAGCAAAACAACCACTTCCAAGACATGATTTAGAAGTAGAACATATGTACTTATGAAGCATAGAAAGATATCCTTGATGCATTGTCAATGTTTGGCTCGGGTTATTTTTGGAGAAAATAACTCCTTATTCCTAGAATAGTGATCTTCAATACAAGTAAATGGCAGAGAAGAGAGATCATCGTGTGACACAACAAAACTGAAATTGGACCCCTAAGGAGAGCTGGTGTGTCTACAATCGCTCTGTCAGAATTTTCCCTTGGTTTACCCCGTTCTTTTCCTCCAGCCCGAGTCTTAATTGTCTTCTTCTTTCTTCGGGTTTATTTATCAAATTCGTAGAATTTGATAAATAAATACTATCCACAATGGTTGGACTTTAATTTATATTCCCGACTTTATATTATCTCCAAGTCTCATAACCAATGTTTAACTTTCAACACTTTGTATTTATACTCCACGTTGCTTTTTAAATAAATAACTTGTAATGAACTTTCGGCTCTATATTTCACCACCCAACCTTACAACAATCACGCTCCAGACTTATGTTAATTATTCGCCAATCGTTTAATTAAACAATTTCATTATACTCCAGCCCCACCTATATATATCAATAACCAATCAAACACTCGTATCGTACCTAGCTATCCTCCGCACACCTTAGTTAACCTCCGGGCAAGTTCAACGCGCGACCACTGTCCAATGGCCCTTCTCCAAATCAACGACTCTTGGCAATTTCGCTCGGCTTCCAACGTCGGGCTTTAACGTGCGATGGCGCGGGTTAAACGGTGGTTTTCCGGGGGTCACTTCGCCATGTGTCGCATTCCCTATGGAATCGCTCGTGAATAGGAAATACCGCCTACTCCGCAAAAGCGGTGCGATATGGGCAACCCGCTTTTGTGATTCCGCTCGTGGTTTTGGTACAGGGCTTGACCACGGGTGCAAGTCTGGTTCCGATATCCTTTTGTTTGTTAACTCATGTCCAATCCTCGGGTCAGGTTTCGAAAGCACAACAATCTTGTCTCTTTATTAAGCGAGATTTTTATATTTGAACAGTGTTCACGACCCCGGTTCTCTACACAGATATCGCCTTCGGGTGGGGTGAGTTCACAGGATCATCCAACAATTTACAGGAATTCAAAGACAGAAGAATGGAATTATCAGTACCCAATCGCCTCATAGTTAAACAATTCTTCACAATTAGCAGTTCGAGATAATTCAATGGCAACTAAGCTTGGAAATCATTTAACTGGAAACAATTGTTCACACACAGAGGTTTATTGCAGAAATCCCCTCTCTACTCTCCTATTCCCTCTCTACTTTTATTCATCCGAGGAATTACAATTTATATACATAACATATGGAACTTCGGTTCCTCTGAGAGGACCGTTCTAGAAATCAAAAGGTCTAATTAGAATAATTCAACTAATTGAAACTGTTCGACTTCTACAACTCTAACTAGTCTAAGTAATACAATCAGCTGAGGTATTGACACCTAGCTGTTACAACTCAAATGTTTTCGAACCCTCGTAGCCACAACATGTGGACAAAACCTCCTACATTGCTGGCTAGTGCCTAATGCCCTTGCATCATCGTGTGACATAAAACTATTAACAAAAGTGAACAGGGAATGATTATTAATTATGGCATACTAAGTTGTCATTGATTTTGACTATTTGTCTTTAACATGTAAAAATGTTAAATTCCAAACTTACATCATCATGGTTTGGCATCATGAGCTTGACTAATTGTCCACCATGCTCATAATTTCATTGTTGTATTCATATCTATAAACAACATTTCAAATAATAATAAAAAAATTCTATAAGAAAAATCCAGACCTCCATGCTGCTGCTCCTTGTGAGACAAAGTCAAAATTGCATTACACAATCTGACACATAAGAATCTCCTATATCCCGGTGGTATGTATCCAAACTCTTATAATAGTGTCTTCAAGACTTATGTTGACATTGCCAATGAAATATTTAAGCAATGAAATATGGAGCCTTCTTCATTGTTGTATATGTAACAGTCTTTTACTAATATAAAGATTGATGGTTTTGTCTTTCTGAAAATGAAATGTAAAAATAATTTATTGTGGTCAATTGAAAAGTTTTTTTTTTAAAGCTTTTCATTATGGAAGGGCGACATAGATATATGCCCTTCTAATTGAAATTTGGACCTGCCTTTCAAATTTGTTCACTGTGTGGGACCCTAACAAACAATAAAACTATTCCGCCGCGCGTTATATAAAACATATAACAAAACCTTTGTCAAAACTTCAAACGAACCCTTTAGCCGTGGGTATTTCATCACGAATTGATCATTTTACCATGTACCTTCTTCTAGAGGAATATTCTTCCACTCGATTAGGTACTTCATAATGGTTATATGTCAAAGAGATACAGAATGTTTATCTATAACTTTTTGTGGTTCAAGAATCAACTTTCATTCTTCATCTAATTTTGGAAGTTCTATTTACATTGGCATATTTTTTCCCAAAACCTTTTTTAGGCAAGATACATGAAAACCTTATGAATGCAAGAAGAAGGAAAATATAACTTCTATACCACTTGTGCAATCCTATGAATAATTATTTAGGGCCATAACAGTTTTGCAGTGTGGAAAAAGTCGGCAAAAATTCCTGACTTTTTGAAAAAATCCCGAATTTTTCCCGGAGCCGACTTTTTGATCCCTGAAAAAGTCGCGATTTTATGCTCGAAGTCCCAAATTTTTGCCAACTTTTTTGAAAAAATCTTGAGTGAGGTAGTTTCTTTTATAATTTTTTAATTTTTTTTGAAAAAATCAGGATTTTTTCCAAAAATGAATATTTTTGTATTTTTTTGGTTTTGCCAACTTTTTCAAAAAACTCCCGACTTTATCGAGTATTTCAACTTTGGACCCTTGCCGATTTAATCCCGACTTCGACTTTTTCCACATTGCATTTTTGAGCTAATTCTTTATTCTTCTTTTTCTTGAATGAAGATTGCTTATAATGCTATAATCTAAAAAATACCCAATTACCCTCCTCAAATTATCTTTCACTTCAATGTTGTTCTCCTTGTTGTTTTATCATGTTTCATGTCATTTGAAGGTTTTCCATAATAGTTTTCAAAGTTTCTTTAGTATTTTCCATATGTGACTCTGTTTCCTATACTTTGGACTTATCTTGCAAAAAGTATGAGATACTAGGAGTTGGATATCCATAAAGTGCCTTAAATGGGGAAATTTTAGTAGATGTGTGATAGGTAGTATGATAGTATCATATTACCATTCTTCCTTGAGGAACCCACTTCATCCATTAAGATTGCTTTTCTAAAGAGCAACATTGTAGATAACCTTAAAAACATTTGTTAACTATTTTTGTTTGACCATTTGATTGTGTTTGATATGTAGAACTCATGGCAGCTAGTGTTTCTCCACTCATATTAAATAATTATTTCCAAAAGTTTCTTTTTACTATTACTTTAGGAAAACCATGAAGACTATGAATTTCTTTCACAGACACTTCTGCCACTTGGCTTGTTGTTTATGTACTTTGAGCTCTACAAAAAAAATCTACAAAATTTGTCTATATAAATGACCACAAAATGTAATACTTACCTTTATATTTCAGTAACCCTGTAATAAAGTCTATTGATATATCTTCTAGTATTTGAATATGTATGTGGAATGGTTGAAGTAACCCTAGAGATTTTACTATCTCTCTTTTATTTATTATGCAAACCTAACCTTCTCTTACAAAATTTTGAATATCTTTCTTCATTCCTTCCAAAAATATATTTTTTGATCCTTTGAGATGTTTTAAGGAACCCCGCGTCCTACCATTAGAGAGACATGGGACTCCCTTAATATTTGTTTATTAAAATATGCTTGTGTGCATAAAAATATTCTACATTTGCACCAAAGTATATCTCTATTTCACTCCCAATGCTCCATAGAGTTCATCCCATCCTTTATAAATTTTAGTTTTTGTTTAGTACTATTGTCATTTTTCCATTATGGCAAGCTTCTTCTAGCCACCTAGGAATAGAAAATGTAATTGGATATAAATTTGAGGCCTCTTCTATTTTAGGAAGAGCATCATGTACTAAATTTTCCTTACCCTTTTTGCAGATTATCTCAAAATTAAAACTTTGCATTTTTTCTCCTCATTTTTGTTAATCTTCCAATGAAATCCATAGATTCAAAAAATACTTTATGCTATCATGGTATATCTTGACTTTAAAGTGCCTCCCAATGATATACTATCCCCATTTTTTATTGCATGTAATATTGCTTCCATTTATTTTTCATACGTAGATTTCACCAAATATTTTCTTTGAATTCCTTGCTTTTAAAAGCCAATGATATCCTTTATTGTGTTAATGTTACGTAAATTCCTTGTCCTAGTGCCTCACACTCTACTATGAATGTTTTACCAAAAGTAGGTGCAACCGATGTTGGTGTAGAAGACATGGTATCCATTAAAAGAGAGAATGCCAAAGTAGCCTCATCATTCCATATAAATGATATTTTCTTCAAGAGATATGTGAGTGGACTTGAAATGTATGCATAATTCTTAACAAATGATCAATAATATCATGTAAGTCTAAAAAATATTCTAAGAACCTTGATTTTCTTAGGAATAGGTCATTTTGTAATAGCTTGCATCTTTTGAGGCTCCAACTTCACTCCTTCCTTTAAAACAATATGAACCAAATACTCGAATTTTTATTTCCCAAAAGCACATTTGGATATTTTTACATAAAAATGATTGTTCTCAATAATTTATATAACTTTTCCACATGTTTACTAGTGTGGTATTCCCATGATTTATTACAAATATGTGTATTATCAAAGAAAACCAACACAAATTTTATAAGATGGGATCAAACAAAATTGTTCTTAAGTCGAGCCCGCCGGACTTCAAACGACGATAAACCATAATTCAAACCAAATTCGCGTTCCAAAATAGCCTGCTGACATCGGCCAATTTTGTGACGCGAAAACCAAATGAGTTCCGCCCTAATCTTTTTCGGGTCTGAAGTTGGGCTGGCGTACGGAGGGAGAGTTGTGACGCGAATTTCTTATCAAATTCGCCCTAATATTTTTCGGGTCCGGATTTCCACTGCGCGAGTGGCCCAAACAAAGATCCGCTCCTATCCCTATGTGACGAAACCATCGTACATGCTGACGTCATCAATCAAAACCCGCCACCCTTTTGACTTTGTAAATAAAACAAATTGCGTCTGCGTCATTTTCATTGTTCCGTGCGCTAGCCAGTCTTCCATGTAACAAAATTCAAAAACCAACTATTAATGCTTGCTGACCGTTACCTTGCTGAAGAGAATTGAAGCTGAATATTTCAGGGTTCTTCTGTCATAACCAACGCCTGTTTAAACACATTTCATTTCCCGTAAACAGGTATTTATTCCAATTCCCCACTAAACTCTGTAAAAAATCCTGGTTTTAGTTTTAATTCTGCACTAAGGTCTGAAAAGAAGTTCAATTTGGTCTTTTTCGTTCCCAGAACTGCAATTATATTCCCAAAATTGGTAATTGTGCCCCTTTTCCACAAAAACCCCGAAATTCCATTTTTGAATCCACAAGAACCAGAAATTGAAGTTCTTGTAGCTTTGAATGTCGTGCCCATCAATGCCCCTCACAAGGACTTGGATTATTTTCCTTTAGCCAATATGGATTTTCAAATTAAGGACTTGCTTCTCAGTGAGAATCCTCTTCGAATATTTTTCCGCTGCAGAGACAATTATTTGAATGGTTCTGACATCTTTGGACTTTGGGAATCAAATCTTCCTATGTACCTTCTCCCCTCAGTCCATATTTTTCCTGAGTTAATCCATTATTGCTGCGCAAATTATGATCCCAACCAACGAGCAGTTTTATCCCCAAGTCAAAATGTCCTTTTCCCAATAGCTGCTCAGTCCATAAATGAAATGCTACAATTCCAACCTGGTCAAGCTCTCACTCCCCTGTCCATGGCTGAATTACTTGAGAAATCTATTAAGTTATCCCATGAAGAGTTAAACCGCCTATGCCAAACCTTCATGTTACTAGAGCATCAGCCTAAAAACCCTCGCCCTTATGGTTATACTTTATTTATTGATGAGGGTAGACTTATTTTAAACATGATATCTTCCATAATGGGCTTCAATACTAGTGAGTATGTTGATCAGTTAACCCTAGTATTGTTATCCATTTTTACCCCTGGACAACCTCCTGCTGTCAAGTATGATTTTGCATCTTATATTGCTAACAAAATCCATGATCAGTTCATGAGATTTGAGAATGAGAGAGTATTTAAGTATTCTTCTGTCATATATCATCTCATGATTTACTTTCAGTCAGAAAATTTCCCTTTTTATTTTAAGAAACTTGATGCCAAAGGGAATCCTAGGTCAGTCATCTTTTGGTCTGCCATTACTCACAATTCCTCTGATTCTCCTTATTCCTATAATGAGTTTTTCGACCTTTTTTTTCATCCTGCAACTACCTTGTTGACAGGAGTCTCTCCTCCTAGAATTAACAATGAAATCAAGAAAATCCTTCAGCTCTCAAAGCAATACAAGATAGGTGACTGGTACCTATATCAAAACTACACAGAGATCAGGATATATGGATGTGAATTATGCCCATTCAAACTGCCCAAGTATGTCCCAATGAGACTCTTTGCATTAGAATATTTCAGGCAGATGAATAATTCATATATAATTCATTTTTGCAATGCAAAGAAAAAGGCTCAACTCAGGATCAAGAGCCAATTAGGTCCCTTCATTTGTAACTCTAGGGAAGCTGGAAAGGAAGCCGAAAGGATTTTAGAAGACTATCTCAGACTACAAAAGAGTTTCTACTGGGTGCCTTATGATCCAAACAAGTTTATCTGTAATAGAAGAATGAAAAATAAACTATCACCATACATCCATCAAAGAATCCCAGAAATAGAACAATATGCTAATATGGATGAATGGACATAAGGGACATTGGTTGAAAAAGATAGTGAGCAGGTCAATGTTGAAAATGTAATGAAAGATCTTGAAAATATACTTGACCTAGAATCTTTTGGACAAGTGCAGGGATCTTCTTCACTTGTGATCTACAAAGCAAAATTTGGGCAGAGATTAGCATGAGCAAGAATCCCATAGAAAAGTTGAAAGAGAGCCCCAGGATACAAATATCATGAAAATCTCATAACAGATAACAAACGTGGAGACTGAAAGAATACATTACAAGGACAAATTTACTCGTATCAAGGAGCCAGAAATTTCTATTTTACAAACTCCTCTGAATATAGAAAAGGGAAAAAAGAGAGAGGCCGAAACAACTACTCCTATTGGTGGCTCTTCTGAACAGCAAGATGTTAAAAGGCAGAAATTAACTCCCCTTCCAGAAGATGAATCATTTCAGGAAATCCCTGACAGCCAGGGAAGAGAAGACAGTCAGCAAACAGGTACAGGTAGTGGGACATCCACTAATTTTCAAAAACAAGAAATACAGAGGCAACAAAGTGCAGAAATATCTTCTTTCAAACCTCCAGTAAAAACTGCCTGGGACATCAAAAGAACATTCATCAATATAAAGGCCAGGAATGATCCACTTAGACATCAAGTGTACAACCAATATTTGAAGATGGCTCCAAAAAATCAAGAAAGATTGATGTCAGCTTATGACATCCAATAGGGTAAGATGTTAATGAGCCATTTCAAGCCCAAGGTGCAGCAGCCTCAGACAACTGCAGATTACGTTAGGACTAATTTTGAAGTCTTACCAAAGGATATCCATCCTTTAGATCAAATTGAGCTACACAAGCAAAAAGGTGAGATGATTTATTCTACTCTAATGGATAAATCAATGATGACCCATAAGTTGCAGGATTCTTTGGATAATACTAATACACAGTGGCAGCTTGAAAAAGCCTCCTCCTAGGCTAAGGATAATAGAATCAAAACTTTAGAGGAAATAATCATTGGTTTGGGTCATAATCCTAAATATGTGAAAGGTATTGAAGCTTTGATCAAGAGAAAAGATGATGATATTGCAGCTCTGAGAAAACAATTAAAGTTACCGACCTCAAGACATCCACAGACTGCAGAAATCATCAAACAAAATTTTGAGGAAGAACTAATGGATTTGCTCTTAAAATTGAATGAGCAACTTACTGCAACTGAAAAAGAGCTTGAGAATGCATTAAAATATAAGCAGGCAAATATTCCAGTATCTACAGCAAGAGTAGTGACAGGTACAACAACAACAGGTCAGCCAGCAGAATTGTCACAGAGCAACACTGCAAATTTGAACACTGATGAATTAACAAAGTCAATGGAAGATATGAAACTTCAGGCCATAGAGCTTCACAAAACAAAGGAACAATTGGCCACTCTAGAACATAAATATGATCTTTCAAAAATGAGTGTTGCTGATAAAACAAGAGAAGTGAACAAATTAGAAAAACAGTCAAAGCATTGGAAAATGATCTCACATTGGAGAAACCTTTAAAAGAAATAAATGAAATTCTTTGGGATAATATCATTCAATCAATAAAGGATGTTTGGTCCTCAATTCAAATAATGGATGAACAAAATGACTTAGTTAAATTGGCTCTGGATGAGATTGAGAGATACAGACGGAGCCTGAAGATTAGCCAGGTAGCCTTTGAAACTGCTTTTTCTTTGCAATTGCAGAAGTAAATAAATGTTGACGTCCAAAACGTCGGACCACATTGCGTCGGAATTGGAACAATCGACGTCGGTACTCTATCTATTGATTTACTATTCTACATACTGCTATTTCACTTTCTTATAGATGCCTCGAGCATATTTGGATGCTTTCTCAGATTTGTCGATAATCTCCATGTGGACCGTTACTGGGTTTTATATCATGTCCCTGTATGTGACATGGGGTATTTTTCTATCATTGTCTGGGGTGGGACTTCCACTTTTCTCGATGGATATTTGGGTTCCAATTTTCAGATGTGAAAATGTAATGACTCCATGGAATGTTTTACTTCATATAATATACTCAAAACAACGTTTTTCCTCTTTTAAAGTTTCATTTTTTAAAAATAAAATAAAATAATAAATTGAACCTGCCGTCGTTATACCGACGCCTTGTAAGCGTCAGAATTCCGACAGATTAGAAACGTCGGAAGAGCGACAGTATAAAAACGTCGGACGAGCAACGTTCAAAACGTCGGACCACATTTCGTCGAATTGCGACAGTTTACAAACGTCGAAAGAGCGACATCCAAAACGTCGGACCACATTTCGTCGGAATTGTGACAGTTTACAACCGTCGGAAGAGCGACGTCCAAAACGTTGAACCACATTGCGTCAGAATTGCGATAGTTTACAAACGTCGGAAGAGTGACGTTCAAAACGTCGGACCACATTTCGTCGTAATTGTGACAATTTATAGACGTCGGAAGAGCGACGTTCAAAACGTCGGACCACATTTCGTCGGAAGTGCGACAATTTACAAAGGTCGGAAGTGTGACGGATTGGGAAACGTCGGAAGAGTGGCGCTTGTTTGGAAGCAACGTTCAAAACGTTGGACCACATTTCGTCGGAAGTGCGACAATTTACAAAGGTCGGAAGTGTGACGGATTGGGAAACGTCGGAAGAGTGGCGCTTGTTTGGAAGCGACGGAAAAAGTGTCGATAGTGTGACACTTTTTAATTGCGTCGGAACGACGACGGTATGGTAAACCACGTTTTGCCCGCCCTCTAACTGTCGCTTTTGCGACGACTATGTGTTGGAATAATGACGAATTGGCCGTCAGAATTTCCGCCAAATTTTCTAGTGTGTGGACAAGCTCTTCCCATGGTCTGATGATGGGCTTGAGAAGTGCAGGCTGAGCTTCTGCATCTGCATGTGCATCTGCTCCTGTGCAAGGAACTGAATGTGAATCAACTGCAACTTTATTGACTTGCTGCTGATGGGAGTCTTTCTCAATCTTCTAAACAGAAACAAGTTCAGAATGGTGACTCTTTTGTTGAAGTTCATCTTGCTAAAGCTGAGATTCCAACTGCAAAAACTCAATCTTTTCTTGTGCATTTTGCAGGTATTATTTAATGTCAAAAAATACAATTTCACTGATCTTATCAACAATGGAATGTATAAGAGTGTTCAACAACTCTAATTCATCATCAATTTCAGCCATTTTTCTCAACAACTCAAGTTTATACTACTATCAACTAAAAAGCAGTACAATAAAATGTCACTGTAAGAAGGGAAGCGCTCTACTTATAATATTTTTAACCTTTAAAAATATTATATTATTCTCTGTAAAAATAACATACGCTACTCAATGCACTTTGGAAAAGGAGCCCCGCTGGAATAATGTACTTCAAAGTCATTCATGCTACTCTGAAACAGTCTTCAAGGAATGTGTAAGACTGATGGTAACATTCCATCGGAGATCGGTAGAATTAAAGGTGGGTGCACCATTTAAGAAGTACTTAAAGCCCGGGTACCACTCCGTGGCACTTATCAAGCCTACCAAGCTTCCTGCATAAACTTTTTATTGGATGTTTAGGTGTAACAACAGGTCACGGCCTACCAATACCCTCACAGCAGTACGCACACAACATCCAATCACTCTCACAGCAGTACGCATGCAAAAAATGAGCAACTGCACATCCAAAAACTGAATATTGATATGTCAATCAGAACTTTAGCATAGAAGAACTCTATTCATAGTCCCCTTCCCCTTTGCAACTTTTCTCATTTTTTTTCACAACTTGTTTTTCCTGCGTCGAGGCACCAAATGTTGAACTGATATATGAATTATTTAATGAAGAGAGGCAACCATACTCATGCCACCTTTTCCGCGAGCGAGGAAGGCTTGAGCTTTGGCTTCCCCTTCCGCTTCACCCGCCTCTCTAACACTAGCCCACCTTACCTCCCATCGACTCACCTTCCCCGGTCTCTTCGGCTGCCTTCTCTCGCTCTTAGAGCCACAGGTGGAGAGTAGCAAGCCATATATTTTCAAGCCGAGAAGCAAGAAATAGTAGCCCTCTCGGAATTTTAAAGGCGTTTTGTAAGTAAAAAGAACAGGCTTCGATTCTTGGCCAACTGTGCGAGCAGGTAGGAGGACCAACTATGCAGACAGCGACGGGACAGGTTTTGGGGGGTTCAATGAAAATGAAGTGAATTTGCACCATTCAACTATGTATTTGCACCATTCAACACATATAATGGTTTTAACACAAAAAATTGACGCACAAAAAAAATGTATGCACAGTCATGCAACGCATGGTCTTCAAAGAATTTCAGTGCATAGTCTTCTTATATATGAGCCAATATACCATCCTCCAACATACCATTAACGCAACATTCTTTGCACAATATAAAAAACCAACACGCAGAGAATAGTTTACATATGGCATACAATGCACGGATTTTAAAAAGAAGCATATGGTCTTCAATAGTCAACATAAAAACATTCACGATTTTCAGCTTTCAAAAAGAACTTGTTCAAACGCAGAATGTATTCTCCAACACAGACATACCATGAATTTCAGCAGAGATGAAAGATTCAATGCCTTTGCTCCAGAGGAAGCTCGTTCCTATAGTGGTCACTTACCCAGCAAATAAAAGGGAGTGACTCGACTTACTGAAAGAGAGAAAATCGTGCTACGGGTGGCCTTCAACGCTCAGCAGAACCAAACACTAATGCTCACAATGGCTATTCAATGCTGCCTCTGATACCATGTTAAATACACACATGGTGTGGGGAAAAGAATAAACACACACACAAGAAACTCAACACACAATGAAGGATAAGCATGTAGCTCTCTTATTTTTCCATTATACATGATGTATATTTATAGTACAATGGTGTGACTCTTGGTTTCACATTCCAAGGTCACTTGGACTCCATTGTGACTTTTCACATTCCACACCTACCCATGGAGGATTAGGCATTCCAACAGGTTGAACATTTCAGTATGTGTTGATGCATGAGTGTGTCTATGAGTCTAAGTCCGAAGTTTGTTTGTATGCATGAGTGTATCCCTGTGAATCTGAGTGCTTGTCTGATGCATGAGTGTGTATGTGTCTGTGCATGAATCTTTCTGTGCCTGTGAATCTAAATGGGCAAATCATGCTTCCCAAACCTGAAAGGAAAGGTGGTCCAAATTGGAAAAGGCGATTGAGCAAGTAAACAATCACGACTCTCCATTAATGGCTACTATGCTTATTTTAATTCATTTGTGCTATGTTTTTAATTTGCGGTAAGATATTTTTAATTCATTTAAGCCATTTTATTGTTGGTATCTCTATCTCAAATCTCATGGAGGGTATTCAAGAGGTTCGATGGAAAGAAACCACCAATTGAAGAGTTCATAAAGCATGATCAATGCTCAGGGATTCAATCATAGGTATAGGTACCCGAGTCCTTTCAGTTCAGGATTTTTTTAGGTTAATTCCTTTCTAGTCAAACCATAGAAAGAATAAGGTATTTCTTTATTTTTCTTTTTGTCAAAGAGTATTTACTTTTAATTGAGTGAAACCTAAATGTAGAACCAGCCTTCTAATGAGTATTTTTGTTAATTCATTCTTTCAACCCCGTAATGATGGAAACATAAATATCAATCTAATGAGTATTTTCTTTTAATTAAATAAAACCGAAATGTCAAACCATCCCTACACTAAATAATTTCGTTTAATTAAAAGATTTAATTATAGATAAATTTCCCCTAAACTTTGCCCTCAAAAGAAAACCTAGTCCTTTCTTTAATTTTCTTTAAGTTTTCAAACCACGAGAACATGAAATTTGATATCCATGTACACATGTTCAACATTTTCTCGAATCGTATAATTTCAATGTAATTAATCTATAGTTTTGTTTGATTTAAATTAATTTTTTATTTATATAATTTGGTGACTTGAGACATGAGAATCTTCTTTTGAATTTGAATTTTTATTTAAAATATATAATAAATTTAAAAATTATCACTTAAATTTAAATATTTATTTAAAAAATATATAATAAATTTAAATGAGAAATATAATTTAACAATTCAGTGTTATGGTCAGTCAATGGTTCTTATTGTAATTGAGTCATAGCAATATTTGCGGCAAATGAAACCCATAGTGGTTTTTGTAATCAAGGGTGATGGGTTAGCTATTTTGATTCGTAACAAATATTATAATGATTAATTAAGGATATAGAAAAACATTTTAGACCATAGCATCATCTATTTGTCAAATGATACTTCAATTTTGATTTAAGCTTATTATATATATTTTAAATAAAGATTCAAATTAAAATAAAGATTTATTTTAATTTCTGGTCTCACTTAAGTTCTTTTACTTATTAAAATTAGTGGTGTAACTTGTTACCTTATGTTGGCTCCCCGTGATTCGCAAGATTGGCAAGAACAAACTCTGCAAGGAACCACATCACAACCACTTTGGAATCATAGGACCTAGCCTTCCTAGACTCAGAGAGGGATCTCTCTATGTAATTGTTTATAGATGATATGTCTTTATGCTCTTGTTTTATGATATTAGGCTAGTTATGAAGTTCTAAGGACTTGTTTCTTTTGGTTGATTGATTGATAGGTTGATAGATCAAATGGTGTGATTAATTGAAGGAATATTTTAGCTGAATAGATAGACCATGAGAAATATTAATCCATTAGGCTATGGAGTCATAAAAGGATTTAATTGTTCATTAAATCTCCAAGGGTTTTCATAGGGTAGGCTAACTATATAAAGTGGATCTCTTAGATTAGATGTGATATGAAATAAAAATAAGCTGTGAAAGCAGCAAAACTAAAAGTCAGTTAAGAATCTTTTAAATTTACTTCAACAAGAAAAGCCTCTTAGGTAACTGTTTGAGGAAAACCAAAGGACAGGGCATACCATAAAATTCTTTGGCCATGCTTTAATAAGAAAACCTTAAAGATAACAATCTAGTAATCCTAGAATTACTTTCAGACAAAGAAAACATTTAAGATAACGGTGAATGCAGCTAAAGAGCAAGATAAACCTATGTTCTTTAACTAAACACTCTAGAGACCTTCAAAGCAACAATTTGAGGCAGACCAAAGGACAGGGTATACCATAGACTTCTCTGGTTTAGGATCTACTAAGTATACTTCAAATAAAGGCCTTAAAAACAATATTCAAGCTACACCAAAGGACAGGGCTTACCATAGAATTCTTTGGCTTGAATCTATTAAATCATTTCCAAGACAACAAGCTAGGTGGAACCAGAGAGCAACTAAGAATTCTCCAATAAGACCTTGCAAAAGGAAACATTGAGATAAAGAACGCAGAAAGAAATAGGGTGCAAAGACAAGATATCCTACTCTAAAATTTATGTTCTTTTATCAGAGAAATAATGGACAGAATGGAAAATAGAAGGAAAACAATGACAAAGAAGGAAAACTTCACCATTAACATAGCTAACGAATCCTGTGAACGTGCTTTTATTATTGATGTTCAAGTCAGGTACATTACTCCAGTACAATAGATCTCTGGAACTCAGATATTTCTCAAATCCAGCCTAACAGTCCTCAACTAGATCAACCCCAACAATTAGTCAACTAACCAACCAACCAACACTAAAAATGAATGATACATGCAATATTTATCTGCAAAATGAGGAGGTGATCCTAAGCTAGGGTTTCTGATGTTATTTATTACAGAGTTAATGCATTTTTGACCTTTGAGACCATGCAAGGCCCAAGGAAAAAATATCTGAAAGTGACTCATTATATCAATAACTTCTAACTTAATGTTTGAGCTAACTTTTGGAAATATTTGACTTTAAGGACTTCTCAACAACTTTCTCAATAGCTGCTGGGTAGATGAGAAATATCTCTGACTGTTTATAATAACTACTGATGTTTTATTGAAAGAAAACATGTTGTAGGTGGAAAAATTTGTTTATGAAAAAGTAAATGCCTTGGGTTGAGTCATTTAGATCTGTCTCTATGTAGATATGTCTTTGTTTAATCATCCAAACTCTGTTTTAGGATTTTTAAGCTCGATTTTGCTTCACTCTTTGCTGTATATCTGCCTTTATTATTGTTTTGTGACTTAAACCTTTTGATTAATCTTTTCAACCTTTGATTTAACCTTTAATCCACTGATCTAATCATTAACCCTTTAATCTTTACTGTCACTACCTTTAGACTATTTTTCTTCCTATGCCCGCATCTCTGTTTGTGTTTACTGTGTTGGGAGGCATCTCCTGCTGCTGGAGGGCTTTAATAACCACCAATAGTCATGAATTATTGATGATTATGTTTGATCTTACACCTTTGGTTCTTAAAATGAATTAGTTCCTCTGGATCGTCACCCAGATCACTTTATTTAAACAATTTCAGATCCTTGAAATGCATTTCCGCATTTCTGCCAGGAAACCTGCACAATAAAACAAACTGTAAGTTTAAAACCTGTGTGGGAAGCTTTTCTGCATTTTTTGGGGGTTTTTCGGGTTGTTGAAGCATTGTAGAGGCGGTGAATGGCGGATTGGGACTTTGTTCCAAAGCCACAGGGCTCCGAAGTATTCAAATCAGATGGCGGTAATGATTTATGGCGTGAAGAGGGGAGAGTAGTTTTCACGAGCGAAGGGGCGGTTTTTGCACGGAGTGAGGGGTGGTAATGGTTTTTGGAAATCAGGTGCGATTCCATACAACGAGCGACGCGTGGCAGAGGGATACTGCCTATTTCACGCATTTTGGAAATGCTAACCCTGGCGCAAATAATGTTGCAATAAGGGTTGTGGATCGTTGGATCTCGAGGGATGAGATCAATGACAGTCAGGGATTGGAGGGGGCGGGCAAGTCAGAGGGAGTGGGGTCCAGATGGACAGATGGCGGGGTGTAAATGGGACACGGGTTTTAATAAAGAGTGGGGCCCAGGTTTAATAAAAATAAGCGGAAAATGCTTTATTTATCATGTAAAAGGGGAAGGTTATATGGGGGTTTTAGCGAAGGCGGGAGGGTTTAAAATTATTAAAGCGGTGGGCTTTAAAATTTACAAAGGGGCAGGGTAAAAACATTAAAGGAGTTGGTTTTTTTATTAAAATAAACAGAGTTTAATTTAAATCAAAGGTCTCGAAAGGTCTAGAAATTATGTTTAAAACAATGTAAAAAGGAATTTTTACATTTTTTTAATGAAACAAGAAAAATTTAATGAAGTGAGGGGGTTAATGAGGTTTTTTTGAGATGAAAGTGGGTGTTATGTAAGGGAAGGTGAGGAAATGAAACTGGTGAAAGGAAAGAAGGGTGAAAATGAGATAAATAAGCCCAAAATGAATTCTTTAAGAGCAGTAGGGTGACTAGAAGGCAAACTGAGAGATAGTGAAAAAGGTTTTATGAAGATAATGAAGGCAGTGATATTTCTAAAGATAGTTGATATGAAAGGAATGCTATCATTAGCTGCTTGTAGAAAATCCATAGTCACCTAGTGAATCTGTAGAATACAAGAGGATAAACCTTAAAAATCAACACTACTAAATAATTTCTTTATTAATATTATTCATTTTGTTTAATTTTTAATCATTTTAAAATTTAAATAATTAATATTTTATTAAATTCTACACTTTATTTTATTATTAATATAAAAATAATACAATATGCAATGAAAAATGTTTCAAATTATATGATATAAAATTGCTTTTGTTGACATATATGCATCAAAATATAAAAAAATATAAAATATATATTTATTTAAAAAAACGCTCCCTGAAACGCTTCGAACCGGGAGCTTTTGAAAATGGTGCTTTCGCTCCCGCTCTCGCTTCCACTCCCGCTCCCACTCCCCCTCCCCGCTTTCGCTCCTGCTCCCAAGTAACCATGGTATAGCCTGATGTCACCTAGTGTAGTCTACCTAGCATAACTTAGCCATGCATAGAAAAACCTATTCTAGCATAACGTAGCTTTCCTACTCTAGCATTGCCTACCCCAACATAACCTAACCTACTCTATCCTAGCCTACCCTAGCCCACGGGGGCTTCACTCAATGAACCTATGACCCATCATGTATGATCGTGGCATATTAAACAATACCCTTAATTTTACTACATATTAGAAAATACCCTTAAAAATCACATTATTTAACCCCCTACCAATACTAACCCAATACACCTTACAAATTTAAAAAACCCGTACTTCCACTAGATATTGTATGTATCCATTTTTTTCATTAACATTTTTTACACCCCTTTATATTTTTTCATTAACTTTGAGCTCCATTTTTTATTTCTGCCAATATAAAAACCCTTTACCTCCTATATATACCAAATATATTATGCCATTTTTTCCTCAATATATATCCCCCAATATGAACCCACGTGGTATGGTATTGCTCTCCCAGTGAAGCCCTTGTGCCCTAGCCTACTCTAGTCTAACCTAGCTTACTCTAGCCTAGCCTAGCCTAGCCTATTTTAGCCTACTATCTTAGCTTAGCTTATACTAGCCTACTCTAGTCTACCCTAATCTAGCCTAGCCTGCTATAGCCTAGCGAAGCATAGTCTCGTCTAGCCTAACCTACTCTATCCTATCCTACTCTAGTCTAGCCTAGCTTACTTTATCCTAGCCTAGCCTAGCCTACTCTAGCCTACCATCCTAGCCTAGCTTATACTAGCCTACTCTTGTCTACCCTGCTCTAGTTAAGAGTAGCCTAGCCTACTCTAAGCTACTGTAAGCTAGCCTACCTTAGCCTACTCTACCCTAGCCTAGACTACCATAGCTTAGTTGACTCCAGCCTAGCCTACCCTAGCTTAGTTGACCCTAGCCTACCCTAGCGTATCCTACTCTATTCTATCCTAGCCTACTCTAGCCCAACCTAGCCTTGCGTATCTTATACTATCCTACTCTATTCTAACCTAGCCTAGCCTAACCTAGTCTACTTAAGCCTAACATAGCCTAGCCCACTGTAGGCTACCCTAAGCTAGCCTACCTTAGCCTACTCTAGCCTGCCCTAGCCTACCTTATCTTAGCTAACTCTAGCCTACACTAGCTTACCTCACTCTAACCTATCCTATCTTACCCTAGCCTACCCTAGCTTAGCCTACTCTAGCCTACCCTAGCCTAGTTTAGCCTCCCGTCACCTACTCTAGCCTAGCTTGCATAGCCTAACCTAGCGTAGCCAAGCCTACTGTAGCATAGCCTATCTTATCCCACTCTAGCATTGCCTACCCTAAAGTAACCTAACCTACTCTAGCCTAGCCTGCTCTAGCCTATTGTACTCTAGCGTAGCCTACTCTAGCCTATCGTACTCTAGCGTAGCCTTGACTAGCCTACTCTAGCTTAGCCTAACCTATCTTGACCTAACTTACTCTACCCTAGCCTACTCTAGCCTAACCTACTCTTTCCTAACCTAGTCTTTCATGGCCTACTCTAATGTACCAGCCTATCCTAGCGTAGCATATTCTACTAGACTACCCTATCCTACCCTACTAGCCTACTCTAGCCTAGCCTAGCCTAGCTCACCCTAGGCTATACTACCTTAGCCTAACCAACTCTAGTCTAGCCTAAAATATCTTAGCCTACTCTAGCCTAATCTACTCTTTCCTTGCCTACTCTATCCTATCCTTGCCTAGCTTACTCTAGATTCACCTACCCTACTCTAGCCTACCATATATTAGCCTAATCTATCCTAGCCTAGCCTAGCCTAGCCTACTCTGGCTTAACCTACTCTAGCCTAGCCTTCCCTACCCTATCATACTCTGCTTAGCCTTCCTTAGCCTCTCCCAACCTACTATAACTGAGTCTAGCCTAGCCTAGCATAATCTAGCCTACTCTAGCCTACCCTACCCTAGCTGGTCTGGATTTATGCAAGAACGTAATAAAATACAGAAGTAGACATAAACAAAGAGATGCAGCGGAAACAATACTTCATTTTATTTAAATCAAATGATTGAAATATGCTTACAGACATAATGGAAATAAAAATAGCTAGGGTGCTGGTAGCATATCTTTGAGAAGAGATGTGGTGGCTACAGACCTCTGAACTGTGTTACAATGAGGCTCGAGGGCCTATTTATTATTGAGAAACAATGGAAAACTCCAAAAGTCCAAAAACCTAACCCTAGGAGATGAAGCGCCAAAACTATGGGCCCTGTTTGGGTAAATTGGTGTTTCAACTTCCCGAGGACGTAACTTTGGCCTATGATCTCCGTTTCACACGCTCAATAGCTTGTTAGAAAGATCTATCTAAGGAGTACAATTTTTGGTGCAAGAAAGATAATGCATGTCGCTCTTGATTTTCCCAAAAAAACGTCGTTTAGGGCCTCAAAACGGCTCCGGAAGTTCAGGACTCGAAAAACTACCAAAAATAGTAAGTTGTGCCGAAACTGAAAAACTGAAAGAGACAATGATGGGGCCCCAAGTGGAATAGGTGGGTGACCACTAATATCCACCTGGATCATTAAGGCCCAAAAATGGCTCCGGGAGTGTAGGACCCGAAAACCTACTAAAAATAGTAAGCTGTGCTGAAAGTGAAAAGCTGCAAGAATTGAGGGTGCAGGTTCAAATGGAATAGGTGGGTGGCCACTGATATCCACCTGGATCATTCCTCCCTCCTTAGGAAGCAATGGTCCCCATTGCATTGAGATCCTCCATGAGATGAGGGAAAATGCTGTTGAACTGGGCATTAGATTTGTCGGAGATGTCATGGACCTGCAGGCGGACATGCTGGATGCGTTTAGGAAATTTTGTTTCTTTATCAACCTTAGATAGTACATGTGTGGATTTTGTATGTGCATTTTCCAGAGGTATGGCAACATCAGGCGACGATGCGTCGGGGTTCAGATCAATGGAGTGCTTGTCCTGACATTGTAGAGGAATCTTTGTGAGTGAGGAGAAAATTTCCTCGTATTCCTCCATGACTTTATCCATTTGCTGCAACCATGTAGGGGAGCCCTGTTTCGAGGTTGTGGCCACAATTGTATTCTTTCCCAGTGAGCGAGTTGTAAGGAAAATAAATTTCCTGGTTTGGGAAACACTCTTACTGCATTGTTTTGCAGTAGTCAAAGAGATGACAGGAGGTGGTACTACCTATGGTATCTTGTACAAGTTATTTCCCAAAGTAATAAAAACAACACGAGGCCTAGAATCATACACAGCATGTCGCCTCCACAAGTATAGTTGGCACAATAATACATCAACTACATCAAGAGAAGCAACATCACACAATACCTCATCCGTGAATTGCTTGATACTATACAGAAGGTGGCATTGTTGGCGGATGAGAAGATCTCTCCCTAGGTGAAGCCACCCGATGGTATATGGCTGCGAGTGTGCTATGGTCAGTTGGCTGAGCCACTTCACGACCTCTGCTGAAATGAGGTTCTTTTGGCTTCTGCTATCGACAAGGAATAACAGTGGAGAACCCTTCACCCACATCTACAAATGGAAGAGGAGCTCCCCCTCCTCTGGATCCTCGAGATCCTCCCTCTGGATCTTGGTGGTGGAAACAATCGCACTGGGATCTGCATCAATGATCTGCTTCCCTTTGTCATTTCCTTTGTCTGGTTCTAGCTCAGGATCGGAAAATGCATCTCATTCGGGTGCCTTTAGTTCGGCCACCAATGACTATTTGGCTCGACACTTGTTTGTGCTATGAGTGGGGCTGTTATTAAATTCACACCACTTCCCCGTTTCCTTCTTTGGATTTGTGGTGTTGTTATGAGTCGTACTGCATTGGCCTTGCCCCTTCTTCTTCGGTTTGGGGGCACCTTTCCCTAGATTTGGATTTGCAGATCCAAAGTCTCGCTTCTTCTGCTTAAATTTCTGCTCGATCTTGGCGGCATAGCGATATGTCGTGCCAATCGATGTAATTTTGAGGAACTCCATTTCCTCCTGAATATGTTTGTGTAGACAGTCGTGGTACTTGAGTACCAAATTTCTCTTTGAATATTTAACACCCAACTTTGTGCGCAGGGTATGGAACACATTCGTTAGTTCGTGCACATCTTGATCCCTTTGTTTCCGCAGCGTGGTCCATTGGATGTATTTGTCCTCATAGCTCCCCATGATGTAATATTGTTCCTTGATGTTGTCTTGGAACGAATTCCAAGTGGGTGTGGCCGAGAGAAGAGAGGGTTCCCCTTCCTCCTCTTGCTCATAGTAGGTTTCCCACCAGTCTTTGACATGGGGGGCGACTTTGATGAGTGCAAAAATAATATTTCCTCGGTCGGAGAAATCAAGGACCGAGAAATACCCTTCTAGCAAATTTAACCATCTATCTATGGCATCTGAATCTATCTGGCCTTCAAATATAGGAGTGTCAAAGTTTACTTATACCTTGAAGGGAGTGGCGCCTCCAGAGTGGTTCTTGGATGCAGATTCGTCGTAGGTGGGCAGTTGTTGAAGGATCTGATCAAAGTTATCCATCGTCACGTTCCCTTGTTTCTCAAGGGCCTCCTCGAGCAATATTTTGATAGGATCTCCTTCTCCCTTGTCTTTCTTTTCTTCCGCCATGGGAGGTCATCGGGGTTTGCAAGGTTGATCTTGCAAGGGTTCAACCAGATCGAGCCCTAACTCCTTATACCCTGACCGCGTTGGGGACATGCAAAGAAAAACAGAGAAATAGCATACCGCTCTGATACCACTGATCCGGATTTATGCAGGAATGCAATAAAATACAGAAGTAGACATAAACAAAGAGATGCAGCGAAAACAATACTTCATTTTATTTAAATCAAATTATTGAAATATGCTTACAGACATAATGGAAATAAAAATAGCTAGGGTGTTGGTATCATATCTATGAGAAGAGATGTGGTTGCTACAGACCTCTGAACTGTGTTACAATGAGGCTCAAGGGCCTAATTATTATTGAGAAACAATGGAAAACTCCAAACGTCCAAAAACCTAACCCTAGGAGATGAAGAACCAAAACTATGGGTCCCGTTTGGGTAAATTGCTGTTTGAACTTCCAGGGGATGTAACTTTGGCATATGATCTCTATTTGACATGCGCAATAGCTTGTTAGAAATATCTATTTTCCCAAAAAAATGTTGTTTAGGGCCTCAAAATGGCTTCGAAAGTTCAGGACTCGAAAAAATGCCAAAAATAGTAAGTTGTGCCAAAACTGAAAAATTGAAAGAGACAATGATGGGGCCTAAAGTGGAATAGGTGGGTGGCCACTAATATTCACCTGGTTCATTAAGGCCCCAAAACGGCTCCGGGAGTGCAGGACCCAAAAACCTGCTAAAAAAAGTATGTTGTGCTGAAAGTGAAAAGCTGTAAGAATTGAGGGTGCAGGTTCAAATGGAATAATGGGGTGGCCACTGATATCCACCTGGATCACTAGCCTTGGGCACTCTAGCCTAGCTTACCCTAGCTTAGCTTGGCCTACTCCAGCCTATGCTAGCCTAGCTTATTTTAGCCCAACCTAACCTTGCCTAGCCTAGTCTACTCTAGCCTAGCCTACTCTAGACTAGTCTACACTAGCATAGCCTAGTCTAATCTAACCTAATCTAGCCTACTCTAGCCTTGTCCACTCTAGACTACCTTATTATACACTCTAATATTTCCTAGCCTAACCCAACCTATTATTTCATCCTAACCTACTCTCTTGTCACCAAACCTATATTAACCTACCCTAACCTAGCATAATATATCCATAGCCTAACCCTAGATTACTATATTCTAATCTAACATAACCTACCATACCCTATCCTAGCCTATAATAACCTACCATATCCAAGCCTACTCTAAACTATCATATTATATCTTAGCTTAGCCTACATTAACTTACTCTAGCCTAGCCTACCTCATTTAGGCTAGACCTAGCCTAGCCTAGGATACTCTAGTCTAATCTAACCCACTCTAGCTTTAACCTAGTCTATACAAATTTATAAAAAAAGTATATACATATTGTAGTTGAGACATGTAATAAAAAAAATATTTATATTTCTCATTTAAACTTATTATATATATTTTAAATAAATATTTAAATTTAGGTGATAATTTTTAAATTTATTATATATTTTAAATAAAAATTCAAATTCAAAAGAAGATTCTCATGTCTCAAGTCACACAAAATTATATAAATGAAAACTAATTTAAATCAAATAAAACTATAGATTAATTACATTGAAATTATACGATTCGAGAAAGGAAAATGAAACGCATTGGAATTCTGAACATGTGTACATGCATATTAAATTTCATGTTCTTGTGGTTTGAAGACTTAAAGAAAATTGAAGAAAGGACTAGGTTTTTTTTAGGCAAATTTTAGGGGAAATGTATCTCTAATTAAATCTCTCAATTAAAAGACATTACTGATTAAAACAAATTATTCATTCCAGAGATGGTTTGACATTTTGGTTTCACTCAATTAAGAGAAAATACTCATTAGATTGATATTTTTGTTTCCATCATTACGGGGTTGAAAGAAAGAGTTAACAAAAATACTCATTACAAGGCTGGTTTTACATTTAGTTTTCACTCAATTAAAAATAAATACTCATTAACAGAAATAAAAAGAAAAATAAAGAAAATACTCGTTGACTAGGAAGGAATTAACCTAAAGAAATTTGAAATGAAAAGATTGGGGTACATGTACCTGTGACTGAATCCTTAAGCATTGATCATGCTTTACGAACTCTCAATTGGTGGTTGATTTCCATCGAACCTCTTGAATACGCTGCATGAGATGTGCATGAGATTTGAGATAGAGAGATCAACATTAAAATGGCTGAAATGAATTAAAAATATATTACCGCAAATGAAAAACATAGTACAAATGAATTAAAATAAGAATAGCAACCATTAATTGAGAGCATCGTGATTGTTCAGTTTCTCGACCGCTTTTTGAATCTTGACCGCCTTTCCTTTCAGATTTGGGAAGCAAGATTCACCCCACTCAGATTCAGAGGCACAAAAAGATTCATGCACAAGCACAAACACACTCATGCATCATACACACACACTCATGCATCATACACGCACAAACATACTAGTGCATCAGACAGGCACTCAGATTCACAGGCACACTCATGCATACAAACAGACTTGGACTTAGACTCACAGGCACACTCATGCATACACACATACTGAAGTGCTCAACTAAACCAAACCAAACCAAACGTAGATGAGTTTGAGGAAGTAAATGTGAAATTTATGCCACATGGATACATTGGCCTCCATCTCATCTACTCTTTCTTTCAACCTGAACGATAGTTTTAAAATTGACATCGTCCTTGATTATATTTAGAAAACTGACATAATATTTATTTTTTAATTTAGATTCATTTTATTTTTATTTTTTATGAAAGATTCCATAGATATTAATAGTGTTTCTTTCAATAATAGATGGGCCATGTTTGTTGCACAACCGTTTCACAGATTGACAAATCCGCTCTCTTTCAAATGGATATATTTCCCTCCATCTCATTGTAATATTCCAAAATTTGCAAGCAGCAAATTGGAATATTAATTTTTGCTTATTTCATCTAGCAGGTGAAAAAAATGGGTAAAAGGCCCATGAGTAGGAAAAATATCCTTCATAGTGTGAAAGGGATCAATGGACCAGCTTAATTTTTCACCTTCCAGTGTGAAAAGGGGCAATTGCATGAGTACAAGGTCAAGTTTGACCAAGTCAACAATGCTGCCTAAGAGGTGTGGCTTCCTTGGGAAGACAATGTAGTTTGAGAGGGAGGAATATTCTTTGTGGAAGAAACCCTAATGTGTGGGGTCCAGGGTAAAGAGACATTCACTTGCATAAAAGGAGGAAGAGGCAGCCATAGTGAGATATCTTTGGAGTATTTGATTATTTGTCTATTCAGACTATTTGTAGTCTCCGACTGTTTAACTGAGTTGCAGTGCTATTTAGCACGAAGGATTTCTGTTTAGGAATTCTTCTCCTTCTTAAGAGTCCTCTTGAAGGATTTCACTTCATCTTATCCACATCTAGGCTCAAGGCCAATGCCACTCCTTCAGTCACTGCTTTATTTCTGCTGAAGTATAACATAGTATTGCAGGGTGTTGCAGTGGAGGGTTCCACAACACCATTCCTTGGCTCATATTTCAGAGGAGGGAGCTCCTGTTCCTCGGGAAGGTTAGTGAGGGAGGTTTCAGAGCTGATTGCACATATTTGGCACCAGGCCAAGCATCTCCTATCTCCTACAGCGCAGTCCAGCTTCTTGACTGCGTTATTTCTGAGCATATTTGCAGTAGGGGTTTGCACCACTATCTTGAAGGGTGAGATATTCAGTGCTAGGATCAGTCTTGCACTTGAGAGATCCGATTGGAGGAGGTTTATTTCAGATTGAGCATCATCTTCAGCCATCTCCATGTATTTCCAGTTTTGAGTTTCAGCTGCTACCCTGCTACTCCGGCATTTCTGCATATTTTCCATTTGTACATGTATTGTAGCCAATCCTTCCAAGGATTGTTGTATCATTGTTATATTAGTGTTTTCATGGGTTGAGAGCTTGCTCCCCCTCATTTATTGAGCTGATATTGATATATCATTGTATTATCATTTTGTATGTTGCAATCTCTCATATAAACTGCGCAGTCATAGCTTGGGTATTCTTATGTAGCAGTGTTTGGTCATATTTCATGTACATGTCTTTTTGATGCTTTCATTGCCAAGCTTGAGTGATTGATTCCTCAAAGCATTGTACTCCTTTGTTGCTATATTATATAATTGTTGGCTCTTGACATCTTCATGTGTGTTGGCTCATTAAAATAACGCTGATACTCTCTTGTATGTTCATACATTGGTTGCAGTCCCTCATCGGGCACTTTTACGAGGACAACTAAGTGTGGGAGATCTGTTTAACCCACCTAGACGGATTTCTTTGCAGCCTCCTCTTGGATTCATGACTTAGACACATTGTTCTAAGGGATCCAGGTCCCGGTTTCAATTCCTATAGCAGCCATTACTAGAAAATGCGTTTTCCAGTCATGCCTTGCTAGCTATTCTAGATTTGGGATATTACACTCATCTCCTCTCACTTTTGATCTCAAGGAAAGTTTTAAAATTCGTTAACAGTCTCCAAAGTTTTAAAATTGGTTTACACCATTGTCCCAAAAAAAAAGTTTAAAATTGCTTCCCACAACCATCTAGAAAATGAAAGTGTATATAGAACACTGACATGGTTTCTTCTTCTTTCTTTATTTTTGACTCAATATTTTTTTTTTCCCTCAATTCTTGGTTTTATTATTATTTACCAGCCTTAGATTTATAGTGAATATGTGAATTCTCGAATTTGAAATTTTCACATCCTTTGCAAATTTACAATAAATTTTATATGATTTGAGGAGAGATTCTATAGATATCTATAGTGCTCCTTTCTAAGAATACATTGGCCTCCCATTAGATAAATCTTAGCGTTACTCATTAGTACAAATATCATGACAAAATGTGTAGCCATGGTGACCAGGCTTGTGTGTATTTAGGATTTTGAAGGAATCAACTCTCTTCCCATTAGATATGATACCCATTACTAAAAACATCATGACAAAATGTGTAGTTATAATGTGGTTCTCATATTCTCTTTTCGGGTACAATTTTTTTCCTAGAACACATAAATCAAATTATCATTAAGAGGCTTATACTAGGAAATCAAATTGTAAATCAAAATGGTAAGGTACAGGTTGTTGTAATAAGGATTTTTCTTGAAGAATATGTGATTCAATAAACATTTCAAGGGAATTGTGCATTTTGAAAACTCACATGAGCAAACAAATTTTTAGTGCCCTCTTTTTCAACATCAATTTCTAATTTTAGCACCACTTTTTTTTCCTTTTCAAGAAAAACAATCTAGGGAAACTCAAGAAGTGCTTTTCCACATTTTTTTACGCCATTCATAATAAATCTATTGGTGTAGATCATTGCGGCTAACCTATGTAGATTTAAGTCGGACACTTGTTGCCATAATTCTAGCCAAATGCCCAAATACATTAGAAACAACTAGTTGACCTATACCATTGGGCTAATTCAAGCACCACTTGATATGTTCTTCATGAGATTTTGCTTAAACGTATCCATTTTATTTATTTGCATATTTATTTCTTTGAGTTATTATTTTATACCTTTCTAACTTTCGTTCTAGTTATTAGATATTTTCCTTCTATTGTTAACATGGCTATAGGAGCTACTATTGCACTCTTGTTGCGTTTTTGCTATGTATTACACTAGTTGTACTTTTATTCCCATTGACATATGTTTTTGGTCATTCATTAGACATTAATAAAATAATATCATAAATTATATGAGCTTATTGCATCTTCCAATTAATTGTGCTTTGTGGATCATTGCTAACTATATTTGATTGGTTTTTGCTGAAAATGTGAAGATTTTCAATTTCACTATCTATTTTTTTGGATAGAATTTTAAAATCTTGGTCACTTTTAGCTTCGTGCTTGTATTTTGAGAGAACCATAATTACACAAGTCATTTAAAGAGCTTCAAGGAAAATCAAGTGATATTAAAGAGATGACCAAGGAGCTTATAAAAAATGTGGCTCACTCTACATACTATGCCAGTCGTGATGGCATATTATATCAGTCGAGGAATAGAGATGCTACAATGAGAGGTATAGATTTGGAATAGATGGCACCCTTGTACATGTAAAATGACCAAAAGAATAGAGCACTTATACAAGCATGTTGATGCAAAGAGATTTGTGTATACAAGTCAAGCTTCAATGGTTTCACTTTAAAGACAAACTAGAAGCATTATTTTGGACATCTAGATAAGCATTCAAGTTGAGAACTTGTTTCTAGATAACTTCATTATATGGATATAATTTTTCATATATTAAGAAGGGATTTCCTTTTTTGTGCATCTTATCATATATTTTTACTAAGAAGACAAACAAGAAGCTCACAAATATGCTGTAATTTAATTTTCACATTTATCGATGCTTTTATGATATTTTAGGATTTTGCCCATGTAACTCTAAAGGAAACATTTGAGCGAGGGATTAAAAAAAAATTATTTGAAATTTTCCCTGTACAAAACTAATGTAATACCGAAGGAAAATACAAACGATCATAAGTGTTGAAGCCATACCCTTTTAATTTTGATTACATTATCTAACTAGGATTGAATATTTTATTTTTCATAAGAAAAGTATTATTTGTTACTAGAAAGGTGACAAAATAAAAAGGGTTGACGATGAGGCCTACCAAATTTCAGACATGTACAATAGGAAGAAACAACAAGTTATATAATGCGAATAAGATTTATTTAACTAAGTGATGGGTACTAACCATCAAGATTTTAGGTGCTTCCATACACTCTTTATAGGAGTCTGTGTCCACCCATATTTACTTTAGCAACCATGGCATCTTCCACTAATTAATAGTGCCCTTGTAGAGACACGTTGAACCATGGGAAACACACATGGAGAAATAAATGTATAAAAGGCATAAAAAAAACATTGTTAGTAAGGGTAACAAAAATAAATTATTAAAACTTCTAAAATACTAGTAATAGACCCACTCATAAAGAAATCAAAAGATTCAATGCCCCATAGTTGAAATGCATTGGGAATTATAATGAAATTATTATGAAAATGTTGGGTATGTGTTATATTATTTGCATGATTAGCTACAAATGTGATTTTTATGCATAATGAGAAATGGGGGGTCCCCATAAAAAATATTTGGGTCACTTTGTTTTTACGATTCTCAAAACACAATTTTCACTCTTGTTGGTTTTATGGCACATAATTATTGTAGTCCATGATAAAGTAATTATAATTAAATAACTATATAGTATTAATGGATATATGGTTAATGAATGCCACATATTGTAAATATGTTATTGTAACATTGTAAATTAATATTATATACTCAAAAATATTTTTATTTTTCCAAATTTGGATTTCCCAGGTACAATGTCTATTTTAAATTTATGTGTAAGCCATTGCATTCACCCTCCCCCCCCTTTTTTTCTTTTTCTCTCCCTTTGCTATTTAAAATTCGATTGTTGATCACTCTACCCCTTTGTTCATTATTTATACTCATTACATCAAAACACATTGCACTTTGAATATTTGTTTACTCTCTACATTTGACATCAATGGCATAGGGATATAAGAGGCTACTCATATTAATTTTTGTTGAAGATACTTGTTTCTACCACTTAAATCAAATGATACCATAACATGCAAATTTTCCATCTCATAGTATTTCCTTACGATACAAGTATTTCTCTTTGGTACTGATTAAATTAGTTGTACTATTATGCCAAGACACAGTTAAACCTACTCCAAAAGTAAAATATAATATTGCACCAATGGTTGATCCAAATACCAAGAGCTCTCCCTTTCTATACCAATTAACCAAGTTTAATTTCTATTGTTGTACAATGGAGCCATTGCATACTAATGGTTGTTCCAAAATCCAGAGTATTCCCATGCCTTAACATGATAGACTACTTATGCTCATACTAATATTTAACCTAATTGTGTTAGCCAATTATAAAATTTAAATAATACAACATATAAGATTTAAAAACTTTTCATTTATTGTCTTCCTTGAGCAATCAACTCTCCGTGAGCACATGCTACTTGTAATTAGCAAGAAAATCTTAGTTTTATTTTTACTTAGTCAAATTGAGAAAATTTAAAATTCCACATCAACAGACATCTTGAATGATATAAATGAGGTCACATGGTTGTTGTCACTCAGTTATCTTAGTTCATTAGATTGAGGGGAATGGAATTCAATTGTGTTAAGTGATACCTAAATTTTTGGAGGTTAGGTTGAGTTAATTTCGGTTGTAAGAATTTAATTTATTTAAATTTAGTTATGGTGAGTTAAACTAGCTCTAACTTTTGGAGGAACTAGTGGAAGGTCAAGTTGTGGAAGTGTAACTTAAAATCACTCGGTGATTAACCAGATAACTGATCAATCACCCTAAATTAGATAATTCGAGTTACCTAGTTGAGATGGAGATTCCAAGGAAGTGTACTATCAGTTGTAGACTATTATGAAGTGTACAAGTGGTGAATGCAGTCAGAGGATGACCGTAGATGGATTACACATTTCTCATTAAGGAATTTCCTAATTAATGGGGGCCTAATTCCTCAAGGAATGATTCAAGGAATAAGAGATTAGAGTTCTTGAAAATTGGCTAAGTATGGCAAGAGTCAGTCAGTCAAGTAGAGGGATAGAATAAACAGTTGTAGGTTGTGCTCACGCTTGAGAAAGTATTATAATTATTATGTATTCTATGATTAATGAAATATATATAGGAAGGGGTTTTGAGCACTTTATTTCCCCTAGATAAATATCTTTTTATGTGTGATAAATATTTATACATGTCTATGATTTGTCTTCTCAAACGTGAATTGAGTGTTGCAGATTAGTAGAGTCGTTTTAAGTTTTGTGTTTTTGTAAATTTAATGAGAAGTTTCAGATCTACATATTAAATTTCTAAATTGTATCAGAGCTATATTTGTATATTATACATGGTATTAGAGAAATATTCACAACGGAGAAGATATTTCGATCTTGTTATTGCAAGAGGATCGAATTTGCAGGATCAATTATTCAAAGCTATCAACTTGTATTTATATGGACTAAGAATCGAGTATGCCCTTGAGGGAAGCTCGAATTATGTTTTGTTGAAGGACCACATGGAGGAAGTGATGTAATATAATGGTTTGAAGGAATTCATTGATAATGATATCTAGAAACAAACAACAACTGATATTCTGAATCTAGCGGAATAGAAGAAGTGTGTATCAAAGGCGAGGAGGACCATATTGGAGGGAGTATGAGATCATATTGTATAAAATATCCACAGGAAATATACTTCGTATGCAATGTGGAGAGGATTGAAATATTTGTTCTGAAATATTAATGACCACAAGAAGCTTGCGCTCAAGGAAAAGATTTGAAATATGAAGATGCCGAAGAACAACACAATACTGTATTACCTTATCAGGTTCACACAATGCCATGATGAACTTGGTCAAGTTGGTGCCGGGTTCATCCCCCTTAGCCCCCTCTTAGATCCTATGCAAACCCACATTGTAGAATATATAGATTTCATTAATAAGATTGGTCAATTAAGATTCCTAAATGAATAATTTCTACTATTTCAACCATAATAGTTATCTATTTTTCTACACTAGGTACATTTGGTCATTTTTCTTGAGGACAGACCAAGTGTCGATTTCCCTCCATTTTTGTGCTTAAAATATTGTACATATTATCAACCTTGTATTCCATTAAGCTAACCAAAGCTTCCCTTTCCATCTAATTCACTTCCTAGGACCACATCTGAGTTTTCATGACCTTACCTATCTTTCTCAAATACCAAATTTTGACCACCATCTCTACCTTGTGTCTTGCATGTTCTTGTTCTTGAAATTGTAGGTTGTTCTCCCACATTTCATGATATATACTCCAATAAAGCGTCACTATGGTTACCTCCCATTAGTGTTATGCAAGACTCTTGTCAAATTATCACCTATATGTGCTATATAGTCTCTACGCACTTATACACTACACAATGTTGATTTCCACATCTATCCATGGAGAACTCCTAATACAAGTTTAACCTTGCGTTCTTGATTAGATTAAAGCCACTCTTTGATGCCTAGCATCACCCAAACATGAACCAATGTGAGAGTGTGAAAACTTTAAAGAGAAAGGAAAGGGACAATAAATACCAAAGCATCTCTAAGTAAATTTTGATTCCTCATATCCAATTCCTAAATAAGTCCTCCATCATCATCTTGACATTTGAAAATTAGAATGAATAGCCTAAAAAATTTAAGGGTGTATTCTAATAGATGTTTTCTCCCCTTTCTAGGATTTTTTTTATGGTTAATTTTTTCCTAAATGGAGTAGATATATTTTAGAACTGTGATTTTGAGTTTGTAATCTATACAATTTCAGTGCCCCATCGATTATTTAGGGTATTAAATTCATATCCAAAATTTTAATATTATTTTTTTGTGAAATAAGCCAAAATTCTTATGCTCTAGTAGATTTAGGTCCCTATTTTTCCTCCCATGGGCATAAATCCACTTGTCAATTATTGTAGGGGCACACTAATTACTCATTAATTTGAAGGAAGGGGGAGTGGCATCGGGATAGGTTCCTCCCCTATTTATATTTATCAAATTTTCCTTCATATGTTCTCCTAGGTTGGAGAAAAAATCCACCAACAACTTATGTGTCCTTAAGACATCAAAAAAGGGAGTTGCATCCAATTTGGGCTACCCAATACATTAATATTTTAATTAGTATTTTTGAATTTCAATTTGGGTGGAGTTTAAAAAGAGATATCAAACAATGATGAACATTTTCTCACAACTAGTTTTTGATGTACTAGTATAAAAGTTCCTTAAATATGACCTTTTTTGGCTATTCAAAGTAATAGAAAGGGAACCCAATTTTTTTCTTGAAATGTAGGAAGGAACATTTGTAATTCATGGGATTACATACATCAAATGTTACAATAGAACAATTTGGTTGTAGTGGGGGTATTCTTAGAAGCTAGATTCATTTTTAGAGTAAAAACAATAGTTTCACCCAATCAAATTTAGATTCTTGGTGGAAATCATTTTACCAATGGAAAAATAAAAATATCCAATTCCTTACAATGTTTCACCATGTCTTTATATGTTTTATCTTTATTTCTATTGTAGATACCATCATATACCACTCACATTTCAGAATTATTATATATAACGGTTTCTCACCAATGCATAATATTTATTGAAGTCTTCTTCGAAATTTAACTAGGTCCTCCATGCATTTGCTACCATTTACTTCTTATTATTTTATTATATGTATCAAAACAAATTTCATTCTTCCATTTATATTCTATTTAATTATAAATATATTTTAAATAGTGTTTAATATGTTTTCATATTTCATTCATAAAAAATATTATTCACTCTAATAAAAATAGTTAATTATTTGGACCATAAACATTAATTATAAAAATCTTATTTACTATAAGAATGACAAATTCAAATTACAAACTTTTTTAAAGGACACAAAAACACCATGCTTGCTCATTAAATGTTTTATAACTTACATTTATCTTTAACCATTATTATATATATATATATTACATTTATAAAATTATTATAAAATATATTAATACATGATTATATATTTAATATTAAAAAAATATATTTAATTATTTTTATAATTATAAATAATTTTAATAGCTAAATTAAAATACTTTTCAAATAACTAAATTTAACCCTTAAATATTTTATCACATAACTGAATTTATCAAATATAATTTTTGAATTTTAAAAGTAAATTTTTCTTAGAATATTAATTAATCTAAATTACATTTATTTTAATTAATATAACTAAATATTTTAACAATATAAATTATTTTAGAAATAATTATTACAAAATCATAATAAAATTATTGTTTTTTAATGTTGTTGAAGGTTTTACGAAATTTTTCAAGAAAAATATTGTTTTTCTTAATGGAGGATGGGTTTGTTTTCCTTATGAAATATCAATTCATAAGGATTCCAAACACTATGAGTCATGGGTGAATTATGTGAGAAACCCACTTATACTAACTTAGGATTTCAAACATTGTAACTCATGAGTGAACTGTGTGAAAAATCCAGTTGTACTAGCTTTAATGGAAGTTGACAAATGTTTTATTGAAAAATAAAAATTATTATTTTTATTCCTTATTTTCTTGGAGCTTCTTCAGCAAAAGCATCGCTTTTCAAGATCTAACTGTTAAGCCACTATTTTTATATTTCTCAAGGGTGGATGGGTTTCCTTGTGAATAACTTGATTCGATAAGGCTCCAAAACATTGTGAGTCATGGGTGAATTACGTCATAAACCAACCGATGTGAGAAACTGGCATATGTTTTGGTTTTGATTTTATTTTGTTTTTTGAGGCTTGTCGAAGTTAAAAACCAGAATGACGTCAAACTGGCAGATGTTTTGGGTCGAAGTCAATTTGCATTTTATTTTATTTTGTTATTTGAGGTTTACCAAAGTTCGAAAACAAAATTATCTGATTTAGGGACAAAATATTTAAGAGGATCGAAGTAAAAACAAGGAATTTTGGATAAGGATTGATGATTGTTCAGGATTTTCTTTTACAAGGATTCTAAAAACTATGAGTCATGGAACATTGACGCACATGACGTTGAGGTGGATATGATGGATTTTCTTATGTATTAAACTAAAGGTATGAAAAATATTTCCAGTTGTCTTATCATTCTTATTTCTTTGATCCTGATTCGAAGCACATATTTAGAATTATTGCTCTCCAATTGTGCTCTTTTGAGATTTTTCTATTAAGATATTTTGTTAACTAGAAAAGCATTTCCTACCATATCTAATTTTAAAGAATGTCATGTAATTAAGATAAATGATGCTATAGTAATAAAAAGCTTTTGACTGTTGAAATTGAGGTTCAGTTCCAAGGAATTATTTTTGCAAATAATTTAAGACATTGGCATTTGGGGAACTGCTCCAAGATTTTTCTTTCTTTCATTCCAAGTAATATGTATGTATGTATATCCATTTAAATATATAGATTAAAATAATGAATCATATTAGTGACCATCGTATTTTATATCTATGTTTTTTTGTGTAAATTTAAACACTTTGCATTACCCAAAAAACTCAAAGATTACATAGTTGTTTTTACATGGCCACTAAGGTGATATCTATTAACTTCTAGGAATGATGTATAATTCATACTTATATACTAATCCCATAATACAATAAATGCCAACCAACTAAACCCAAAATAATTGTCAGACCAGCAAGTAACTCCGCAAAACCGAAGATGCATTAGATGGAGATTATGTGTGTACTTATACATGGAGGTGAGACTATTGGGATTCACTTCCCAATATCTCTTGGCTTTCCTTATTTACTAAATTACAATAAAATGCAGTCTCACCCAATCCCTTAGGATTAGGTGTCAACATTCCCCCCTTTAATCTGAAGGGATGTTGGTGAGTCCAAGCATCGTTCTGAACTTTTCAAACTTTTCTCTTCCAAGCGCTTTGGTGAAGATGTCTGCGGTCTGCTCATTTGTGGAACAATGACGTAGATGGATAGTTTTGGCTTCAACATGATGTCAAATCAGATGGTATTTTGTATTGATGTGCTTTGTTCAATCATGGAAATTCGGGTTCTTGGCCAACTTTATTGCAGAAGTGTTGTTGATCATGAGTGGTGTTGAATGCATTTGTTTCATCTGCAAATCTTCTAGAATTTTCCTAAGCCACACAATTTCATTTGTTGCTTCAGCTACTGCCACATATTCTGCCTCGGTTGTGGAATCTTCTGGAACTGACTATTTGTGTGATCTCCATGAGACAAGTCCTGATCCAAGACTCATGGTATAACCTGAAGTAGACACCCTAGTTTCTTTGTTCCCATCAAAGTCTAAATCGGAGTATCCGATCAAGCTGAAATCTCCTACCTGTGTATATTTGAGTCCAAAGTCTTGAGTCCCCTTCAATTACTTTAGAACTCTTTTTTTAGCAGACCAATGACCTTCACACGGCTTTTGCATAAACCTGGAGAGGATTCCAATAGCAAATAAGATGTCTGGTCTGGTGGTAGTAAGGTAGATAAGACTTCCTACAAGTTGTCTATACTTCGTTGCATCCTCTAATTCCTTCCCTTCAATGGATGTGAGCTTCAAGTTTTGTTCCATTGGAGTGGTTAATGGATTGCATTAATCCATGCAAAACTTGTTCAAAATATCTCCAATGTACTTCTTTTGAGAGAGAAATATAAATTTAGGATGTTGAGTTACTTCAATACGCAGATAGTAATGAACATAGCCCAAATCAGTCATTTCAAAACCTTTCTTCAATTCTTTCTTTATGGATGCAATATAACTCTCATTGTTCCCTGTCATCAAAATATCATCTATATACACCACAAGATATACAACTGTTTTTCCAAATTTCTTAACAAACAAAGTTGCATCATCAAGATCAAAATGTTTGAAGTCAAGTTTTAGAAGATGCTCAGTTAATTTGTCATACCAGGCTCACGGTGCTTGCTTGAGGCCATACAAGAATTTTATAAGTTTGCATACTTTGTGTTCTTGGGCCTTCGGCTAGGACATAAAAACTTTATCCTTTAGATCACCATTCAAAAAAGTCCTTTTGCATCCATATGATGGACTTTCCATCCCTTCTGAGCTGCTAGGGCAAAGAGTGTCCAGATGGTGGCCCATTTTGATGTGGGGGAAAAAGTTTCTTCATAATCGACCCCTTCTTTATGTGCAAAACATTTTGCCAAAAGCCTGGCTTTGTGCTTTTCAAGTGAGCCATCTTCTTTGTACTTGTTCTTGCAGACCCACTTACAGCCAATTGGTTTGGTTCCCAAAGGAGGATCAACCAACTTCCAAGTGCCATTCTTTATCAAGGCATCATACTCCTTTTGCATCGCTTCATTCCATTCAACATGAGAAGCAGCTTCTTCGAAGGAAGTTGGTTCATGATCTGTAGACAAAATCAATTCACAGGTATAAGCAATATCCATATCAACAGGTGAATCAGAATTATCTACGTGACCTTCGTTTTTTCTAGTGGAACTTCTTGTTCCTGTCTTTCCAACCTCACCGGGACGAACATTTCTAGTGTCTTTGTCAGCCATTTTGGGGGACCTTTCTAAGATGGCTCAGGCTGCTTATTTGACTGAGTTGAAATTGAACCAAGATTCAATATCTCAATTCTATCAATCACATCGTTCAAGGTGTCATCCGTGGTTGGTTCTTCATGTGGGGGAGAGAGTGCTTTGGAAAATGATTCAACAGATTGATTCAGTATAGGAATCCCCACTTCAAGATGTGGAATATGATTATCAAATTCTTGAAAATACTTTCCATGTGTGAATCTATCCAGGTGATCAAGTTATCGCTCAACAGCATTGTCAGTCTTGGAAGAAGATTCAAGTAAGAAGACATCTCTTGCTATTACAAACTTCTTATTGACTCCATCATAGAGACGATATCCTTTCGAAGTATTGGAATACCCCAAGAAGATACATTTTTGACTTCTAGCACCAAGTTTATTCCTTTGTACCTTGGGCATCGAAGCATAACAGGTGGAACCAAAGACCCTAAAATGCTTTACCGAAGGAATGTGGCCATGCCACATTTCATAAGGAGTTTTGTTTCTGATTGAATTTGAAGGAAACCTATTCTTTATGTATACAACACATAGAACAACATCAGCCCAAAACATCAATTTTACATTCTTAAAAAACATCATGGAGCGAACCATATTTAAAATGGTCCTGTTCATTCTTTCAGCTACACCATTCTGTTGGGGATTATAGGGCACAATTGTTTGATGTTTAATCCCATGTTGACGAAGATAATTTTGAAATTCGTTTTAAGTTTATTCTTTTCCATTATCAGTATGCAAAGAGCTAATATGAGTTTGTGCATCATTTTCAATCCATGCAGGAAAATTCTTGAATGTTTGAAAAGCATCAGATTTGTTCTTCAATAAGTAAATCCAACACATTCTGGTGTAATAATCAATAAATTTCATCATATATTTATTTCCATTTGCAGAAGCAGCAGGCATAGGGCAACATAAATCTGAATGAATAAGCTCAAGTTTTCTATGTGCTCTGGAATGTGAATCATGAAATGGCTGTTTTTTATGCTTTCCTAGAATACAAGAATCACATTGCTTAAGTTTCCTAGGAATTGTAGGCAGTCCATTAACACCATTTTTCTTCAACAGTCGAAGGTTGTCATAGTTTAAGTGTCCAAATATAGCATGCCATAAAACACTTGATGGGAATGTACCTTCATCATGATGTGAACTGAATGCAAAGTTTTGTGCATGAGCAGAGGAACCTTGCAACTTCAAGAGTCTTCCTTCTTCTATTCCCTCCATGACAAGTGGGCGATCTGATGCTTTTTTGACCTCAACCATGCCATCAAACATGTGAATGGAGTGTCCTTGCTGGCGGATGTGGACCAAGGACAACAATTTTCTCCTAAAATCAGGGAGCTATAGAACCTCATGTAGAAGATGGTCTAGAAGACCAAGTAACTTAAGCCTAATTGTGCTAAGCCCTGATGGTTGAGTTTCGATTTATCTACAAAGTATACTGCTCCATCAACTTTGTCGGTAAATTCTTCAAAAAAATATTTTCTAAATGTCATGTGACATGTTTCTCCTGAATCTAACAACCAATCATTTCTCCAAGAAGTAAATGAAACATCAAACAAGTCTTCAGTTACTCCATTGTTACAATGTGCTACAACATAATGAGCGGATTCAGGTGCTTTACCTTTGTCTCTATCATGAGTTTAATTTTTTCTTGATTTCTTTGCTGCTCAATTTTATCCCAAGGCAAATTATATGTAGATGCATCATGCCAGTCTTTATTGCAGCGTATGCAATGAAGATCAAATTTTCCAGTTTGAGTTTGTCTTCCCCCCTTCCTCTGAAATTTCTTCTTCCTCTTCCTCTTCGGCCACCTCTTCCTCTGGAAGAATCTTGAGCATGACTCTTCTCTCTATGTGCAAAGCATACAACCTCTTCAGAAGACAGAGGGGCTGTCATCTTTCCAAAAGCTTTCTCTCTTTCTGCAAACTTTTTCTCAAGGGAATCAAAGGTGATTTTCACGAGGTTTCCACTTGCTTGCAATGACTCAAGATAATGTGAGTAAGTGGGATACAATGCCTTAACATATGCTATGAGAGGTATATAAACTTCTACACCAGTGTTCTTAATGTCATGCATGATAGATCTTACTTCTGAAGCTAAAGCAAGAGGATCATCATTTTTCAATTCAAGACTGAACAACTTAATCATTAATTGAATAATTGCAAGTTTTGAATGTGAGTCATAGAGTTTTTTTTGCTTGCTCAAGGCTTCATAGGCATTTGAAAATGGTGTAATATGGCGACTCACCTCTTCATTTACGGAAGCTGCAATCAAGGCACAGGCCTTGCAGTTATTTTTTTCCCAAATGGCGATCTCCTTGTCTGAAGTGGATTTTGCTAGTGGAAGGTCTCCTTCTCCTTCACAAATTCCTTTCCACAGGTCATTAAAAATGAGAGTGTGCTTGATTTTCCGAGACCATTCAGGATATTTCTCCTTGCTGGAGAGAACAAATCCTACAATAGATATGAGATAATGCATTCTTTTGAAGAAAAAAAAATACTTTGCTATCACGGTAAAAACTCAATTCTAGTTTAAATTCTACATTTTTTTTTATTTTTTTTTTTGTAAAAAAAAAATTGGGGAAAAAACAGAGGTATTATCTGAGGGAGGTATTCTCTTGGGGAGGTGTTTTCTGGGGAAGGTTTTTACCAGGGTAGGTATTTTCTGGGAGAGGTGTTTTCTGGGGAAGGTTTTTACCAGGGGAGGTATCTTCTGGGGGAGGTGTTTACCAAGGTAGGGGGAGGCATTTTCTGGGGTGGGTATTTTTTTTAATACAAATTAAAAAAAAAAAAAATATTAAATTTGAAAAAATGTCGTAGAGGCCAAGGGCTAGAACAATATCAGAGTGGGCGCGAGGGGACGCGAGGGAGGGGAGCGATGGGGGAGGGGGCCGTGAGCGGGGAGGGGAGGGATGTGAGCGGGTGAGGGGGGGCTGTGAGCAGGTGAGGGGGGTAGGGGCCGAGGGTGAGGGAGAGGGAGCAATGAGGGAGCAGGCCGTGAGTGGGTGAGGGGGGCTGTGAGCGGGTGAGGGGAGCGATGGGGAACGCGAGGGAGGGGAGCGAGATGTGAGCAGGGAGGGGAGGGTTGTGAGCAGGTGAAGGAGGCGGGGAGCAGGTCTGTGTGAGGGGGGCGGGGGCCGAGGGCGAGGGAGAGGGAGTAGCGACAGACGAGGGAGCGAGCAGGCAGATGGGAGGGAGGGCCGAGCGGGCGGGGAGCGATGTGAGGGAGGGTGAGCGGGGTTGGGAAATGGGGTGGGGAACGATGTGAGGGAGGGTGAGCGCTGTGAGGAATTGTAAAAAGAAATTTGCATAGTAAAATTAAATGTGCAGAGAACTTGAGCTGAAATTGCACAATGGTGTGTAGAAAAAAAATGAGGCAGAATGTGCAGAAAAAGAAATTTCAGAATGGAAGGAGCAGTAAGAAACTGAATGCCAGGAGCACTGAAAATTGAATTCAAAATGACAGTCTGCAAAAAATGCATAACATGAGGGAGTTACACCAAAGGCGGGAATGCCAAAAATGGGACTGGTTCTGATACCATGTCAGACTAGGAGGTAACTCCACAAAACTGAAGATGCATTAGATGGAGATTGTGTGTGTAATTATACATGGAGGTGAGACTATTGAGATTCACTTCCTAATGTCTCTTGGAATTCCATATTTACTAAATTACAATAAAATACAATCTCACCCAATCCCTTAGGATTAGGTGTCAACAATAATTTAGGCCAAACATAGTAGGAAACCAATATAAAACATAACAAAATAATGGATATAGCTAGCAAACGTAAACACCATTATTGTCCGACGAAAGGGATGGGAGTAGAGTGCTTAGCACTCGATCCAAGAGTAGTAGCATGCCTAAATCGCAAATCAGGTTTCCTTCCAAGTGAGGCAGTCTTTAGTCAATCCTTTCCATAGTAAAACACTAGTTCCAAAACATCCACTTGATGTCATCTAAAGAAGAAAATACATTGTACCCTTCTACCTATCTTTCATTCAATACTATAACAAGCAGAGTCTTCATTTACTAATGAAGAGTGACAAAATTGAGATATTTTTTTCCCATCCCCTAGTATGACCACGATTGGAACGCATTAAGAGACCTCATTCAAAATCTAAGAAGTAGAGTGGGATTGTCTTTCCACTCTCGCCTGAGTTTCAAAAAATTTCTCAATTGTTTGCCATCTATTTATGGGTATTGTGTTAAAATATCTAGCGGTTGGGTCCTAAAAAAAGATTTGATCCCCCCGTTTACATGGTGTACTACTGCCACCACCACCTCTTCTACAACGAATCTTTTATCTTGGTCGCATTGTAGAGAGGAGCGGATCACGCTAATAGCAAGAACTAAGAAACCAAAAACCAAGAAAGTGGCAAGAGTAAGACCCAGACGAAAAAAAACTAGGATATGGTCCCACTAATATACCAGTACCATCATAGTTAACCATAAAGTATATTATACCACACGTTGGAAACCTATATGAAAATACCACAGGATTCTCAGCTCTCTCTACAGAGCTTGCTACAACCTGAAATATTTGATAGAAAACAAGCGACATAGGAAATAAAGTACCATACATTCGGCAATTACACCAACTTAAATAAAACCAAGTGGGAACAAGAATGTTGACCCTTGGAAAAACACTCATCATGAGACACCCATTACCTTGGATATATATTTCCACTGATTTATTTAATAAAACGAGACTAGATCCAAGACCCAAAATGTTCATAGACACCGTGACCACAATTTCATATACTGGGGATGAGCTAACACAAACAGGAGTAATATAAAAAAGAAAAGAAAAATTAATTCAATGGGATCTATACCATCATTCCATGGTTTGCAAGCACGGTTGGAGGGTAGCATCAACCTCCATAACCAAGCTCCACATCGAACAACCAATTCTTCTCTTACGAACTGAATTTCTTCACCACCTTGAAATTTTATGGCATCCATTGCAATACGAACCATAAACGTGTTCCCAGGTAGCTATACTTGCACTTCTCCCACCACACCAAGACACATTCTACCCAAAAAAAAATTCAAAAACTTACTCCCCATCATACGTATTGAACAAACCACTCCCATCAACTTCTCCACCTCTATGCAGGATGAACTCCTCCTAGAATGTGAACTAGGCGCATAATTGAGACAAAATACAATAATATAGGAGCCAATAAAAGGGATATATAGAAGGGAGGCTAGCTCCTCGAAATCAGGCTAGTATCTACGCTCAGCCTTCACCCAAAAAATGAATATGTCATTCACTATCTTTCCACCTTTATTTAATACCAACTATGTGGCTACATGCGGCTACATACCCAAGATAAGCCAAACCATTTCCATTTAATGTTCATCAGGTGGGTGGGGTGGCGGGTGCATCCCCCCCAGCCGCCTATTGGATATTTTGCACACACTCATCAGGGAATATATAAATTTAATTAATAATATCAATTAATTCAGATTCCTAAACTAATACTTTCTACTATTTCAACCATAATAGTTCTATATGTTGCTTCACTAGGTACATTTGGTCATTTTTCTTGAGGAGATACCAAGTGTCAATTTCCCTCCATTTTTTGCTCAAAAAATTCTATATATTGTCAACTTTGTCTTCCATTAAACTAACCTAGTCTTCCCTTGCCATGTACTTTACCTCCTAGGAGCACATATGAATTTTCATGCCCTTTCCTCTTTTTTCCAAATATCAATTTTGGACCTCCATATCTACCTTGTGTCTTGTCTCTTATTTATTTTTCAATTGTAGGTTGTTCTCCAACATTTCTTGCTAGTTACTCCAATGTAGGGTCACTATGGTCCCCTCTTATTAGTGTTTTGTAAGCATCTTCTCATACTATCACCTACATGTGCTATATAATCTCTACCCACTTGTACACTACAAAAGCATGTTAAATTCCACATATATACATGGAAAAATCCTGATACAAGTTCACCCTTGCATTCTTGATTGGATTCAAGCCTCTCTTTGATGTCTAGGTTCAATCAATGTTGAACCATTGTGAAGGTGTTAAAATTTGAATAAGAAAGGAAAGAGAAAATAAAGACCAAAGCATCTCACCCTAAATTTGGATACCTCATATCCAATTCCTAAATAATTCTTCCATCGTCATTTTGATGAATAAAAAATTAGAATGAATAGCCCAAAAAATTTAAAGGTGTAGTCTAATAGATGTTTTGGCCAATTTCTAGGAAATTTGCATGGTAATTTTTTCTATAAATGGAGTAGATACTTTTTAGAATTGTATCTTTGAGTTGTGTAATATATACAATTTGAGTGCCCCTTCGACTCTTTAGGGTATTAAATTCATGTATGAATTTAAAAATGCATTTTAAACAACAAAGAATCATGATCGTACCCAAAATTTTAATATGAAATTTTGGTGAAATAGGCCAAAATGCTTATCCTATAGTAGATTGAAGTCCTTATCCTTCCTTCCATGAGCATAAATCTAGTTGTCAATTATTATAGGGGCACACTAACTACTCATTAATTTGAAGGGACCGGCATTGGGACAGGGGCCTCCCCCATTTCATATTTATCAAATTATCCTTCATGTGTCCTCTTAGGTTGGAAAAAAATATCCACCAAAAACTTGTCTTTAAGACATGAAAAAAGGGAGTTGCATTCAATTTGGGCTACCAAATCCATGAATTTTTTAATTAATACTTTTGAATTTTAATTTGGGTGGGGTGTAAAAAGAGATATCAAATGATGATGAACTTTCTTTGACAACTAGTATTTGATGTACTAGTATAAAATTTCAACAAATATGATATTTTTTTGGCTATTCAAAATAATAGAAAGGGAAACCAAAATTTTTCTTGAACTGTAGGAAGATAATTTAGTTGTTGTTGTTGTTTTTTTTTTCCAAGTAGAAAAAACAACTGGAAGCATTCTTTTAGAAATAGTTACATCAGCTAAAACATAAAACATCTAGCTTCTCCCTCTTATCCTTTGCAGCTTTATGTTTCTAATAAAAAACAAAATCCTCCAGTAAGTTCATTGTCCATTACAACAAAACATCAATATATCCAAAAAGTGTTCATGCAGTGTATTATGCTTACTATCCCCGAAGTTTAAGGAAACTACCCTCTATGAAACACTGTCCAGCAAAACTGTCTTCAAAATGTAACATATGGCCGTAGATTGGCCATATGTTGTCATTATAAAGATAAAGCTTAAGGAAACTACCTTTTTCTTTATTAATTTTTTTTTATAAGTATCAAAATAAATTTAATACTTCTATTTATAATTATAAAGATATTTTAAATAGTATTTATATGTTGTCATATTTTATTTATAAAATTTATTATTTGCAATATAATAGACATATTCAATTACTTGGAAAGTAAACATTAATTATTACAATGTTATTTACTACTAAAAAAATAAAAATAACAAATTCTAATTAAAAATTTCTTTAAATCACTAAGAAGAAATTTTAACTCATTCTTAGTTGTTAAATGTTTTATACCCACATTTAGCTTCATATATATCTATAAACTTATTTTAAAATGTGAAATATTACTTAGAAAAAACTAAATATTTAATATTAGAAAACGTATTTTTGTTTTTTTATTTATTTTTATAATTCTAAATAATTTTAATAACTAATTTTTTTTCAAATAACTAAATATAATCATTAATTTTTTTATGTTATAAGTAAAATACATACATAATTTGGGAATTTTAAAAATAAATTATTTTCAAAATAGTAACTAAGCTAAAATATATTTATCCAAATAACATAACTAAATATGATAAAAATATAAGATTATTTTAAGAACCATTGTTATAAAATCATAATTAAACCATTGTTTTTTTTTTAAATTTTGCTAGAACTTTTTCTAGTTTTCGACAAAAACATCTCTTTCCGAGAAACCAGCTGTAACCACGTTGATGGATGGAAACTGTCAGATGTTTTATTGCAAGTAATTACTGTTTTCTTATGTTTTTTTGAGTGTTTTATTGCTGGAAAAGAAACAAGATCCTCTTGAGTTTAAAAAAAAAAAAAAAACAAGATCCTTTCCTAAATCTGACCGTTATGCTCCTTTGTTAAATCTGGCCGTTCAACTATTTTACTATTTCTGAAGGGTGGAAGGGTTTGGCTGCGAAGAACTGGATGTTTGATGAGGTTCCAAATGGAATCAGGGCTGAATTATGGATAGCGGTAAGATGTTTGATGAGGTTCCAAATGGAATCAGAGCTGAATTATGGATAGCGGTAAGATGTTTGAAATGGAAAGCTATCGTTATTTGGGTTGAAGTTGGTTTGGTGTTGATTTTATTTTGTTGGAAACAAGAATTACCAGATTCAGTGACAGTGACAGAAGATTTATTAGAATCGAAGTAACTGCCAGTAAATTCAGATAAGGATGAATGATTGTTTAGGATGGAGTTTGATTTTTGATCCATAGGAGCTTTGAAGGATATTACTCACATGACGTTGAAGGAGCTTTAATGGATATTATGTTAGATTTTTTTCAGTATGAAGCCAAAGGTATGAAAATTCTTTAGAATGGCCCCTATCATTGTAATTTCTTATTCGATCCCGGTTTCAAGCACCTCTGTTAAGATATTGTGTTAGTTGGGGAAGCATTACCTAATATCTGGCTAGAGTAACAGAAAACATGTAATTCAGATAGATGTTGCTAGAGTAACAGAAAACATTTGACAGATTACATTTAGGTTCAGTTGGAGAATTACTTTGGCAAATCATTTGAGCCATTGGCATTTGGGGAAGTGTTTTGGTTAAATTACTTTAACATTCTTTTTTTCTATACAAATATGTTAAATTATGTTAAGTTGTTGAATGATATCCCTTCAAAAGAACAAGAAACAGGGTTTGTGAATTTACTTTGTAAACATCTACAGTGCCAAAATATTACAAAACTGTTTTTAAATACCGATCAATTCTTTTAGACTTATTTTGATTAGTGTAGGTGTTCTTTGACAGGTTCTTTTAGACATATTTTGTGAAAATATTGTCATAAAACTAACAGGAAAAAAGAAAAACCCGTATCATTGTTTGTTACTCACTCTAAAGACTGTCAATCTAAGAATCAATTAAAACTGTTTTTGCCCTTTAATCCAAAGACGGTGCTCCTGGGCTGCCTATTATTCTGTAATATCCGAATTCACACCCAGCTCTCTAATTTTCTTTTTCATCTTCACTTTGATGAGTTAAATTTAACCCATTTTAGATTTTAGTCATTTAAATGCCCAGTTCAGTTACATGAAGTTAACTGTAAACAACCTTAACATAACACAAATCTCCATTTCAATTAATAAAAACCTCCCTCCATTATTCAAATGTTCAATTAAATAACACATTAACACAACCGACTATTGTACCTGGGTTATTCTGGCTAATATTTAGTGAATTATTATTTTATCAAAATATCTAACATCAATAACCAAATATTTGAAAAATTAAATTCATTTCATTAAATATTCCTTCTCACGAACTAATCTGATAATCAAGAGTGAAAAATTAAATTCATTTCATTAAATATTCCTTCTCATGAAGCGTATTTTCAACTTTTCAACGCTATTAAGATTAAATATTCCTTGTCACCATCTGATCGATAATCAAGAGTATTTTCAACGCTAATTTAATACACGTACGTTTATCTTTTTCATTGAAACCGTCACTACCTATTGCACATCGAACAAGCCGTCCCTGGGCTCTCAAAATCAGTTTTCAATGGTTGCTTATTTAATAAAAGAAGCTTTAACTTAAATTATTTAGTTTTCTCAAAATGATCTTAAATTATGATTTTCCATCTTACAAATATATATTCTAGTCACACATTATAACAATGTAGTTCTGATTTTGTTTTTACATTGTTTTTTTTAAAAGGATTAAATTTTATATATTTTCATCTTATTTTTATATTAATTTTAATAAATTTTTAAAAATAAATTTAACATTGCAATATTATTTTTAAATGATTTCTGGTTTAGTTTAATTTATTTCTTAAATAGTTTTAAAATTTAGATAATTAATATATTATTAAGTATTATATTATATTTTACTATAGTATATTTGTTTAATTAAAATAATGTAATGTATATAGTGAAAAATGTTTGAATTTATATAAATATAAAATGGCAATGTTCTTATATTTAAATTTATATGTGAAAAATAAATTCTAATGTAAATGTTTTTTTAGATTGATTTTGAATGTCTCTTATTAAATGTTTCAACTACAATATGTATATAAGTAAACTTTTATAAATTGAGATTGGATTAGAGTAGGCTAGGTTAAGATTGAGTGGGGTAGGACAAACTAAAATAGACTTCGCTACACAATGATAGAATAGAAAAATCTTGGATAGGCTACTCTAAAGTAAACTAGAGTAGGCTAAGATAAGCTAGACTAGGCTATGCTAGGCCATGTTAACCTAGAATATGTTAGAGTAGGCTAGGATAGAGGAAGCTAGGCTACTCTCGAGTAAGCTAGAGTATTCTAAGCTATTCTAGAGTAGAGTAGGTTGGGCTAGATTAGGGTAGGGTAGGCTAGGATAAAGTAGCTAGGATAGGCTAGGATAGAGTAGCCACACTAGGCTAGAGTATTCTAGGTTTGGCTAGGTTAGGCCAGAATAAGCTAGGCTAGGTTAGGCTAGAATATGATAAGGTAGGCTAGGCTATAGAAGGTTAGGCTAGGCTAGGCTAGGAAAGAGTAGAATATGCTAAGCTAGAGTAACTTAAAGTAGGCTAGGATAGGCTAGGCTAAGCTAGGCTAGAGTAGGATAGACTATATATAGTAAGCTAGGCTATAGTTGACTAGGCTAGGCTAGGCCATGGTATACTAGGCTAGGCTATCATAGGCCAAGTTAGGCTGGTGTAGGCTAAAGTAGATTATGCTAGTACAAAGTAGGCTAACCTAGGCTAAGCTAGGCTAGAGTAGGATAGGCTAGGCTAAGCTAGGCTAGAGTAGGATAGGTTAGGCTAGGCTAAGCTAAGATAGGCTATAGTAGGTCAGGATAAGAAAGTGTAAGATAGGCTAGTAGAGCGTAGGCTAGGCTAGGCTGGACCACGTTAGGCTACAGTATGCTAGGCTAGGCCACTGTGAGCTAGGTTGGGCTAAGCAAGGCTAGTGTAGACTAGGTTAGGTTAAGATAGACTATTATAGTGTAGACTAGGCTATGCTAGGATAGACTAGGGTAGGCTAGGCAAGAGTAGGCCAGGCAAGGCGAGAGTAGACCAGTATAAGGCTAGCTAGAGTAGGGTAGCGCAAGGCTCGGTTAGGCTAGGCTATAGTAAGATAGGATAGGCTAGGCTACAGTAAACTATAGTAGGCTAGGAAAGAGTAGAGTAGGAGTAGGTTAAGCTAGGGTAAGCTAGGGTAGGCTAGGCTACACGAGGGTAAGCTAGTGTAAGCTATCTTAGAATAGGCTAGGAAAGAGTAGTCTAGGTTAGTTTAGGTTAGGTTGGAATAGGCTATAGTAGGCTAGGCCAGAGTAGTCTAGGCTAAAGTAGGTTAGGCTAGGCTAGGATAGGTGAAAGTAGGTTAGGCTAGGCAAGGATATGTTAGAGTAGCTCGGGCTACAATAGGTTAAGCTAAGATAGAGTAGGTTACAGTAGGATAGGCTAGGCTCTAGTAGGTTATGCTAGAGTAGTCTCTCTTATGGCAAAGTAGACTAGGCTAGGCCAAAGTAGTCTACACTAGACTATTCTACACTAGGCTAAGCTACGATAGAGTAGGTTAGGATAGGCTAGGCCAGAGTAGTCTACATTTAAGTATTCTAGGCTAGGCTAAGCTATGATAAAGTATGTTAGGCTAGGCTAGGATAAAGTAGGTTAGGCTAGGCTAGAGTAGGCTAGGCTAGGCTAGGCTAGGATAGAGTAGGATAGGCTAGGCTTGGATAGAGTAGGATAGGCTAGGCTATGATAGGATATCCTAGAGTAGGTTATATTGACCTAGCCTACAATATGCTAGACTAAGCTAAAGTAGGCTAATCTAGAATACGTTAAGGTAGGCAAGGTTAGAGTAGGCTACGCAAGATTAGTCTAGGCTAGAGTAGCCTAGGATAGGGTAGAGTAGAATAAGCTATAGTGATCTAGGCTACAGTCGGCTTGGCTAGGCTAGGCCATGGTAGAGTAGGCTATGCTATCTTAGGCCAAGTTAGGCTAAAGTAGATTATGCTAGTACAGAGTAGGCTAACCTAGGCTAGGCTAGGATATTCTAGATTAGCTAGGCTAGGTTTTCCTTGAGTAGGCTAGGTGAGCCTTAGGCTAGGCTAGGGTTGAGTAGGCTAGTCGAGGCTAGACTAGGCTCATATTGAGAGGGCTGAGCTAGATTAAGCTAAAGTAGGATAGAGTAGTCTAAACTAGGATAAGATAGGCTAGAGTAGGCTAACCTCGCATAGGCTATCCTATAATATGGTTAAAAATGTTAGAGTAGGCTAGGATAGGCCAAGTTGGGCTAGAATATCTTAGGCTAAGCTAGGCTAGGATAAGTTAGAATAGGCTAACTTTGTGTAGGTTATGTAAAACTTGGCTACGCTAAGCTAGAATAGGTTAGGATAGGATGGGGTAAGATAAGCTACTGTACCTTAAACTAAGGTAGAGTAGGCTTGCTAGGCTAGAGTCGGTTAAGCTAGGCTAGAGTAGGCTAGGCGAAAGTAGAATAGGCTAGGCTTGGCTAGGCAAGAGTAGAGTAAGATGGGCTAGAGTATGATTGGTTAGGCCAAGTAATGTAAGGCTAGGCTAGACTTTTCTAGGCTAGGATTTGCTAGATTAGGCTAGGCTAGTCTAGCGTAAAGTATGCTTATCTAGAGTAGTCTAGGATAGGCTAGGATAGGTTAAAGGTTGATAGAGCAGGCCAAAGAAGGCTAGGCTAGACTTGGCTAGGCTAAAGTAGGCTAGGTTAAAGTAGGATAGGAATTTCTTCAAAAATCTTGAATTTTTCGAGGTACATGTAGATAGTTGGTTTGTAGGCTATCCTAGAGTAGGCGAGGATAGGTTAGAGTAGGCTATCCAGGCTATAATAGTCTAGGTTATGAAATATTAGGCTAGGCTAGGTTATAATAAGCTTTCCTAGGAAATGCTAGGATGGGTTAGGCTAGGCTAGTGTAGGTTACATTATGCAGAGTTGGGCTATGCTAGAGTAAGCTAAGAAACACTATGTTTATCTAGAGTGGGTTATGATTGAATAGGCTAGGTTATGCTTGATTGGCCTAGGCTAGCCTATAGTGGGACAGTCTCGACTAGAGTAGGCTAGGATAGGGAGGGATTAATGCACTGCTTGGAGTTCTTGCAAGGATGCATTAATACGTGGAATATTCCTGGACACATAATTGATGGTGGAAGCCTCTTGAATGTTCATTAAGTGTTGTATAGATCTCCTATTTTCAGGATAATCTCATAGTAGGTGTGCTTCGCCGCATCCCTGACACTTTAAAGGCTCTTTTTCTTTTCCATTAAATCCTTTATTATTAAATTTAAATTTTTTAGACCCAGTCTAAGTTTACATTTGATTCCTTTAGGTTTGATTGTTATTTTTATTGAAACTATAATTATGATTCCCCTTATGAGATTGCTTAAATTGCCTAAGTTTTCCTCCTTTTTCACTTTGGACAAATATTTCCTTCTTATTATTTGGCCATGATTTAAAATTCTCATCACTTTTCTTAGCCTTCTAGTAACAAATTATTTCTTTTATAATAACCGCATCCATGGTTTTGCGATTATCGTACTCTATTTGTTCCTTTAAAGAGCACTTTTTATTTTTCTTCCCTTATGTATGGTACATCATAAAATATTTGTAACTTTTTTTATTAACTCATCCAATGACATTTGGGAAAGATTCAAATTATGAAATTCTCTGGTTTTATCATTAGAATAACATTTTGTTAAAAAAAGTTAATCATTCGTTGGAATTATTTCTACGTAAATTATTTATTTTATAAATTATACATTTCTCTCACTTCTTCCCACCATGAGGAAGATTTTTGATGTAGTTGGTAAGTATCTAATTTGGCTTTCAATTAAGTAGAATAGTTATAAACTTTAAAATATTTGTTGATATTGAGTATACATGCTTTCATTTCTTCTTCATATTCCCCATCATATGTTGGGAGAGTGATTTGTTTTTAAATTTTCCTTGTAACTCCATTTTGGGCTTCTTTCCATGCTTAGAATTAAATTTTAATGAACTATGCTTTTCCCCTTTAGATTTTCCTTTCTTTTCTTCTTCATATTCCCCATCATATGTTGGGAGAGTGATTTGTTTTTAAATTTTCCTTGTAACTCCATTTTGGGCTTCTTTCCATGCTTAGAATTAAATTTTAATGAACTATGCTTTTCCCCTTTAGATTTTCCTTTCTTACTTTTAGCCATCTCTTCAAAGGTATTTCACATTGATTTCTCTCCTCATATTTATTCCTACCTCATTGTTTCTACAATCTTTGGGATTCGTCTTGATTCACTGATTTTTAATGAGTTGGTCTTTTCCACAGTAGTTTTTAGTATTTTTCATGTATGCCGTGAATATTCACTAACTCTCTCCACAAATGTCTCTTCATATTCAATAATTCCATGGTCGATACTTTGCTTATTGACCCAAATGAACATAGGTTGTTTCATCATATAGTTGGGTATCTCCTAGTAGTTTCACCTAAGCAAAAGAAAACAATCGTTTTTTTAGATGGAGTCATGGTCATTTGCCTCTTTTTACACAGGGAAGATCACATAACATCTCAAATTCCTCACCTCATACCAAACTGTGATCAAACACTCCAAGGTCCAATACTTTATAACTTGCAAACATAAACCTTAATTCCCATCCTCCATGACACCATTGCATTGATTACATGGTGTAACTTACGTGGTGGTGGGAAATTCCAACAAAACCAAATCCACTATCATTGTGTTGATCCACCCAGATCAAGGTATAAGTAAATATTAATTTTAAGCTTATTAAAAATATTATTAAAATATTATATGATATCAAATTTAAATTTATTTAAAATATCCCTAGGATGTTAAATTTTCTAAAATATAATGATAATAAACGCAGTACAACTTTATTTATTTTTGAAATATCATGTCGATAGAGTATTACTCTCGAGAAGATTTTGATTTTATTTTTTTGTGATATTTTTTTTTTATTTTTTGATTTTTGATTTTATTTTTTATTATTTTTATGTTTATGTAATCCTCATTTAATGTCAAACTAAGCTCAGGAAAATTAAAAAAAATCTTCCTTTTTTTATGTTGGTCAAATTCTTACACTAATTGCTCAAAAAATGAATATAGGTGATAGATTTATTAGCTCTGAGTGCTTCACTCTAACCATATTTTTTGGTTGAGAGAGTTGTACAGTACATTGAAAACAAAGAACTATTTCTACAAAACACAAAAAAAACTAATAAAAATAAAAGAAAAAATATTTATATTTATCCATGTTTAGTTAATATTATAATATTTTATTTTATTAAACCAATTAACATTATAAAAACTAATGTTGTTGTTTTTGTTATTGCTGAAATATTTTATTAAAGTTGTTGATATTATAAGTGTTATTATTATCAATATTATTATACTTCGATAGTATTAATTGTATTTTTTACATTTTTGGATAAATTTTTATATTAACCCTATAAATATAATTAATTATTAAGATAAATTATAATGTTTTTACATTAAGCTCATAAATGTTTTGCACTCATTAATTTATATAAATATATGGAAAACAATATTCATACTAAAATCAATCTTAATTCAAGATCTACCAAGCATGGAGAGGGATCAACTGTCTCAATATGCAAAACATTAATGAGTTCAAAACTTGAGGAAAGTTTTGTACCTCAAGAGATTTGATCCTATGGAAACTTGGTAGATATAGATTTAATACGCATCTACCCTAATTATTAATAATATTGTTTATGCCCCTTTGGAAACTTCCTTGTCAAATTTAATCATTTATATAATTTAATCTAATATAATTTTTAATATCAGTTTAATTTTAACATAATACTCGATTTAAGTGACCCTACATTTATTACTCTTAGAGAGATTTATGTATCCCTAATATTTCCTTAATGATTAGTGGATCAGCCTACACGTGAAAAGTATTATAATTTAAGGACATGTTTTTCTAAAAAATAACTTCAAAAATAGTATCTATATCAATCTAACTCCTGATATTGACCTCTCTCTCTCTTTTTTTCTCTCTCTCTCTCAAATATATATATATATATATATATATATATATATATATATATATATATATATTGTTGAACCCTTAGTTAAACTGAGGGGGGGGTGAATCAGTTTAACACATTCATGGATTTTTAAAACTTTCCTTTAAACATTTATTTACACCTTCATTTCATGATCAACTTAATATGTGAGCAATCTTAATTTGTGAGCAACAAGTATTAAGCATATTAGATAATGTAACAGTAGTCTTAATATGTGAGCAGCAAGTATTAAGCAGATTAGATATACCATATCAACACATAGACATCATGCACATAGACAACAGATATAAGTGGAAACCAATAAGGGAGAAAACCACATCTTATTATTGTTGTGATGCAAAGGCAAGCTCCAACTCCCTTTCACCATTGATTTTTTGTAGGCTCCAACCTATAGGAGACTCCTACCTCAATTCTACAAGCTACAACTTGCAAGGAAGCTCCAACTCCCATCTATTTTATGTAGGCTACAACCTATAGGAGGCTCCTACCTCAACCAGCTACAACTGACATCTATCAAGCTACAACTTGATATGGAAGCACCAACTTCCTCACTCTTTCATAAAATTAATCACATGTTGATTTACCTGGATATCAACTCTGTTTTGTACCTTCTTCACTGTTGTCCACCAGCCTTCATATCTGCCTCATATCATTTCAGAATCTTCACAGCTTCTTTATCTGCTCCTCTTTTTCTCACACTCTCTGCCTCATTTCTCCATTCTCTAACCTCTCTATGCATATCTATGATATATCATTTATAGAGTTCACCTCTTGACTGTTTGTATTCTACAGGGAATTTGAAGTGAACAACCATGACTCTTTGACTTCTGCCTTCTCATTTCTTTTTCCAGCTCATTCAGAAAAAATATAACAATATGTACAAATTTCAATATTACAGTGGAGTTTTGTTCGCCTACAGAGACTTGCCAATGCATCACAAACAATATAAAATAAATAAAACTTTACATTTTCAGTTACAACAAGAATTTCAATTCAACCCATTCAGTTCTTGGTTCACTGTGTGCTTATCCTTTCTGCTGCTGTAGTGTAAAAAACCACCATTTTCATTCCTATGCATTTCAAATTCAGATTCTGCAAATCTGAATATCTTCACTGCACACCTCTTCAAATCTGCAATCTCTGTTCACTGCAATTGTGTATCTGCTGCATATATAACTGTTTTACCAGTTTAGCCCCAAATAAATCTCAAATTCTTATGCATATAAAAATTCCTCTCCATTCCTTTTCCCTAGGCTGGAAATTTAAATAAATGTATGCAGAAGCTTTTCCACCAAAGGTTAAACTCTCTGTCTTTGGAATAAAATCCAATAATCATAATTCGACCAACACTTTCATTTACGTTCTCCACAACATTATTAATCCATCGATGGAATACCTTTATATGTTTTGGCTTTGGTAAAGGTTATAAACATACATTCCTTTGGCCCCAAGGCTTACCAACTCACATGCGATTATATCTATAGCCATCTGTTTATATGCGGACCATAATCCATTAAAACATATCAAAACCTCCATTATAACATTGACTCCACGCATATAACAATGCTCTTCCATACTCTATCAACAACATTAGGTTTAAAATCAAATATCAACATAATTGATATGGCCCCACAGCGTATTAACATAATTTCATTGGTTGACGTTGTTAACCCCAAAGTAACCATATAACCCGATGCATATAAATGTCTGGCCCCACAACATACTTCAAACCATTTGAGTCGATATCCAAATTTTTATAATATCAATAACCATTATATAATGTTTTAATTCCAGCACTAACACATAGTCGGAGCCACTCAACATTAAAACTCAATTGTAATATCTGTTCGGGCCCACATATATATTGGTTCTCTTCATTATTCATCATCGACTTGGTTTAAATCTTGAAATATAACTTGCTTTTCCACATATGTTAATATGTGTCAAGACTCTATATTACGCCCAAATATCATATCTAGACCACGGTACTTAAATCGGCATATAACTCAGGTTTTACAATTTAACCCCAATGGTCAATAAGCCATATTGAAACCCGACTTTGATTTATAACCAAAAACCCGATGAACACTCAAGTCCGTTCGAGCCCCACAACTCATTTAATGCATAGAACAGAGTTAACGAACCCACAACCTGATGATGCGACCACTGTCTGATCATTTTTTCAACACATCTGATGGATATCGCATTTTTTCTGGAACAGAACTTTAATACCAAAATATTTTTCGAAATGGGTGGATTTGGAATACCACCTGGGCCACGCGTCACATGCTGAATGCTATCGCATTATTTTTAGCCATACCATATACCGTCTATTTATTTTGCGAAAACCGTTGGTTGGTTTTTCAAAGCCGCTTCTACTGTTCATCATATGGTCCCGCCATATTCTTGACTCATATCAATAATTTGCATTCAATTAAATTGAAATCTCCGTCACCATAAGATATTCGATTAAAACATTACTTCTTTAATAAAATAATGTTCTCACCCACACATTTACACGAATATGAGATTCGGCCACCATGTTACCATAATATTTGAATTCTCATTACCAATGACGAAATCCGAAACTTCAATAGCACTCGGGCCCACAGCACTTGTACTACTTACCTTGCTTATCGTTTATGCAACTTGACTTATAATCCAATGAACAACCTGCTATCGCGCTCCACCAAGACCTTGGATGCCCATCCGAGGGCTGTCGCACAATATCACGCAAATTAGATGCACATCACTTAATTCTTAGAAATTACGCGATAAAAGTGGTTTTACTTTTACCACTTTTGCCATGCGTCCATCGACTAGTGATATCACGTTTTTTTTTTTTTTTTTGGTGAATCCACTTACCATTTTTAAGCTGCGCGAATAACATTTGTGGGTTTTCAGAAACCACCTTTACTGCTCACGGTTCCATTACTTTCTTCTCAAGGTTCCGGTTCAAAACATTTACGTTAACCAAGTTTCGCTTTCACAGTTTACACACGACAAAGTGTATAACTAGACCCTCTTCCTGCATATTATACATGAAGACAATGTTTCATACAATAGCATCGACCCGTCGGCTTTATACACAAAACCTTCCATTTTAACTTTACTTGCTCAGGTTCTCTACTCTACCTTCAATGCTGAGATCAACTTCAAGAATATAATTCCTTATCAACAAGGGTTAAACAACTTTGTGTCTTATGAAGCTCCATTCGAATCCATATTCCTCTGTGCTTATAGATTTCCTTCGCCTTCAATCGAACCATCACTGCATCATTTCCACGAATTTTTTCCTCGACAAACATGAATCTCTGCTATAGTCTCAGGTTCCGACTGCAAAGGTCTCCGTTCAACTAATCTGGTCGCTTCACATTGACTTACTATTCTTTTATGATCCTGCGCATTCCAAGACTTCTATCCATGAACTCTTGCATGAGATTTGATCATTACAATTGCGGGGAATGAATTCTGTCCTTTGGTTCTGTTGGATAGAACCCTCAATACATTACTTTGAAACGTAACATGCATCAAATCTCAGCGTATTCGACAATACACAGTTCAATCACCATAAACCCCGAATAAGTGTTTGACCCCTTACTCTGTTTACAGAGAATTTCTCTTTCATTTCTAACTTAAAAACCTTATAAGCCCCCAATTACAGAGTCTCATCACACAATACTCATGTAATGATGAAAAATTCCTTCCATATATACAAATGAATCCACTTACAAAACTTCTTCTTGTCTTGGCCAGATATTCAAGTCAGAAGGCCCTTCTCTAACTCTGCCTCTCCAGCTTTCCAGGTCTCTGCTTCTTCCTGGTGTCTGAGCTGCCTATTTTTCTGCCCTTACTGCCTCTGCTCCTTGTCTGTCTCCTTTGCCTTATTGCTGGTTCTTCTTTTGTGATAGTTCAGGTGCAGCTCCTGTCTTCTCCTTTGTCATCAATGACAATATATATATATATATATATATATATATATATTAATTTGTTTTAGTATTGAATATATAGATAGATAGGTAAAGAAATAGAAATATAATTTAGAAAATGAGTTTATTGTAGATATTGAATTTTTATATGATTACTAAATAAAATTATATATGAAATAGAATGGTATATATATATATATATATATATATGAAAGCATGGGAAATGTAGGAGTACTTCCCCACATTTCATGGATAGTAAAGAGAGTAAAATATTAGCCTTGCTTACCTTGCTTACGAGGGCATCACCACAAAGGAATGAGCCTTACCACAAGGGTATTAAATAGAGACAACCTAGTGATCAAGGAAAACTAGCAACAATATTAGAACTTCACATCTACCTCTAGCCCCTTGGGACTAAAATATATTTATATATATATCACAATTTTGTTTTTTTAATGTACATTTATTCATCAAATTAATAATATTTTACATTTTTATTAATAATATGTTATTAAATAGCATGGTTATAAATATGAATCATTATATTTAAATTTAAGTTAAGGCAATGCATATTTGTGGAGAAGGATTTGTTTGTAATTTTACTAATAAAAACAATTATTATTATTATTTTTAAATGTCAGTGCTCATATGAATGGAACCTAACCTTTGGCCTCAATAGCCACAACCCATGGGCATTTAATTCATCAAAATTCCCCGTGAATAGGACTTGTCGTGACTAGAATTTTTCACATAGAATTTCAAAATGTGAACCTTTCACCATGGAGTATCTTAAAAGATGATCACTGTCTATTCTACACCTTATGGCCTTATTAATAAAAAAAAGGTACAATATAACAAAATAAATTTCTTATTTTTATTAATTATTATTATTATTATTATTATTATTTTTTATTCTACAACCTAACCTTTCATATTATTATTTTTTATTTTGTATTTCATTTGAGTCTACATTTAGATTTTTACACTTATTTATGGATACTACAGTTCCCTCATAATAGGATATAAAGTGTATCTTGAGAATGAAGAAATCAATAAATATAAATTAAAAAGACAATAAAAGGTAAAATGTAGTAAAAGTATTAATTCCTTCCAATTCAATTTATTATATTGTAATTTATTTATTTTTAATACAATTACAAACAAATTATCCTTGAAAAGATCATAGAATCACATAAAAATAAATTTAAATAATAATGGTTTACACTTGGAGAGATATCTAAAGTTAGATTAATTTACGCTACTTAATAAAAATATTTTTAAATATATAGATGAAAAATATATTAAAAATGTGGATAATAGTTATAAATTAATATTCTTTGGATTATAAATATTAAAATAATAATTCATATTCATAAAAATTATGTTTTAGAACTTCATGTTTAGATATAATTAATAAACATATAAAATCTAGCATTTACAATCAAATTCAATATTTTGATGTATTGGTGTGTACACGATATATATAGCATTAAAAAATTAAATTATAAATTATTAAACCTCTGAAAGGGTATTAATGACATTAAAATAAGAATGCTTTTATACATAGATATAGTGATATTTATATAGATAATATCACTAATAATCTCCTCGGTGGGGATGGATGACCATATTAATGAGGGACTTAAGGGTAGGGGGAATTTTCCACCCCATAAAATCACAATTCCAATAAAGAGGGCTCCATTGTAGCATGCCCCCCACTGTAATGCTATGTTGAATTTAATGGTAGCTACCTTTCGCGGAATCTTGATCTTTTTCTTCAAGGTTGGAAGGGTAGAGTTATGGAAAACTCTACATATCTAGATCTTGGATTTTGATGTGATAAGTTACCTATCAACAAGGTTATTTATCGTGCAAACCTTTGGTTGGAAAAAAAACATGTCTAAAAAATTTGGGACTAGGGCATCGGGAAAGGGTTGATTCTTCACAATCAGGATGGTGTGGAATAAGAAGTGTAGAAGGTGCATGACTTTGATGTTGGTCTATGGTATGGAATTCCCATTCATTTAGGTTGATTTTAGAGGTAATTTTGATTAACTTGACAGTTTGTTTGACAGTATTTATGTTGTTTGAATGTTTTGTTCTGGCCCATTTCTCATATAAAGCTGGATATTGACTTCTCTTAGTTTTTTAATTCAATACTATGTTCGCTCTATTGGTTTGTGTCTTGTGAATTATACCAAGTGGATAAACAACAAATATTTGGTTCTCGTCCCCTCAATTCAATTATGTAGTGGTGTTTTTCTTTCCTAGGAGGCGAGACTCCACTTTTATTACATGTTTGATGTCTATTTTCCTATGGTTTGGTCCCATCATTAACCCTTTGGTACTATGGAAAGAAGGAGATTGCAGTCTGTGTTGGTGTGTGGTCTAGTCTAAAAATTTCTATTCATTTGGTCTAGGGGATTACTCAGTCAAGTCACCAATGTGGATGACTTGTGGTTTACATTGTTTTAATTTCCATTTATTTAAAAATTCCACATCAACGAGGCTATGGGAATTTGGGTGCACAAAAATGGGTAAAATCTAATCAGGGTGCATGGAAGAAAAGAAAATAAAGTCAACCTCACTCTCAAGTTTTAACTAAAGAGGGTGTAATAATATTTCAAGCTACCATGTCTTCGAGACCATATGTTGGTATCTCCCACCTTGAAATATGTGTCAGAGGAAAAAAGAAGCCTCTTAGACTCTAATATCATCAATGAATTATTGCATTCTCTCCTAGGCATTAGAAACACCAAAGGAAAGATAATTAAATGTATTCATTCATTTAGGAAATTTTAGGATCGTCTTAGATCAATACTCTCTAGTGAGAGGCTTTTGGGCCCCCAAATGATTATTAATCAAACACTAACAGTGGGATATGACTCTGTGCATGTTTTCTATATTTCCGCCCTATATTAAGTATTTGGATCATCCATAAAAGGTTGCATAACAATAATGAAAACTAAAACCATATTGTTAGCCTTTTTCACTTTCCCACACACTTTAATATGTGTTACTTTAACCACTTTCCATGAACAATACATTAGAAACATTAATAAATAAAAATATACTAATAAAAACAAAGTAACATGTTTAATCCTTTTGAAAGGTTCCCACAAATATTTCCCATGCTCTTGAACAACTTCTTTGTCCACTTTTGCAGATATGCGTGAAAAAATATTACTCACATTTTCAAGTATTTTTGACATCCTTGTAGTTAGCAACGAAGAATCATCCTTAATTTGATGAGCTCAGATGATATACTCTATTCATTCCTTGAAAAGGTGATACTTGTTTGTCTTTCTGCAGTAGATAACCTTCTTGTTCAAAACATAAGGACTTCTAAGCATCATTCCAAAAATATCCACTGGAACCAAATATAGTTCAACTTCATCGAAAAATATAGATGTAATATAAAACCTAATCTTTCAGTTCTCAGTTACCTATAACTTAGTGTTGTTACACACCCATCTAAGAAACCAAGGTTTAGGATGCAGTATTGCTTCCAAATTCAATTTTTGAACAACTACCTCAGATACCATATTGGCTCGAGAACCAATGTCAAACAGAGTATCTTTTATTACATGTTTGGTTACCACCCTTATGTGAAATATTTCATTCCTCTTTGTTGCAGAAATAAACAACCAAATAGAAAAACCAAAACCAACATGTGAAAACAATATACCTTCCAAACCCATAGATGCGACTTATGCTATGCCTCATCGCCAGAGTCTAATCTCAGATCCCATTGGACTATTCCTACTACCATATACTTGCCCTTATTGTCTCAAAACCACTTAGGCCTCAACTCCAGATGTAGCTTCCAATAATGATCATCATTGTGTCCCTCTTTCTTGCGATGGGTGTGTTAGCACCCTATAATCAGCAAGATTGGAAAAAGTCTGACTACAGGGAGAACACTGTTTCAACCACTTTGGGATTCTAGGATCTAGCCCTCCTGAATCTGGAGAGGGATCTCTCCAATAAGTGCAAATATGGATTTGTCTTTGAAGTTTTGAGTAACGATATTAGGCTAGTTATGAAGGCCGAGGGTTTTGTTTGTTTTTGGATGCTTGATCATGATTATTGTTTGAGGTGGAGAGTTCTAAATGCAAAGAGTTTCAAAGGTGATAAGTTGCAAGCAAATAGAACAAGATTTGGCCAGGAAGATAGATAATTGCAGGTTTTAGTCCATTGGGATATGGAGTCATAATAGGGTTTAATTGAAACAACAAGAGGCAAGAGTGGTCCATGGGGCAAGTCATCTATGTCTAAGGATCTCTTTGAAATTTTGATTTATGGAATGAAACGATACAATAAGAAGGGGAATTTAAACAGATGAAGAACAAAGAGCAGCCTAAGATCTGGTAAGTAATTTTAAACTAGCTAGCTTTTGACATACACTTAAGAAAAACCTGAAAGTAAACTAGGATCTGGTAAGTACTTTTAAACTAGCTAGCCTTTGATACACTTTTAATAGAAAACATATAAAAACAGAGGGAAACACAAATGATAACAAAGGATGGTCTAAGATCTGGTAAGTACTTCTAAACTAGCCAGCTTTTAACACATTCCAAGGGAAACTTTCAGTCAGTACTTTGGGATAAAACTAGGACCAGGGCTCACCATATCTTCCTTAGTTCATCACTACTTAACGTGAAATGAAAATAACATTTAAGAACAATATTCAGCCAAGAGAATAGGACGAGGGAACGCCAGCATTCCTAACTTCTCAACTGAATTAAATCATTCCTAAATAACACAGATTGGAAGAAAACATGAAGATAAAGATTTTCAGTCAGAGAATGGTACTGATATACAGTAGGTCCTAACTCTATGCATGTTTTTCTTTATAAGAGAAGATGAACACAGTGAAAACAGAAACAAAATAACAATTTATAATGAGAAAAACATCACCGTCAACACAGACCAGGATCCCATAAATAAGCTTGTATTGATGCTTCAAACCAGTTACAGCTTCAAGTCCAATGCTTTAGTTTAGCAATCATCTACACTTCCCAGACTTACTTATCTATCACAGTAGAGCTCCAAGAGACAGTGAACACTATTTACAAGTAGAAGTCTCAAGCTCAATTACATTTCAATGTTCAGTAGCCAACTCAACCAACCCCTCTCTCATCTTCTGCAGTAGTATTTATAGAAGAATGAGGAGGTGAGATCTGATAAAAGATCTCTAAAGATAATTAATACAGACTTAATGGCTTCTCGGCCTTTAGGGGACTCTATGAAGAAGCTTACATAGGTGTCCTCTGTATTAAATAATTTACATTAAGATTTAAGCTCGGTGGGAGCTCTTCTTGACTTTTGAGGCTCTGTGTTGTGTTAAAGTAACTCTGCTGATATTTTATCATAAAGTTTATTTGCATAATTAAATTTTTTGGCTGCGCTGAGGCAAATACCTGATCTTGATCAATAACTTTGGCCTCTGTTTGAATGCTTTGAGGCACAGGTGGCACTTGGTAGCTGGGAGGAATCAATTTGCCTCAAATGTGGCGGTGGAGGTTTTCTGTCTGATGAACCTTTATGATTTACCTTTAAACTGTGTTTTAATAGGGGGATTAGGCTTTTGATAAACCATCTTAGACATAATCCTCACATATCTGTCTTCAATCTTCTGTTCTGGTATATTTTTGTCTTCGACACTGATACTCTTTGATTTGTGCCTGATTCACTGTGTTTGTTGGTGTGCAAGGCTGTGCAGGGGTCGTATGGCATCAACACCTCAAGCATTATTGATGAAACGCGGAGTTGAACCCTGCGAATGATTTCCTTTGATGAATCGAAGGCGGTAGGATCGTCACCCTCGGTCTTTTAATTTTCTTCAGTATAGCAGAAAAACCGTTTAAACCCTGCAAAATACGAACAACATTATAAAATCCTGCATATATATAGGTTTGCTGCTTCAGAAGGCATGTGGAGAGAGCATGGTCGTTGGATGGCATCATCCAACGGTCGAGATTGATTAGAGGAGGTCAAAGCGAAGGCGGAAGAAGAATTTAAATCGGAGGAGGTGAATAAATAGCGTGAAGGGGTCACATTATTTCGGAAAAATAAAATAAAAAGCGGAGAAAAAGGTTTAAAACCTTTGTTTCGACGAAAAAATGGTTGAAAAATGAGTGGGGAGCTCGGGACAAACGTGGGCTGTCGGATGAGATCGGCCCAGGCGATCAACGGTGGAGATCGGGTACCAAAAAACCTTAGAAACATGCCCCGGACTTCAAAACCTTTAATTAAACCACAATGTATAATTTTCCCGGGTCCGCATCGGTGACTGTGCGAGGAACCCATGGAGATCCGCTCCAATTAAAATCTGCCGCATGGATGCTGATGTGGCACTGGGGACCACCAACTCTTGTGGGATCGTTGACTGCCGCTGTGGATGAGGGGACCGGGGCAATGGAGTGTGGGTCGTCGATCTATAGATCAGATCGACAACAGAGATGTTTTAAATAACCGCGTCGTACCACGTTTATCTCACGGGCCTCTTCAGAGCGTGATCACCGTCCGATGAGCTGGCCTCAGATCGGACGGCGCACGTCAATATCGCGCCGAGCTGATATCCGACCTTTAATGCCTGGGGAAAAAGGTATTGCCATACCGCCCAAGGCCACGTGTTGGCCAGCGGTGTTGATCGCTGTCGATCGGGGAAAACCGCTTTCCTCTCAAAAGCGGTGCGATCAACCCACCTGGTTTTGAATAGTTAATGACCGAAAATATTTAAAACCCAAGAATTTAATATAACAAAGGTTTAAGCTTTGGGGGCGGAAAATATATTTTCAATATGGTTCGGCGCCCATCTGCGGGGCTGTGGGTTATATGGAAAGCAACATGACCGGGGGTTTTATGCACAGGGCTAATCGACATCGGAGCTTTTACCATGGAAGAATATTTATGGCTCGGCTCTTTGCGATGCAATAGGCGCTCGGATGGCTAGCGCTTGGTTCTAGAACCAAGGCGTGTGTAGTGGAAATGGCTAAGGACTTAGCCTAAGGGGCTTAAACCTTTACACAAGAATATGTATTTTTATGAAGTTTTCAATGTTTTTCAAGAGTTTTGAGGGTTTCGATAAGGCAAAGGAGTCTTAAACCTTATCAAAGGGGGTTTTGATGGGGGGGGAAGGGGAAAATGAGGTTAGTTTTGGAAGTGGAAGGAAGGGGAAAATGGTGTTTGCAGCATTATTTTGTCTTTGAAATCAGCAGAATTTCTGAGTGTAAAATGGGCACATCAGTGAAGATTTGGACAGAGGCATGAGGCCTTCAAGAATCTTCAAGAGCCAACACTTTTTTGCAATAAAATTTGTTCCTTGAAGGCTTCAAAAATGATTTAGCCACCTCTTGGTATAACAAATTTCATAGGTGGCTAACAGTGGCTCCACTTGGAGATGGTGCCTTCTTGAAGGCATCAAGAACTTCAGACTTGGATTCTCTGGGAGACTGATCAGTGCCTTATCCATTGGGCGCCTTCCTTTCTGTGGATGATCTTGCTTTGCTCTAAAAACATATTAACAGCCATAAAAACAATGGATCTTCATCAATACAACCTGTCTACCTACCCAATCCTACTGATCTAACATTTTTTCTTCTTTAGAGTGCACTTGAATTGGAAAACCATTTCATAACATTTTATTCTTTTGAAAGCAGGAAATATAATCTATTTCTACTCCTTATTTCTCCATGGACTCAGATTGAACAGTTGAGCCCATATGATTCTCTACCTAATCTACCATCTGTTGGGATTAAACTATCCAATAGACTTTTTTCTCTAAATTCTACAAAAAAAATTAAAAAAACAATCAAGTCAGGATTGAACAATCTAACTTGATGCTGGTCTATGGCATAAAAACAAGCTGCACATAGACATTATTTTGCACAAAATTTAAAACAAAAATGGAAGGCTTAAGATCTAAGGTTTCAAAGTATTTCCTTCACTTTTTTACAGCTCTTTTTTTACTCTTACTTGAGTTGTCTTCCCTTTGCTAACTGGTTCAGATTTTAAGCTGATTAGAACTAGATTTTTACATCTTTTGACTCAGAATTTGAAACAGATTTGAGTCATTCTCTCTTTGAAACTTTAGGTTCAGATTTTGAGTATGTTTGAACCTTTAATTTCTATCCTAAACTATCTACTGATAAGCCTGGATTAAATAGTTTGGCAAATCGAATTCACTATCCTATCAGCAGACAATTTAAAACTAACTAGTCAAGATTAAACAGTTTGACTAACTAGAAGTGTGTTCTTCAGGAGCGGCATTTGAGTTTGCACACTTTCAGATTTGTTTCTCTTTTTGGTATGGGGCTATACCTTTCTTGTTTTCACAATCTTCCCTCTTTTCTTTTTTCTATTGTTTTTGTATTTTTGATTTTATATAACTTTGAATGCAATGGTGGATGAAATATTTATAATGAGAAAAAGATAAAAAGGCTTTCAGAACACTCATGGATCAAGAGAAGTAATGTTTAAGCATCCTGTCATTTACAGGACCCCCAAACAATTCTTCTCCATTCAACTCTTGTAAGAAAAATGTATTATTACCAGCAATTGAATGGATAGAGTAAGGGCCAAGCCATAAGTTGTCAAATTTTCCATGCTTTCCCTTGTCTTCCCTCCTTGAGTCCCACATCAAAATTTTTTCCCCTATATTGAAATCGCTGGCCTTTGTTCTTTCGTCAAAAAGCTTTTTAATGTTGTGCTGCTTTTGCAATTCTTTGTTATAAACCTCCTCCCTGGTTTGCTGAAGATGAATGGTCTGATTTATCCTTTTGAACATGCCATTATCTTAAGTTTGCAACTCTTGAATCAACTTCATAACTGGTACACCAAGGCTGGTTGGAAAAATTGCATCAATACCATACACGAGTTGGAAAGGTGACATACCAATAGATTTCTTCAAAATCAATCTGCCAGCCCAAAGTGCATGGACCAGCTTTGTGTGCCAAGACTTTTTGTTGTCCTCCAACAGTTTCTTGATTATGTTCACTAAACTTTTGTTCGAGTATTCTGCAAGTCCATTACCTTGAGGGTAATAGGCCGTGGAATTCCCCAATGTTATCTGATATCTATGGCAAAATTCAACCATCTTCTTTGACCCAAATGTTGCTGCATTATCAGTGATGATCTTGGTAGGACAACCAAATCTAGAGAGAATATTATTCTCTATAAATTTTATAATAACAGAGTCATTGGCTTGCCTACAAGGTATGGCTTCTATCCACTTAGTGAAATAGTCTGTGGCAGTGAGAATCCATCTATGCTGAGCAGAAGATGGTGGATGGATTTCTCCTATGAAGTCAAGTCCCCACTATTGAAAAGGGGCTTCAACAGTGATTGGATGCAGAGGTAGGGGCAGCAGTTTTCTTTTGCCTTCAAAAAGTTGACATTTATGACAGGGTATGATCATCTTGTGCACATCATGAAAAAAAGTAGGCCAATAGAAACCAGCCCTCAAAATTTTGTTGGCTGTTGTCTTCCAGTACAAATTACCTCCACACATGGAACTCGTGCTTGACCTTCTCTGCATCATACTCAAGCAAACATTTAAGCAATATACCACTTGCATTTTTCCAATAAAGAAATCTATCTATAATGCAATAGTTTACAGCTTTGAATTTCAAAAACCTTGCCTTTGTTTTTGTCAAACTGAGAAGTGCATTTAAATTAAGAAAAACATAAATAATATCATCATACCAAGAGGAATTCATAAAATGGTCTTCAACAATGGGAGTTGAGATTTCCTCTTGATCATCCAAAGCATCAATCATATTGATATCAAGAACTTCAAAATTGGATTCAGCCATTAATCTAGCTAGACCTTGGCCTTTGATGAGTTTAGTGGGTTTTACCTCTAAATCATATTTAAGGATAACAACAATCCACTTACCTCTCTTACCATCTGGGTCCTGTGTTAGAATGTATTTAACAACTGAATTTGGGACAAAGGAAGTGATGTGTGAGTGCAAGATGTATACTCTGAAGTCTTTCAAAGCTTTAACCAAAGAAAAAGCTTGCTTTTCGATAATGTTATATTTGAAAGGGGCATCTCTCAAAGCCTTGCTAAAGAATGTGATAGGCTGCTCTTGTCCTTGCGGATTTTTCTGTAAAAGGACAACAGCTATAGTATGTTCTGATGCAAATGAAAAAATATAAAAATCCTTTGAAAAATCAGGACTTATTAGAACTAGTGTTTTGGTTAACGCTTGTTTCACTAGCTCAAAGGACTCCTTTGCTTCCAAGGTCCATTTTACCCCTTGCTCCTTCTTTAACATGTTTGTTATATTCCTAAAAAGCTCAACCAAGTTGGGGATGAACCTTCTCAAAAAATTGATCTTTCCAATGAAAGATTGCAACTCCTTGATGTTTCGAGGATGAGAGATTTGCAATATGGCCTCAATCCTTTTGGGATCTATTTTAATACCCTCTTTTGAAGTGATGTGCTCAAAAATTTTACCTTCTTGGAGCCCAAATAGTGTTTTCTTAGGGTTTAAAGATATCCCAAACTTTATGCATTTCTCGAAGACTGTTCTTAAATGTGCCAAGTGCTCTTCATCTGTTTTTGAAAACACAGTGACATCATCAAGGTATATAATGATGAAGTAGGCTAGTTCTTCCGAGAATGCTATGTCCATGGCTCTTTGAAAAGTTGCTCCAGCATTCATTAGACCAAAAGGCATTTTCACATACATGAAAGTGCCACATGGTGTAGTAAAGGCTATCTTTAATTGATCAACAGGGTGAACTAAGATTTGATTGTACCCTGAGTAGCCATCAAGCAAAGAAATTATTCTAGACCCTACCACCCTTTGTAAAATATGATTAATCTTAGATAAAGGGTAGTTGTCTTTTAATGAAGCTTTTTTTAAGTCTCTAAAGTCTATACAAAGCCTGATCTCTCTAGTTTTCTTCCTAACTGACACCAGATTAGATACCCACTCAGAATATCTAATAGGGACAATAATACTAGCATCGTACATTTTCATGATCTCCTTCTCAACCAGGGGCAGCTGAACAGGGTTTATTCTGCGCAGTTTCTATTTGAATGGTTTTTTATTCTCTTTGAGAGGGATTTTGTGCTGTATTATTTCAGTGTCATAGGATTTATGACCTTCGTAACTCCATGCAAAAACATCAGAAAACTCTTTGAACAACTCTATGTATTTGAGTTTAATGTGAACTGGCAAAGTTTTAGACATTTTAATCATTTTTGGTTTTTTCTCACTGCCTATATTACACTCTTCCACTTCAGTCTCTACAGGTTCCAGTTTTGATTTATTTTCCACATCGTTAAAATCGAACAACTCTTCTAAAGGGGCTAGACCGCTTGGAAAACTTTGATCTTTAGAGTGCAGAGTTTCTAACTCCTCTGTTTCTAACTCTGCATTGAATTCTATTTTGTTTTTAAGTTTGCTGGTCAGAAAATTAATATTGACAAGCTCAGGAGATGACTCTTCTTCACCAATAAAATTTTCTTCACTGCAGTCTGTTTCATAATCTGAGTCCAAACTGTGTAGTTCGAATTCATTTCTGAATTGCATGAAGTATTCTATTTGTTTGTCTCCGTCGAACACCTGCCAATACTTTTCATTATCAGGCACGACTGGTCTTAATTTTATCTGAGTTGTGCAGTCTTTGGTTTCATATGGCGTTAAGCATGTTCTAGCTGCAAAGGCTAAATTGTGGGCCGCAATATTTCTTTTTCTTGGGACAAAAATCAATTTGGACTCCTCGAAAGTTTTTAAAAGGTCTATGACATCGTTTCGGTAGGCCCTAAGTCTGGGATGATTTGCGTTATATTCCCCATTGACTTACCTAATGACTAACTCTGAATCCCCATACACATTGATTCTCTTGGCTCCTAACTTTTTCAATAGATGTAAGCCTAAAAGTAGGGATTCATATTCCGCTATGTTGTTAGAACACTGAAAGTTTAATTTGCAAGAAATGTTGTCTGTGTGGTTATTTTCAGTGTTGGAAATCCATACACCTACACTAGCATTGTTCCTTGTGCAGGATCCATCAAAATACATACTCCACAGAGGACTATTTTTGGTTTATGTTTGGTGATTGTCTTCTTTAATTAAAGTGCTTACGGGTTGTTGTGGAATCTCAAGACTTAGTTGCAATTGTTTTGATTCCCGAAGATTTTCGTTTATTTGAGGGATGCTTTCTTAACTGTCAAGATTTAAGAGCAATGGAAGCATGACTTGTAGTTCAAGACCTTTGTTTGGTTTGGTATAGTTTACAGGTTCAGCAAACTATTATGACACTCTTGCGTTGTGTTCTTCTTCCTCTATAATGGCCATTAGTTCATTTAGAGTGACTTGTTGACTGAAAGTTTGATCATTGAAAAGGATAAATGAATCTAGGCCTATGTCTACAGAATAAAGGGGAGAGTTCTGTGGTCTATCTTGGCTTGTAACTGTGTATTGCATATGGGACTCCCTGTAAAGTCTTCTAGTCTGATTGAAAACAGGAATAGTCGCATAGGTCATGTCCATCTGCATAGTCCCTTGTAACTTAGCCCCCCACGATCTTGATAACAACACTCCATACTTGGGGGGAACATCAGCCACAACAATATCCATTACTAAGCATTTGGCTGGAATCTGGGCTAAATTAACACAGAGGTATTTGATTAATCCTAAACATTTTACTCTGCTGGAATCAAAGGAGTATAGGTCTTTATACGGTCTGGTGATTTCTAGACCAAGGCTCTCCATTACAGCTTTAGGCATTAAATTATGAGAAGCCCCAGAATCATGCATAGCGTTATGAAAAATCTTGTCATGAACATTTAAACTCACATAAAAGGGAGGAACAGTTCCCTCTTGATATCTACCTTCAATATTTGGACCGAAAATAAGCTTTGGCTGGTCATCATTAAGATTAATTGTATCCTCATTTTCCTCTATATTTAAAGCCTTCAAAATTTGGGTCCTATATACATTCTAGGCAGCTAACTCAGCGAGGAGAACAGAGATTTTGATCTTTGAAATTTCCTACTCTAGGCTGAAATGAATTTGGTTCTTTGAAGAATTTGTCTCAGCGTTACTAGTTGCTATTCTATCAGCAACATCAGCTTGCTGATTCCTTTTGTTTACATTTGACAAAATTGTTTTGACAGGAGTACTAGATGAAATGTTAATACTACTAATGTCTGCACTTTGTTTTTCATTGTTTCGAGTGCCTTTTTCTTTACTTTTATCATAATTAACAGCCACTGCTTTGTCCTTTTGTTTGACCACTTTAGGCTTGGTTGCAGTGTTGTTTTGTGAAGATTTTTCAGAGGTTTTGTTGTTGGGGGTTTGTTGACTGGTTTTGCTTCTAAGGTCATATTCTCTTTGAGATTCTATAATGACATTTTCCATGTCTTGATAATAATTTTCATCATCATCTCTTCCGTCATCATAACGTGTGTATAGACCTTGTTTTCTATCATAATGAACTTTAAAGTCATCATTATCTACCCCCAGCATGTTGATATCATCTTCCTTTGTTATCTCATTTGTTTCCTCAACCTCACTTACATAGTTTTGATGAAAGGGAGGAGTGATCTGTTGATCATCTTCCCTAGGTTTGTTTGGAGGTTGGTTCCTTCTAAAATTCTGATTCTGGTTCTGATTTCTGTTTTGAAGAGCAGTTTGGTTTTGAATGGCTTGTTCTCTCTCAAGGATGCTCATTTTCTTCATCATCTCCTCCATCATTCTCTCCATCTTTGAGTTGGAAGTAGAGGGTGTATTTTCTTCCCTAAAGGAGACTCTCTTCTCATTTTTCATTCTTGCTCTCTTCTCCATTAAGTTTACTTCCATAGCAAGAGAACCTTTTTTCATCTCTTCAAGAGTTGCATGATCTCTCTCTCTCAGCTGATAGGATATCTCAAGGTCAAACCCTTCAGGAAAATTGTTTAAAGCTGAGCCTTGTGGAGGTTTTAGATTTGGGGAAAGGGCATTATAGACACTGTTAAATTTGGTGCAATAAGCTTGCACACTTTCCCTAGTGTTTCTATGGAGGTTCTTGTAATCAGAAAGGACTTGGAGAGGATTATTATTTACTTCCCATTTGTTTAAGAATGTCTGATGGAAGGCTTGGAGATCATTGATATTATGGGGGGTTAAACCTTTAAACCATTTTCTTACTTCTCCCCCCAGACTTTGAGAAAATAATCTAAGCTTGACAGAATCATCATGAATTTCATTTATGTCAAAGTAGTCATTCATCTTATCCACATGTTGTGATGCAGTTGTAGCATTACTAGCATCATATAACGGAATTTTGGACTGATAGTCCTGTGGAAGATTGACTAATGGTACAGGAAGGACTAAGGGAGCATACCATGCTACCATGATATGTGGTGGGGGTGGATTCACAGGAGGAGGATTAACAAAATAAAAAGTGGGCTGGACTGGAGTGGTTTGTACAATGGATGTAGGGTGAGCAGAAGTGGATGGACCAGGAGTAGATTGCTGAGCTGATCTTGGATGAGACACACCTAAGTTGTGAAGGAAATGTAAATAAGGAGGTGTTGTTTCTCTGCTACCAGGATGTTCACTTGTTTCAGGAGATGAAAGTGAAGACTCAGAATCTAACTAATCTAAATCACTAAGAGACCTAGTTCTAAAGGGATTTACTAAGTCAACTTGTGATTGTTGTAGAGCTAAAAGATTTTCAGGAACTGAATTAGCTCTCAAGGGTGATCTGGAAACAATTGATAATTTAATCCTAGGAGACTTCCTAAGGACACTTTCTGGGTTATCAACTATCTCAGGTGGATTAGGGTCAGGATAAGCTCTAGTATGAATCTTTCTAGGAACCACTATGCTGTGTTTTCAGACCCAGATAAACTAGAAAATGTCAACCAGGTATAACAGTCTTTAAAGGTCAACTAATCTGTTTACACAAGTTTTAATCCTACAGTCCTCTAACTGAGTTTGAATGATATTACAATGATAAGGGTTCTTCCCAGTGGAGTCTTAATTTTTGTTGAGTATTGTGGCGTCGCCAAGTGGAAGTTGTTAACTCCTAAGGAGGTAAAAGGTTTTATGGTCCACCACCATGTTTATTGGATACCAATCTGAAATATTTTTGGTTTTTCAGAGTTATTTTTTAGTTGTGTGGTTTCTAAGAACGTCCTAACTCAGTTTCAAAACTTAGCTATGGTTATGAGACAAAGACAGACTACTCTTATGGCTAAGCCAGTTGATTTTTCAAGGTTAGATAAAGCCTTATGAGAATCCTAGGGTTTGCCTAGTTTGTCACTGATTCAAACAAGTTTCATCATGATTACCTTTTGTTGGTAGTGCTTGAAAAGGATGCTTTTACTCACTGCACAATGTTTTTGAATTTAAAGGTCTCTTGAGGTCTTAAAGGCACCTAGGCCGAAAAAACACTCAAATATCCCCAGCGGAGTCGCCAGAAATGTTAGCACCCTGTAATCAGAAAGATTAGCAAAAGTCCGACTGTAGGGAGAACATCGTTTCAACCACTTTTGGATTCTAGGATCTAGCCCTCCTGAATCCGGAAAGGGATCTCTCCAATAAGTGCAAAGATGGATTTGTCTTTGAATTTTTGAGTAATGATATTAAGCTAGTTATGAAGGCCAAGGGTTTTGTTTGCTTTTGTATGGTTGAGCATGATTACTGTTTGAGGTGGAGAGTTCTAAATTCAAAGAGTTTCAAAGGTAAGAAGTTGCAAGAAAATAGAACAAGCTTTGGCCAGGAAGATAGATAATTGCAAGTTTTAGTCCATTGGTCTATGGAGTCATAATATGGTTTAATTGAAACATGGTCCATGGGGAAAGTCATCTATGTCTAAGGATCTCTTTGAAAGTTTGATTTATGGAATGAAATGATACAATAAGAAGGGGAATTTAAACAGATGAAGAACAAAGAGCAGCCTAAGATCTGGTAAGTACTTTTAAACTAGCCAGCTTTTGACATACACTTAAGAAAAACATGAAAGTAAATTAGGATCTGGTAAGTACTTTTAAACTAGCCAGCCTTTGATACACTTTCAATAGAAAACATATAAAAACAGAGGGAAATACAAATGATAAAAAAGGATGGTCTAAGATCTGGTAAGTACTTCTAGACTAGCCAGCTTTTAACACATTCCAAGGGAAACTTTCAGTCAGTACTTTGAGATAAAACTAGGACCAGGGCTCAACATATCTTCCTTAGTTCATCACTACTTAACATGAAATGAAAATAACATTTAAGAACAATATTCAGCTAAGAGAATAGGACGAGGGAATGCTAGCATTCCTAACTGCTCAACTGAATTAAATCATTCCTAAATAACACAAATTGGAAGAAAACATGAAGATAAAGATTTTCAGTCAGAGAAGGGTACTGATATACAGTAGGTCCTAACTCTATGCATGTTGTTCTTTATAAGAGAAGATGAACACAGTGAAAACAGAAACAAAATAACAAGTTATAATGAGAAAAACATCACCATCAACATAGACCAGGAGCCCATAAATCAGCTTGTATTGATGCTTCAAACCAGTTACAGCTTGAAGTCCAATGCTTTAGTTTAGCAATCATCTACACTTCCCAGACTAACTTATCTATCACAGCAGAGCTCCAAGAGCCAGTGAACACTATTTACAAGTAGAAGTCTCAAGTTCAATTACATTTCAATGTTCAGTAGCCAACTCAACCAACCCCTCTCTCATCTTTTGCAGTAGTATTTATAGAAGAATGAGGAGGTGAGATATGATAAAAGATCTCTAAAGATAATTAATACAGACTTAATGGCTTCTCGGCCTTTAGGGGACTCTATGAAGAAGCTTACATAGGTTTCCTCTGTATTAAATAATTTACATTAAGATTTAAGCTTAGTGGGAGCTCTTCTTGACTTTTGAGGCTTTGTGTTGTGTTAAAGTAACTCTGCTGATATTTTGTCATTAATTTTATTTGCAGAATTAACTTCTCTGGTTTCTTTGAGGCAAATACTTGATCTTGATCAATAACTTCGGCCTCTGTTTGGATTATTTGAGGCACAGGTGGCACTGTGGTCGCTGGGAGGAATCAATTTGCCTCAGATGTGGCGGTGGAGGCTTTTTGTCTGATGAACCTTTATGATTTACCTTTAAACTGTGTTTTAATAGGGGGATTAGGCTTTTGATAAACCATCTTAGACGTAATCCCCACATATCTGTCTTCAATCTTCTGTTCTGGTATACTTTTGTCTTCGACACTGATACTCTTTGATTTGTGCCTGATTCACTATGTTTGTTGGTGTGCAGGGCTGCGCAGGGGTCGTATGGCATCAAAACCTCAAGCATTATTGATGAAACGCGGAGTTGAACCCTGCGAATGATTTCCTTTGATGAATCGAAGGTGGGAGGATCGTCACCCTCAGTCTTTGAATTTTCTTCACTATAGCGGAAAAACCATTTAAACCCTGCAAAATACGAACAACATTATAAAATCTTGCATATATATAGGTTTGCTGCTTTAGAAGGCATGTGGAGAGAGCATGGCCGTTGGAAGGCATCATCCAATGGTCGAGATTGATTAGAGGAGGTCAAAGGGAAGGCGGAAGAAGAATTTAAATCGGAGTCGTCGATCGTGCAGAGATCGACGATCGAGAGTGGAGGTGAATAAATAGTGTGAAGGGGTCACATTATTTCGGAAAAATAAAACAAAAAGCAGAGAAAAAGGTTTAAAACCTTTGTTTCGGCGAAAAATGGTTGAAAAATGAGTGGGGAGCTCAGGACGAACGTGGGCCGTCGGATGAGATCGGCCCAGGCGATCAACGGTGGAGATCGGGTACCACAAAACCTTAGAAACATGCCCGGACTTTAAAACGTTTAATTAAACCACACTGTATAATGTTATCAGGTTCACATTCGGTGACTGTGTGAGGAACCCATGGAGATCCGCTCCAATTAAAATCTGCCGCATGGATGCTGATGTGGCGCTGGGGACCACCAGCTCTTGTGGGACTATTGACTACCGCTGTGGACGAGGGGACCGAGGCGATGGAGTGTGGGCTGTTGATGTGTAGATCAGATTGACGGTGGAGATGTTTTAAATAACCGCGCCGTACCATGTTTATCTCACGGGCCTCTTCAAAGCGCGATCACCGTCCGATGAGCTGGCCTCAGATCGGACGACGCACTTCAATATCGCGCTGAGCTGATATCCAACCTTTAATGCCCGGGGAAAAAGGTATTTCCATACCGCCCAAGGCCATGTGTCGGTCGGCGGTGTTGATCGCTGCCGATCAGGGAAAACCACTTTCCTCTCAAAAGCGGTGCGATCAACCCGCCCAATTTTGAATAGTTAATGATCGAAAATATTTAAAACCCAAGAATTTAATATAACAAAGGTTTAAGCTTTGGGGGTGGAAAATATATTTGCAATATGGTTTGACACCCGTTTGCAGGGCCGTGGGTTATATGGAAAGCAACATGACCGGGGGTTTTATGCACAGGGATAATCGGCATCGGAGCTTTTACCATGGCAGAAGATTTATGCGCTTGGCTCTTTGCGATGCAATAGGAGCTCGGATGGCTAGCGCTTGGTTCCAGCACCAAGGCGTGTGTAGTGGAAATGGCTAAGGACTTAGCCCAAGGGGCTTAAACCTTTACACAAGAATATGTATTTTTATGAAGTTTTCAATGTTTTTCGAGAGTTTTGAGGGTTTCGATAAGGCAAAGAAGGAGTCTTAAACCTTATCAAATGGGGTTTCGATGGGGGCGGGGGGGAAAGGGGAAAATGAGGTTAGTTTTGGAAGTGGAAGGAAGGGGAAAATGGTGTTTGCAGCAGTATTTTGTCTTTGAAATCAACAAAATTTCTGAGTGTAAAATGGGCACATCAGTGAAGATTTGGATAGAGGCATGAGGCCTTCAAGAGTCTTCAAGAGCCAACACTTTTTTGCAATAAAATTTGTTCCTTGAAGGCTCCAAAAATGATTTAGCCACCTCTTGGTATAACAAATTTCATAGGTGGCTAACAGGGTGCAAGAAAGTTTCGCATCGCCCTTCTTCACAAAAGTTGTTATATTTGGTTTTTCTTTTCCTTTTTAGTTATCATCTTTTGATTAAATGTAATCTATAAAGACTCCACCACCTTGTTTACCTACTTCAATATAGGCCACTTGTACACAAACCTCATCCAAGGTAGATGGATTTAATATAAAAATAGTATTGTGGATATACCCAAGCAAACTACCAATATACTTCAAAAGAGTGTCTTGTGTATTAAGTGAAATATTTAAATCCAATTCCTTTTTCTTCAACTCCTAGGTAAAGTTTTTCACACTTTGGCCTTTATGTTTCTACATAGCTTTCCATTCTATTTTTTCCTTTTGTCCATATGCCAATGGATATACTTGATTTTTTAAAGTTGATGTAAATTCAAACCATGCGGGAAGATTTTTGCCTTCTTGAATTGTAGTCTCCCAACATACATTAGGGGAATTTTGAGGTCTAAAGTGGGCCTCTTAAGGAAATTATAAAACAATAGTGGAAGTAATATAATAATATTAGATTACATCATCAAATTTTAGAGGGAAAAAATAAAAAACTACTTTTTCAACTCGTATTTTCAACTTATCTCCCTATGGTTTTACTCAAATTTCGAGTAGGAACATTTGTTGGATATAGAAATTGATTCTGCATCCAAGTATTGTGCATGTTGCATAGTTTCGATGGACCCTTCCACACGAAAAATGAGAAATACATGAAAAATGTGATTGCAATCACGTTTTTTCATGAATTTCTCATTTTTCATGTAACAGGGCCCATCAAAAGTATAGAAAATGGGTACTCCTTGGCCAAGTAATTAAATTTTGAATACAACGAGTACTCCCGCTCGAAATTCGAGTGAAAAATTAGGGAGATGACTCAAAACTACAAGTTGAAAAAACAATTTTATTGTTTTATTATTTTTTAATCTTTTTACCTTTTTACCCAAAAATTGTGAATCATCCCCCATGGTTTACATCATCATCTTGAATCCTATTGGTTCCTATAAAGTTTATTTTGGCTGTACATATTTCTTAGGAGGCCCATTTTGGACCTCAAAAGTTCTCTAATGTTAACGTAGTACCTTCTAATCAAACGGAGGCCAACTAAATTTCTACCTAGTCATCAATGATCTATTGTACATAGTAATAGACTTCCATTTGGTGAATTCAATTGTAAATATTTTAAAAATTAAGCTCACCATCATAGACTATGAAGTTTAATTAAATATCCAACTTCAACGATTTCTTATTTGAAGTGGATTTTCCATGAGGATATGGAGAAGGAGAAGAAGGAGAACTTGAAGGAGGAGGAGGAGGGACCTTTTCAATTTTCCATAATTTTCTTCATCTTTAACTTCCTTATTCGATGAAATTCCCTCTCTAACTCTTCCATTCCCTTTACATTTCATCAAACATGGCCTTCATCACAATGAAAACTTCACAAAACTCATTATCAAAACCAAAAGGATTTTTATCTTCCTCATGTGACAACATCTCTTCTTTTATTATAGCTTCTTGATCCATTTTTTTTATTGTCTTCAACAAGTATTCCTTCACCTTGATTTAATTTTCTCTTGGTTTTCAAGCACACTCACAAACTGCCATGAAATATTCTATGATACCACTTGATCTATGATCTTTGAAAGTGACTTGGATTTGGAAAAATGTTCAAGTTTGAATGATAAAATTTAAATAAAAACTAAACTTAAATCAAGCATGAAATATTTAAATTAAATATCATTTAGAATCAAATATAAAATATCAAGAAGAGAAACACAACAACCAATTGATAACTAAATTCGTCTAGTGTGGACTAGATCTTTAGGTTATGCCTCCAAGAGAGTCACCTCTTTATTATTCTCCCCACAAATTAAACTAAAATAATAAAAAATTCCCCCAAAATCTCGTTACAAAATTGATAATTTGATACTAAACTGAGTTTTTTTCCTACCACGTAGTGGCCTCTAAAACATGACCAAAACAATCTGCTGGTTGCTACAAAATAAAGCACCAAAAACAACTTACATACAAAAATACACAGGCCAAAGATAAGGATTAAAGACTCTTGGAACCTCAAAACATTATAACCACAATAATATTGCTCCATTTAAAATCCTTTGTGTTAATATTATGTTGGGGGTTTGCAACCCTAGGGTTGAGCTCGCAGAAGTATATGGTGTATGGTTAAATCGCAACGGTGTATTATAATAATCGTTTTCTATCTAAACATTACTTCGAACAATATCACATAATAATAATATTCCATGTAACACTACCATCCAATTACATACGAAATGTTATACATATTCATTTGGACCATTTTGGAATAATAAACAATGTAGCACATATGTTTAATCTCTTTTTACATTTTTGTAACGACTAATATGGTTGTCGACACATACATATCAACACCAATATGAGTCATATATTCACTCAAGAATTCAATATTGATATATATTGAACCATACTATACCATGAATATAAAACAAATAGATTTAACCACCCACATCATCATCCAATCTTGTAGCTATGTAGTGCTGCATGCAATATAGTTTTCAGCCTTCATTGGTGAATATATATCAAACTTTAGTTTTCCAAAGTTGTGAGGTTTGGTGGGCTTCACCCACCCCTTTCTCCATCATACACAACATTCAAAATAAATACATAGGATTTATCATCTGCATATCACACTCTCAGTTGTGGCTCGATGGTTAATTCGTTGTGTTGTTGTTCCATAAGTTGTTGGCTCAAACCCCATCAATGCCAACTCTTTAAACGAATTAATTTTTTTGTGTTCTTAGGTGCCATGAGGAAGCCCCCCATTGGATAACCTAATATTCCAACCATCTTTCCATGGTATGCTACTTGCACTTACCTTTTCAATTGTTGACTCAACCCATGTGTCATTTCCACACTATTCCATATGTCAATTCTAGAATGTGCTACATCACTGTTTGACTTTAACCTTTTTCCCATTGGTCAAAATATTAAAACTTCCATTTCTTTCGCATGTAGACTCTGTTCGACACAATTCAAGCTACATTGGAATTACTTCATCGAGGTCTTCAACAAGTCACTATTTCCCTGAACTTTTGGGAATTTTAAATTTTATTATTTTTAATTAGGATCCTTCTGGATCACCTTGAAAACCTTAACCTAACCTACCCTAGCCTATCCTAATCTAGCATGTCCCTGATCTCTAGCCTAGCCTATGTTACACTAATTTTTTCTAGCATATCCTATCCTACTCTACTCTACCCTATCCTACTCTAGCCTAATTCTACTTGTCATATCCTAGCCTATTCTAGCTTAGTGTACTCTATCTTAACTTACTCTAGACTAGCCTACCATAGAATACTCTAGCCTTCCCTACTCTATATTTTCCTATTCTAACCTATTATAGCCTAGTGTCCTTTAGCCTACTCTAACCTACTCTATGTTACCCTATTGTTGCTTACCCTAGCTTATCCTAGATTAGGCTACCATAACTTACTCTAAGCATATGCTAGCCTAGCCTAGATAGGCTACTATAGTTTATTATAGCCGGCCCCACTCTAAATTTCTCTAGCCTAGCATATCCTACTCTAACCCTAGACTTGTGTAGTCTAGTATACTCTAGACTAACTTATCTAATACAACCTAACTTATCGTCCCAATTTCCTACTCTTTCTAAGCCTACTCTATCCTACCCTATCCTACTTGAGCCTATCCTATCCTACTCGATCCTAGCCTACATTAGCCTACTCCATCCTAGCTTAGTCTAGCCTAGTATAGCCCAACCGAGCCTAGATTACAATAGCCTAACCTAGCCTACTCTAGCCTAGTATACTTTAATTTAGCCTACTATAGCCTATCCTAGCCTAACATAGCCTACTATACCCTAGCCTACTCTAGCTGTTAGTATGAATCTTCCGTCGAAGTGTACGAAAAAAGACCACTTTAGCTACGCATAACTAATAGCCCTAACATCAAATAAGGCTGCCAATATCTTCAGATATGTAGTTAGTTGATCAAGACAAGAGCTGCAACAACCAGATCTATGCATAGAAAGACATTAAGCAGTGAAAAGAAGGTTTTGCTCCATATATCCAATAGACAAGACAAGAACAATTTTTGAAAGAATTTTTTGTATTAAGGGCACCTGGGAGGAAAACAAGAAGGTGTTTCCAATTCTCCTCAATGGGATGGGTTCTTGGAAGTCCTCAGCACTTCAAATCTAGCATTTCTCTCTCCTATTGGTGTAGAAAACCCAGACAAAGATAGAACTCAAAGGGAGCTCACACAGCAGATAATGGAAAATATGACAATGATAATGGCTCAAAGTCAGACCAAGAGTTTAGATCCAGAGTGATCTAATAGGCAACAAAAGGTGAAGAATGGTAGGAGAAAACCTTCCTATTTATAACAAAATATTGGGTCATTCTAGATCTTGGTGCATGATTAAAATAACATTAACCAAATCTAGATCCACCTTTTATGGAATATTTTATTATATTTTTTGGAGGGAAAAAGTATTTGACTTGGGTCAAATCCCTTTATCTGTGAATAATAAATAAATAAATGATTTATTTATCATTTTAAGGAGGTGGTTAAAATATGATCAAATAAATAATGATTTGTTTAATTATTTATGGGTGATTTAGTCATATTTAATAAGGAATATTATTTAAATAAGGTTTAAATAATTATTCCTAGAAAATAATAAGATAAATAAAGATTTATCTAATTAATTTCTTTGTTTTGGGTTAAACATGACCAGAAAAATCAAACAAATATAGGTTTGTTTAATATTTCCTTTTGGGGTTTCCTGTTTAGACCATAAACAACCTAATAAATGTGTTTTATTAAGTTATTTTACATAGTGAAAGCAATTTTACTTAGGGTAAAATTGGTCTTACATGGTGTACTTGGGTCCATATAATGATAGTAGGTTAGATGACCAAAAAATGGTGTAACAGATTGCCCCCCAGCGTGCGAGTGTTAGGAGAAAATCGTATGACCGAAGTACGTTGTAAGAACTCAATCACCAGACATCAAAAGGGGAGTCAGAGAGAGAGATGGAAGGTAGACTAATGTGCTGAAGAACTAGACCCTGAGGAGACGAGACTTACAGGTGCAACAAGTCTCTTTTTATGAGAGGGTACCTGTGCTAAAGGCGGTGGGGGAGGCATACCTATGCCCACTGAGACAAAGTACAAAAGAATAGTGTGTCCAGTAAACAAGGGACCGAACCATAAAGTACAACCGGCATAAACATGAGCCAGATAGAAATACAATGAGGTATCCCACATACATGCTGTGCCTGGGATAATAGCCAGGACTTATACAATAATATTTGAGTACATGAGATACAAATACAACCCAAATGCCCCCTGTAAATGGGGAAGGGCTCGCCAAAATCTGACTGATACATGCAAATCAAAGAGGCGCTGCAAGTGGCTAAGGCCAACATCATCAAATATATGGAGCTGCATCGAAGGCTGCAAGGAAGAGGTCATCCGGGCATGTGGGGGGTTACCTGTAGGGCCACCCCCTCATGAGGTTTGAGACATCTCACACAAACCCGGGATTCACCAAGAGCTGCTGCTGCATCACTGGACCATCAAGTATACGGATCTCGATCATGCTGAAAGGAGCTGGAGTGGAGAAACAATCAAGTCAAAGGGGAAGGAGAGATCCCTTTGCCTGATCTGAGGTACTGAACAAGAATGGAAGCTAGAACCAAGGTACACTGCCCTCTAGACCTGTCTTCTGGAATGAAGGAGTTGATGTCGACAAAAGGAGGTCCGCCATAGGTGAGGCAATGAGAGATCCTCAACTAAGGCACGAGAGAAAATAGTAGAGTGATTGACAGACTAATACCAATGATGATGATGAAATGGAGGGGACTGAGTAGCGAATGGACGACTTCCCTTGTTAGAGCATAAAGGGCATGAATGACATGGCAGCGACTGACACGATATCATGGGGGATAGGGGACAGTGGGAATGAAGGCCATAATGTGCGACGCAAGAGAGGGATCAAGCAATTAAGGATGGAGGACTATAACGGGGTACAAAGGGACTCGGGATAGACTCCATGGATGCGATGATGACTCAACTTGGATGCTCTAAACAAGGGCGACTCGATGGTGCTGCCACACAGTAAAGGTCCCGTGGGGGACCATGAAAACATGAGTACAAGATGGTATCTCATGAATAAAATCGTCACGAACAAAGACAAGTAAGGAGGCAAAGTGGTGCCCCAAATACAAGTGTTGTAAGTGAGGAAATTCGATTTTGGGGGGAGGGGAAGTGACCCATCGTGGACAAAAGGTGTCCTGGTGAAGTATCAAATCAGAACAAAATAACAGATACCCATTTGAGGGCTCGGTGAGAGCTTTCCAACGGTGCAGACGGTTTGTCAAACGGAGCTACGGTATGGTCGCAGCAGGCGAAAGAAGAAACAAGGGTTCGATTTTAATAAGGCGGTTTTCCCTCCAAACCCACTTATTTGATAGTGTTGCTGTGGTGAATGTAGAGAGGAGAGAAGGCCCTAAATCTTGCGGCGAGCGTAGCGGACAAACCGACCGTTGGAATCGAGATTCGTCAGTTGCAGGTAAGAGGCCTAACCTTACTCTTTCATTTTGATGGATTGAAAGTTCAGATTAGGGCCCAGAATCTCAGGAACAGACCCCCTTGCATCTTTTTCGGCTGGGTCGCACTTTCTGGGCCAAAATCTGCAACCTAGGACGCAGGTTTTGGGAAAAAAGGTGCGACCTGTCTCAGGATTTGGTAGAAAAGTGCGACCTGGAAGATGAGGGGGTTTTAGCGCTGTTTGATGGCTGAGAGTTGGGTTTTTGTGTTGAGTTACAGTATTCCCTATCTGTAGGCTGGCAAAGATGATGTTTTTGTGTAGATATGGAAGATATACGGGTGAACTGGAGAGAGAGAGAGACCTGGGTACATTACGAGCAGAGATCCAGGCAGATCAGGGTATCCGTCGTGTGTTGGCCAGGTTTGGGGTTCTGAAGTTTTTGGAGAACCCTTTGATGAGAGCTGGAGAGCCCTTGTTGGCCCGGATTATCAGTTATTGAGATCCAGAGCATGAGGTCTTTGTAGTGCAGGGGCACAGGATCTAACTAACAGTCCAGGATGTGTATTTCCTGACAGGTCTCCCGCCACTTGGGATGGTAGGAAATACGCAGCCAGTGTTACCGCGGGGGCGGAACATCATGGAGTATGTGGAGCGGCATTGCCGACCTTGTCTCCAAGTCAAAGGGACGCGGATACCGATCGAGGACCTAGAGAGACTGGAGACCCGGGGAGTGGCTGCAGCGGTGCTGCGGATCTTGGGCAACCAGGTGTTCCATCACATCACTAGGGGGCAGATGATGATCGTAGAGAGTGTGTTGAGTGGGACCTACTATGGGTGGGCCCAAATGATGTTGGTGTCATGAAAACGACAGCTGTCGCTTTGTAAGCGGCAAGTGAACCACGATTGCTTGTATGGGACTTTATTGTGTTCCTTCTTTTTTGAGAAGATCCCAACCCTACGACCTCGCATACAGCTCCCAGATGGGGGCCCGAGGGAGCCCAGGATGCGCCGGTGGGGGCGCCTACTGTGCAGAGGAGGAGGAGGGGCGGTCGGACGAGTGTTTCGTCTTGAGTTTTTGGCCCATTGGGATCATATGCCGCTATACATAGACGACTATCCCTATAGTGGGATGAGTTATTGTGGAGATCCGGACCTGCCACTTCCGCCTGGTCGAGTATGGGGGCTCGATGGTAAGTGAAAAATTACTATTCTTTTATGGGCATGTTAAAGTTATTGAATAGTAGATAGGGTACTGATTCATGTACTTTTGGTATGCAGATATAGCTCCGGTAAAACCGGTCGGATATATGGGACGACCGGCAGCATCTGGAGCTGCAGGGCCGAGTGGGTCGAGAGCAGCGCGCAATGAGGATGCGGCCGCCCTTCTGGAGGACATCCGTCGTAGATGCGAGAGGTTGCTGACCGGAGTTTCAGAGCGCGGGTGGCAAGACTTAGACGACCAGTACGTAGAGCCATGTATTGGTCTACGCTCGGAATGGCGAGGTGTCATGCGGCGCATGGCGATGGCCGGTCAAGGCATACGTGATATATGAGCTATAGGAGCAGAGCCATTGGCTCGGGCTCCGCCAGATAGTGATTAGGTGTGGGGCATGTGGTGCCCCCTAGTGTGTATGTAGGGGCAGGTGGTGCCCCCAGTTTTGAGTTTTTGTAACATGTGATGGGCATGTCATATGTATCAGAGTAGATGGACTCTAAACACATGTTTTGCGACACATATTATGGATATGCATCTTTTTTAATGATTATGAATGGTATTGTCTTGTATGAAATGCGTGTGATAAATGCCAATCTAGAACATGGTTTGCAATACTATCTACATAGTGATTCTGTTCTCGAGGTACATGGTTGAAAGTTATGGTTTCAAATTCACGTATCAAGAGTTTCACTCGTAAATATCGTCTAAACAGCACAGGGTTACGCACACGATAAACACCATTTAGTTGCATGACAAGAAGTAGGGAATCCAAACGAACATGCAGATGGAGGATGAAATGAAAGAGGGCATCGACTAAGAGACCACGCACTGCATCATAATCGGCCTGATTGTTGGTGGCAGTACCAATGCAGACCCCGTTTGAGAGCACAAGGGCATGCAAGGGGGTGAAAATGGCCCAACCTGCCGAGGCTAGATTCCGAGAGTAACGACTTGCACCATCGGCGTAACCGATATAGGGTGGGGATGGGAGGTCCTGCGGAATAGTGTTACAAGACAACAAATGGGGGGAGGAGGGACAATGAGGGCAGCGTGAGTGTACAGAAGACATCGAGCGGCAACTGCGAGAGGGAGTGCGATGAGCAAGATGGCTATGACTCATATACAAACTAGAGGGTGGTATATGAGGGCTATAGGAGGTATGGCGGGGACTCGGGCTGCGAAGGTCAACAGAGATACGGGTGGAGTTATCTCGTGTAGGGGTGGAAAAGAGGGGGTCAAAGGTGGAAAAGACACCACATGACACGGCAAAGTTACCTAAATAATCCGTAGGGGAAGAAAGGCTCGCATACCGATCGTCACGGGGAATGACAAAAGAACAGGAAAACAAATGGTTAAAAGATGGGGAGCCCAGGGTGGTCGCTGAAGGGGGGTCAAGCGAAACAACAGGGGAGGATTCAAGGGGAATGTACTCCAAGGGTCTCGTAAATGATGATAGGTAAAGAATGTTGGTAGTAGACTCCGTCATTTGAACATCAGGGGGGGGAATGTCGATGGGAGCGGGGGGATCCTCAAGCTGACCCGAAGCATACTGCGCGAGGATGGGAGAGGTGGACTGATTTTGTTCAACCTCATACTTGCAGACTACTTCTAAAGAGGCACGGTAATGCGTCAGGTGAGGAAAATGGTGGGAATAATGGCCATGGACACCGCACAAAGCACAGGGTTTGCTGGTGCGAATAGTTTTTGGGTTCTTGGTTACGGACGAGGACGGGAGAGAGGGGTCAGGGACCGTAGACTCAGGGAACGCAACTTTAACCATGGGTTGAATGCGGGGCAATTCGGGACAAGTATGGGTGGCGTGACCGACGACATCACACAAGGCGCAGGGCTTTGCGGGCGGAGGAGGAGTTGGGTCAGTCGGGGTGACCTTGTCTTTGGATGCCCCGTTGCGAGCTTTGCCTTTCTTTCCTGGAGCTGTCACCACAGGGGTAGGGTCCTGGGGAGGTGCGGGGGGCATGGTGACAACAGAGGAAGCGAGGGGGACCGGTTGAACCAGTGTCAAAGAGAGATAGGGTTTGGGGTGACCAGGTGGGGTAGCAGCTGGAGGGTCAAGGTACCAGACGGGTATGCCCAGGGTCAGGTTAGGGAGAGAGGGTGGCCATGACAGGGACCGTATAGACTCCAGGAGGGGGAGCCAGGAAAGGTATCTGACCAGTGGGATAATGACTAGGAGGGACGGCTCCGAGTTTATTGAGGCCTGGGGGGACCGACCCGAGAGAATAGAGGGGTTCAGGGATACCAGCTATAGGAGAAGGGCCAGAAGGAAGAGGTCCGGCTGGCGGAGATGAATGGCTAGGAGCGGGTTGCGGTGGGTGAGGTTGAATCTGAGGTTGCTGACTAGCCGAAGCGGGTCGCTTAAGGGCAGCCCGAGACGATTGCATCATGCAAACATTCGATAAGCTGGGATCAGAGATAGGAGGAGGAGGGAGACCAGGGAAAGTTCCAACCAAAGAGGAGTCTTTGTAGATGCCGGGGGAGACACTGGTAAAGGAATCGACGGTTTTATTATTGGCTACAGAAGAGATGGTCGTCTCCGGGGAGGTCTGAGACGGCGGCTCATGGTAAGTCAACTGGTCAATGGTGACTATCTTTCCATTGTGAGGAAAAGACATCTTGTGAAAAACCGTGGATGGGACAATAGACATGGCATAGGTGTAGCTTCGCCCCTATAGAATGTTGTAGTCTAGAGGGGCGTCAATGACTTCGACGTCAACGCAAATGGTCTTACCAGCAAGGGTGATAGGACAATTATGGAAAAGGCCAATGGGCTGGGAGGCGTGACCGTCCCACCTCGAAGGTGATCATGGAAGGGGCCAACTCAGGAGATCCGAGTTGCTTCCAAACCGAAGCGGACATCACACAGGGGGATGCCCCCTCATCAATTATGCACCGAGAAACGTTGGCATTCCGGATTTTGACTGGGATTTGGAAGGCGACGGAAGCAGGAAGAGGAGGATGGTCTGATTGATGAGCGTCGAAAACAATCATTTGTTCATCGACAGGATCTACAATGCCCACGGCAGATAGCAGAGCCTTCTTGTGGGAAGGGCGCGACTGGAGGAGTTCCAATGTGGAAATGGCAGCAGGAGATTGCGCCAAATCATCTACTATGCTATACGCATGAGCAGCTCGACCAGGAGCAGCATTGCGATGTAATGGACCCTTAGGAATCTTGGTATGAACCTCAACTTTGGGTTGAGGGATATGTAAGGGACCATTGGGTGTCGAAAGAGGCTCTGTAGAACCTGAAGAAGGGGACTCGAGGGCAGACTGAGCAGGAGGCTTGGGGTACTGGCGAGACCGAGTTTGAAGGTGAAGGTCGACGATTGGGGATGGATCAGAGTTCATCATGAGGATCTGGTAATCGGAAGAACCAGAAGGGGAAGGTTGAGTGGCGACCTGGCCGTCAGGTGGTTGGGCAGCCACGAATCCTTGTTGAGGGAAAGGATCAGTAAACACAGCTGGTTGAGTAGTGGCCACATTAGGGGGAGCATGAGGGGAGGCATGTTGTCCTTGCAATGTGGCTTGAGACTCCCACATCTGTCGCATCTGTGGTAAGAGGGAACAATCGTGGGTATAATGACCGTAAACACCGCAACATGAACAAGGCTTATTGGTGCGAAGAGGCCTGTTCGGCTTGGGCTGAGTGCCCTGTTGCTAGTTAGCAGTGTTAGGGTCAGTACCTTGAGGATTGGTTCCACGCATACCAGGGGCGGATTTATTTGGATTGCCTCTCCGCCTTCTTTGAGAAGGGGGATTAGTCGCGCCCTACTATGCAAATACTTGCCCTGGAGGGGGATGTAGGTGCTGTTGCGGGGTTAGAGGAGGCAAGGGAGGTGGAAGCGCATATGCTGGAGGAGCTGGCGCACCAAGCTGCGAATAAGGGTAATGGTTAGGTTGGGCAACATTGAGGTGAGCAGTAGATTGGGAAAAAGAATGAGGCATGCCGTATCCTGGATACATGCTACCTGGAGGGGGAAAAGTGCTAGAGGTGCTGGCCCCTCCGTGAGGGAGACCATAGCCCATAGGAGGTTGAGCATACGGATGAGAAAGGGCTCCAACGATACCGTCGGCGGAATGAGATGCCCCCGGGGCGTTAGCGCCACCGGGCCTGGGGAGGTCAGGAAGGACGGTATAAACATAACCAGACTGAGCGTAGATCAGGTCATATTTCAAGGCTATTTGGAGGGTGGCTTCTTCGATTTGAGGGAAATGGGAGGTGACATCTTTGCCAATGGGAGCTAAGAGAGTGCGAAGGAACCAGTCCATATAAACCCGATCTTCGAAGGTGGGAGCTCGACATAAGCTCTGTCTTCTTCGCCATTCCTGAACATGAGTGGAAAGGCGGGTCGAAGAGGTTTGCTTGAAAGAAGTCAGAAGCTCCGCACCAGTATCGTATCGGAGAGGGAGCTGGAAATAAGATAAAAAGGCTTGGGAAATGGTCGCAAAGGTGGTATGGGAAGAGGTGGCTTGGTCAACATACCATTTAGAAGCTTTGCCGATAAGCGTGCGTTGGAAAAACCGAAGACGGATGGAATCATCGGTAATGGAATTGGAGGAACACCACATGTGGAAAGATCGGACAAGGTTGGTTGGATCTTCTCCAGCAAGGCCTTCGAACTTAGGGATGTCGGATGGGAGCTTGGTTGGCATAGTAGGCCAACCAACATCATGGCGGATAGGGTCATTGATCAACTGATTGAAATCGGGGAGGCTGAGGCCTGCGATGTACGGTAGCAAAGGTGCAGCCGAGGTAGTTCCTGTGGTGGCTCCGCTAGTAGTAGTCCCGGCATTAGGGCCGAGATTACCGCTAGCGTTAGGCCCTGGACCAGACATAGTGAAGGTGATAGGGGGAGAACCAGAAGGAAAAGGAGAACCCAATGAATCAGAAGAGGAGTCGAAGTGCGAACTCGGAGGAGGACTGGGTCGACGACGGCGGGACGGAGCAGGTCGACCAACCGGAAACTGAGGGTGAAGGCCAAGAAGTCTCTGGGAGGCGCGCCTTGGGGGCGCAATGGTGACAACACAAACACGACACGAGGGGAAGAAGAATGACCGACAAAGGCAGGGAGGTGCAGAATCAAGTGATTATAATGTCGAAACAAGGGCAAAAAGGTGCAGTGTCAATTGATTTTAAAGTCTTTTCCTGGCGGTGTCTGCATGGTTTACCGAGGCTCTTCTTCGCTTAGGGTGAGTGTGTGGCGTGCGTTAATTTTAATTTTTAAACCCTTTTCGTTTTGAGAGCAAGAGAAAAAGTATGCTGCATAAATGAAAATAATGCTTCAGAAACAATATATAATGCTAAAATAACATAAAATTAACAGCTACTAGTGCATCGATTGAACCCAAGAAGGCGGGTCTCTCAAAACTAATCTAAAAGAGGGAAAAAATCTAGTCAAAACACACTAAAAAGAGGCCAATAGATCTAGGGTCGAAAGGGACAGGGATCTAAAGGAGAAAGCTGCTGAAAAGAGGTGCAGATCACAGCCAAGAGGCAGAGGCAAGGTGGTTGGAAAAAAGGAGGAAATCAGCAAAAAACGGAAAGGACAGGGAGGAGGTCCTAAAGGGAGGTCCAAAAAAAACTACAAGAGGTGATTTGAAAGGAAGAAGAGCTGATTTAAAGGGATCTGAGAAAGAGGTATCAGATCTGAAAAAGGAAAGGCTGAAACTCTGAAAAATCAGACACCTGAAACAGCTAAAACTCTTACACCAAAAGTGGAGGGTATTGAAGCCCTAGGGGGCTAGGTTCCCACTTAGATGAGCAAAACAGATCAGAAACAGGTCCAAACGGGCGGAGACAGAGGCTGGAAAACCCTGACATAAGCTTCAGCTAAACCCAGAAAAATTGCAGAAAAACAACAAAAAAAAGCACAGGTCGCAGGTTCTGACCTGTTTTCCTGTTTAGGGCGCATAAAAAGGGCTGGAAAGTGCGACTTGGAGTCCAGGTCGCAGTTTTTGGGCTAAAAAGTGCGACCTCCAACTCCGGTTGTCCCAGCGGCAGATTTGCGGAAAATTTTCCGTCTCAGTTGCGGCTGATGTCTGTCACCTGCGCAATAGGGCCAGAAACATGCGGAAGTTAGAAGTTTTAATGTTTTAGGGTTCTATGGGTGAAAAACAACATGAAAATAGGAAAAACAAAAAGCTAAAAAGAAACCCTAGGTACTGAAGTACCTGGATATGCAGGAATATGAAAAACGACAGTGGTCGTAATTGAAAACCCGTGTGGAGTCGCCAATTGTTAGTATGAATCTTCCGTCGAAGTGTACGAAAAAAGACCACTTTAGCTACGCATAACTAATAGCCCTAACATCAAATAAGGCTGCAAATATCTTCAGATCTGTAGTTAGTTGATCAAGACAAGAGCTGCAACAACCAGATCTATGCATAGAAAGACATTAAGCAGTAAAAAGAAGGTTTTGCTCCATATATCCAATAGACAAGACAAGAACAATTTTTGAAAGAATTTTTTGTATTAAGGGCACCTGGGAGGAAAGCAAGAAGATGTTTCCAATTATCCTCAATGGGATGGGTTCTTGGAAGTCCTCAGCACTTCAGATCTAGCATTTCTCTCTCCTATTGGTGTAGAAAACCCAGACAAAGATAGAACTCAAAGGGAGCTCACACAGCAAATAATGGAAAATATGACAATGATAATGGCTCAAAGTCAGACCAAGAGTTTAGATCCATAGTGATATAATAGGCAACAAAAGGTGAGGAATGGTAGGAAAAGCCCTACTATTTATAACAAAATATTGGGTCATTCTAGATCTTGGTGTATGATTAAAATAATTTTAACCAAATCTAGATCCACCTTTTATGGAATATTTTATTATATTTGTTGGAGGGAAAAGGTATTTGACATGGGTCAAATCCCTTTATTTATCAATAATAAATAAATAAATGATTTATTTATCATTTTAAGGAAGTGGTTAAAAGATAATCAAATAAATAATGATTTATTTAATTATTTATGGGTGATTTAGTCATATTTAACAAGGAATATTATTTAAATAAGGTTTAAATAATTATTCTTATAAAATAATAAGATAAATAAAGATTTATCTAATTAATTTCTTTGTTTTGGGTTAAACATGACCAGGAAAATTAAACAAATATAGGTTTGTTTAATATTTCCTTTTGGGGTTTCCCATTTACACCATAAACAACCTAATAAATGTGTCTTATTAAGTTATTTTACATAGTGAAGGCAATTTTACTTAGGATAAAATTGGTCTTACATGGTGTACTTGGGTCCATCTAATGATAGTAGGTTAGATGACCAAAAAATGGTGTAACACTAGCCTAACCTATCTTAGCTTACTCTAGTGTATCTTAGACTAACCTACTCTCACCTAGCCAAATCCATCCTAGCCTACCCTACTATAGTCTAAATGACTCTAGCCTAGCCTACCCTATATTACTCTAAGCATATGCTAGGCTAGCCTAGACAAGCCTACTATAGTTTATACTAACCTACCCCACTCTAAATTTCTCTAGCCTAGAATATCCTACTCTAAGCCTAGAATAGTGTATTCTAGTCAACTCTAGACTAACTTATCTAATCCAAACTAGTTTATCCTACCCTTTCCTACTCTTTCAAAGTCTAGTCTATCCTAGCCTAGTATACCCTAGCCTAGCATACTTGAGCCTATCCTAGTCTACTCAATCCTAGCCTACTTTAGCCTACTATGTCCTAGCTCAGTCTAGTGTACTATAGCCCAACCTAGCCTAGATTAGAATAGCTTAAGATGGCCTACTCTATCCTAGTATACTTTAAGTTAGCCCACTCTAGCCTATCCTAGCCTAACACAACCTACTATAAGCTAGCCCACTCTAGCCTAACCTATCTTAGCTTACTCTAGTGTATCTTAGCTTAACATACTCTAGCCTAGTCAAATCCATCCTAGCCTACCCTACTGTAGTCTAGCCTTATTTTTCTTATGGTAGCCTATCCTACTCTAACCTATCCTAACCTAGCCTACTCTAGCCTAGTCAACTCTATCATAGCTTATTCTGGTCTACTCTAGCCTATAATAACCTAGCTTACTGTAACCTAACATACTTTAGCCTTGCCTACTCCATCCTACCCTAACATATCCTATCATAGCCTACTCTACTTTATCCTATCCTAGCGTAGGCAACTCTATCCTAGCCTACCCTTGCCTAGACTAGCCTAGCATAACCCGCCCTAAATTATCCTAGCCTAACATAACCTATTCTAGCCCAGCATAACTTAGCATACTCTACCTAGCCTACCCTACCCTAATTTAGCTTGCATACTTTAGCACAACCTAGCCTAACCTACTCTATCTTAGCTTAATCTATCTCAACCTAGTCGAGCCTAGCCTAGCCTAACTAAAACTAACCTAGGCTAGCATAATCTAGCCTAGCCCTACCTACTTTAGCTTAGCCTAGCCTAGCCTACTCTAGCCTAACCTACTCTTTCCTGGCCTATCCTAGATTAATCTAATGTAGGTTACCCTTTCCCATCCTACCCTACTCTACTCTAGCCTAGCCTAGCCTAGCATAGCCTAGATGGCTCTATTCTAGCCTAGTGTGGTCTAGACCAACCCACCCCAACCTATTCCATCCTAGCCTAGCTTACAGTAGCCTATCCTAAGCTATATTACTCTACCCTAACATTACTTACCATAGCCTAGCCTACTCTAGCCTATTGTAGCCTTGCGTAATATGCCATAGCCTAGCCTAACCTAGTATACTCTAACCCATCCTACCCTACTTTATCCTAACCTAGCTTAGCTTACTCTAGCAAAGAGTACTCTCACCTAGCCTACCCTATCCTCGCCTAGCGTACCCTATTCTAGCCTACCCTACCCTACCTCACTCTAGCCTAGCCTACTCTAGTGTAGCCTAGCTTACTCTAGCCTAGCCTAACCTAGCGTACTTTGTCCTACTAGCTTAGCCTAGCTTATACGAGCCTACTCTAGGTTACCGTAAGCTAGCCTAACCTATCCTACTATAGCCTACCAAAGCCTACTCTACTTAAGCCTAACCTAGCCTAGCTTAGTATAGCCTGATGTCACCTAGTGTAGTGTACTTAGCATAACTTAGTCACAGATAGCCAAACCTATTCTCGCATAGCATATCCTTCCTACTCGCATTTCCTACCCTAGCATAGCCTAACCTACTCTAGCCTAGCCTACCCTAGACCACTCTAGCATAGCTTACTCTAACCTAACCTAACCTAGCCTACTTTAGCCTACTATCTTAACCTAGCTTATACTAGCCTACTATAGTCTACCCTACTCTAGCCTAGCCTGCTCTGGCCTAGCCAAGCATAGTCTCGTCTAGCATACTCTATTCTAGCCTAACCTACTCTATCCTATCCTACTCTAGTCAAGCCTAGCCTACTCTAGCCTAACAATGTAGCCTAGCTTATACTAGCCTCTTCTCTACCCTACTCTAGTTAAGCCTAGCCTAGCCTACTCTAGGCTACTATAAGCTAGCCTACCTTAGCCTAGTCTAGCGTAGCCTAACCTAGTGTTGAGGAGGTAAATCCCCTCTGTGGACAGAGGCGATCCCTACTAGCCCAGCAGGGGTCTAGCAACAATCATCAAATGTTACAGCGCAAGTTCCTAGTTACTAATAAAAGACCAAAGATGGAGGCCTACCTGGAATCCAATGCTATGATCCGTAGAAGAGAGTGTTCCCGTTCCTCAGCCTCGGCAGATCACGATCCTCCCACGATCTCCGCGGATGGACACCTGCACATGCAAGAAACAACACGAATACAAGCATAAAATCCAGAATACGCAACTATATATCAGTCAGAAAGGATATAACTCATATTAACATAAGTGAAAACAAAGTGGAACCATAACCGTAATCATTCATTAAATAACAATCGAAAGAGAGTACAACCAATGTTCTGATGTCGCGGTCTCCTTCGGATGGGTCTCCAGTCGTTCACGTCTCGCAAAGCTCGCCAGGGAAAGGGAAAACCTCTCCAGAGTCTCTCGACGATAGTCTCCTTACTTGAGTCGGCCTTAAGGGAAGAAAGAGGGCTCTTACAGCACAAAGGCTCTCGGGAATTTGGAGATTCAAAGCTTAGGCACTTCAAGACTAGCTTGCCATGGAATTGAGCAGGCTTTTATAGATGGGGAAGGAGGGAGTTGGGATCCCTATTATGGTGGGATTGGCCCTATCAACAAGGAAGGTTCCATGAGAGGTGGCAAACCACTTCCCTTCCATGGAACTCCCGCAGCCAAACCTCCCAACTCAAGATAGGCAATGGTTTCTGAATTTGTTGAAACACAACTTCCGCCATCTTTATTTAAAAAACACTTAAATTTCCAGCTGCGCGATCGGCCGTCGGGATGTAGGCGCCTGGCTGATACAAGTTCTTTGTAGGATTTTCCCATTGGTTGTAGTGATGAACCTGTCCGGGCCTCGCGCCAATGCAAAAAGGAGATGTTTTCATGATTTTTTTTGCAAGGAGATGTCTTTAGGGCAATTGAAGCTCATGCTTAGGAGGACAATGATGATGATTTCCCCAAGGCATGATAATATTTCATGTCACAAAATGGGTCCTCCATTCAAATGACTAGAATGGTAGGGACTATGACAAATATCAGAATGATGCCCCCAAAGTATGAGGCCCGAGAGAGAGAGGGATGAAACAAGCCAGACGAGAACATGTTCAACCTAAGCTCCCATTGGGAAACCCTACAGAGAGGCACAAATCGATATCTCGGGTACATGACAAGGGGCAGATGGGCGCACCTATCCGGGAATGATATATCTATGGGTCTAAGTGTGGAAGGGCGCAGTCATCCAAGGTTATCAAATAACTAGACTCAGGTATGGTCGCAGCCATCCAATCAGTGAGTCATGTACATAATGATAATAATCCACAATCGCAGTCTGGATTACAACAGACACAATCCAGGGTCTTGCGCTCCATCTCGACCCAAACAAAGTACAAGTTCAAGCATGCGAATATGTGAGCTGAAGTCGAACATGCAAGAACATCGTCTGATTACCAACCAATGATGAGAGTTGTTAACAGACGCGAGAGGAACCACCAATAATGACAATGGCCCTCAAGGTACTACAGGTACAATCTACGGCGTGTGAATCAATGAGCTGGTGTCGAACACCCGTAGAATCACTCGATCGGAGGCCAATGATGAAAACCCCACGTCAAATGCGACGAACCTGCCATTGAGGCATGCAAGCTCCAAGGTACCATAAAGGAGTCTCTAGATCAGCTTCCTGGATAATGAGCTGAAGTCGACAGGAAGTGACCTTGATCGAAGGTGGGCCATAATGTTTCCCACATCATCGACATGAGACATAGGAACATGATGTTTTGTTGCGAATCGTGATCGATGTGAGAATCGTAGGAAGGTTGATATTCGCGTAGGCCAACTTCGAACATGGCAACGACACGATGCTGGACTTGGCACTATTTGACATCAACGGATCAGAGGTCATGTTGACAAGGCAATGAGCAGACGAGAGGTCAAAAGGGATTATCCAAACCTACGGAGGCAAAGTGAAGAAACGAGATGAGATGTCCCCAACCCGACACGAATGCAGACAAGTGCCATGTTCAAGAGCGACATACTGCCGACGACAACGACGATGGTTCCATTTTTCCCCCACCATTTCTGGCGAGTACCCCCAATTATTTTTGATAACAAGCTTGAAGGGGATAGCATATGCTTGTGATATAAGTCTGCCCTTCGGCAAATCCATCCTAGTGCATTTAACGTCCTAGGAAGGAGAAACTCCTGAGAACGCCATTTCGACCGATCCTTCGATGTCATCGTGTTTAACGAGTCTCCGATGTGGAGAAACCTGCCTTTTCTAAGTGTGCCAAGAGTTTGAAAAGACAGCGGAAAAGTAAACTCCACAGGTCCCTTTTCGTGAATAGTTCCTCAGATCCGAAAAGGTAGAAAACAATATCCGAGAAACCTCCTAGTCGCGATAGGCTAGGGTATTCCTTTTTCGTAATCAATCCATCCCAGCCCGAAAAAGGGTTAAACGTATACTGGGTAGATGTCGATTCGTGTCCAATTTAACGAGATCGAAACGACAAGGGCCTCGGCAATCTTTTCATGTTTAGAGAGTCAGAAAAGAGCTGAAAGATGACTCTAAAGTGACTTTTTCGTGTATTTACCGAGTCCGAAAAAGTATAAAATACAACTCGTTTCCATCGTTAAAGTCGCAAAAACCTGCTGCTGCACATACCAAGCAAGCGTAAAACCCATTTTCGACATAACATATTAAAATATTTGATAAAAATAACTTTTAAAACTCATTTTATGTCAAAAAAGTTATAAATATGCCAAAATGGTAAAAATAAAATTACATTTACTATTTACCTTGGTAAAAAGCAGCAGTGGTCCATTTGGAGTGCAAAATTCTGACGGCGATTGCAACAGATCCGGTTGACCACTCAGATTCTCGTCTGCTACAGGTAAGAGGCGCTTACCTGTACTTCATTTCAATCCATTTTTTAATAGTTTTCCCTTATGTATCAGCTCTCTGTGGCCACTCTTTGAATTTTTAGGGCCGCGCTCATTGGCGCGGGTATCGGGCATGGACTCGCGCCAATGGGATCTTTTATGCAAAGGGCTCACGCCACGTGGCACGACTGTTCAAAAAACAGCCGCGCCAGTGGCTGAACCTAAAATTCCGCCTAAAAATTCAAGATTTTAACCAAATTAAATGAAATTTGAAGCCTACCAGAGATCTAACTAAGGGTTTATGACCATGTGGATGCAGGAAATCAAGCAAAATGGTGATTGAATGGAAAGAACGAGAGCATGGAGAAGAGGATGAATAGGCCATAGAAAGTGAGGCTTGCATGAATGCCCTCAGAAACTGTGGGCTAAAGAAGTTCTTCCTTACACCCTGTCTACGAGCTTAGCCCGAGCTCCTCCAGTATTTGATCAGTATTTGGGACGAACATGAACAAGTGTTCAAGTTGCGAGATCAGGTATTGGAGCTGGAGGTTTCTGATGTGTATTTCATCACCGGATTGTCTCGCAGAGGTCCGATCCCCGTCTTGACTGGGAGTAGACCATCTGGCGAGAAGATGGAAGAAGTGATGGCACGAGTGTGCCAAGGAGCACAAATGGGATCAGGGAGTAAAAAGGTGGATATCCAAACTATTCCTGATCTAGCATTGAGAGTTTTCCTACATACCATCACGCGGGCTGCAGGGTCGCAGGCACCACACGAGGCCACAAAGGCCCAACTCCTGCTAGCCTCAGAATGCATGAGTCCCTTACTGTTTGACTGGGCAACAACAGTAACAATAAACATGAAAAGACAGCTCACAAAATGCAAGCAAGCTAAACTGAAACAGTTTGGCTATGGTTCCATCCTGGTATCGTTCATTCTGGAACGCTTACCAATCTTCCAGGGCCAAGGGGCCATAGTAGCAGATTCGATACCACGAGAGCCAAGAATGGGTCGCTGGGCAGCACTAATGCCCAGAGCTGGAGGCGGCCAACAGATGTCCTGGAGGCCGGAGTTCTTTAGGTGGTTACGGCGCCAGTTGATTGTAGTGGAGGACTGGCCATATGCAGGAACTGACTTCACCGGAGACCCAGATCTCCCACTGCCAGAAGGAGATGACTGGGACGAGGAGTTGGGTAAGACCTCATGTTTTTTATTTTTATGTTTTATGTTTTTTTTTGTTAATACACATTCGTCCTAACACATTTTATATATGTATGCAGATGTGGGACCTGAGAGACCAGCTGGGATGTCTCCAATCTCACGGAGGACTCATCTCGCCCCTGATCCTGAGGGAGAGGGCACAGGAGGAGAGGAGTTGATCCAGAATCTCGAGGGCATTGCCCGAGGGATCCCGGACTATGCTCGGCTGGCGGATGTACCGATGGCGTACCAGCGTCATACGGTGGGAGTTCCAAGTCGAATCCACCGAATCCTGAGATGCTTAGTGCGTGCAGTTACATGCTATCATGAGCACCATGCGGATTAGCTCTTAGGGATTATACCACACCTATTTTTTGAGAGACGTATCGTCTCCGGATGTACTTAAGACGATTATGTATATTTTGACTTTATGTGACACACTCTATGTAAACATTTCGATATCTATATATATGTGCATATCTATTTCTGGATGGATCTTTCTTTACATGTGATGATGATTTACAAATTGCGCAAATGTCCGTCTAATACCAAATTTGCTACTGCATCTGTTAATGTATTCAAATGCCTGGGTATATGATGATATGTAATGTAGTCAAAATTCCTTTCCAGTAATCGAATACGCAGATACAGACGTAAAATGGACGGGTTTCTTACTGAATAGTGTCCGTTCAGCTGTAACACTACAAGTTGCAAATCTAGATACACGAGCAATTCACGGATACCAAGGTTTACTGCCTCGGTTAATAATTCTAACACAGCACTATATTCCGCGATGTTGTTCGTAGTACGTTCTAGACACACTCCTTGCAAGTTGACCAACTCACTAGCAGGATCATAGATTACCCAGGCTGCCGAAGACAGATTCCTGGTACTACGGGAGGCACCATCCGCGAAACCAACAAATGGATGAATAGACATCTGCACAACCAGGAAGACCAGATCAGCAGAAAGATGTTTACAAGGCACACCACACCATACATGCACACAAATGAAAAACACACACCTATGTACACACACCACACCAAGAAATCACTTCAGGCATAGTACTTTTTAAGGTACAACCCATTTCTGGGCTGCGCCAGCGGAACTCCTTCATAATCTATAAGCTCGTAGGCCCCATTTTTCAAAACGCGCTTTACTATATAGGGCCCATGCCACATAGGCTGGAACTTACCGGCTCCAAGCTTGTCATGTGCTTGATCGTACAGGAGGACGAGGTCTCCTTCGATAAAGGAACGAGGAGAAACAGATTGATCAAAATGAGTTTTGACTCTCTTCTTTTGTGCTTCGATAACCAAAGCAGCCAGACGACGGGTTTCATCTAACCGTTCCAGATACATAAGACATTCTTCCTCAGCAGAAGTATTAGGTAAAAGTTCCACAGCTAATTTCAACGAAGGAATCTCGCATTCAACCGAAAGATTTGCTTCCAGACCATACACCAATTGAAATGGTGTGAACCCAGTTGCACTCTTTGCAGATGTTCAGTATGCCCAGAGAGCTGAGAACAGTTGGAGATGCCAATTGGATTTGTGAATACCAACTGTTCGCTGAAGCATAGTGACCAAAACCTTGTTCACTGCTTCAACCTGACCATTCGCCTGAGGGTAATATGGTGTTGAGTTGTCGTGACGCAAGCCCAACTTTGAAGTCAGCTCCGCCATCATATAATCTCAGAAATGAGTACCGTGATCAGTGACGATGGCTTGAGGAACCCTGAACCGTGCAATAACGTGGTTGAATATAAATTGAGCAGTCGTTTTACCGTCAGCAGCTAGTGTAGGCATCGCCTCGGCCTACTTGGTGAAGTAGTCGACGGCGACAATTATATACGCATGCCCCCCGGCCGAGTGAGGGTTACACGTCATAAAATCCACGCCCCACTTTGCAAAAGGGCTGACAGTAATAACGGGATGCAAGGGTAAAGGCGGCGCGCGCATCTTGCGCTGAAATATCTGGCACGCATGACATTTACGGACTGCAGTGATATAGTCTTTGAATATGGAAGGCCAGAAATAACCTGCTCGCAGAATCTTCTGGGCAGTAGCATACCCGGACATATTTCCACCACAGGCGCCACTGTGGCAGTCATTTAGGACCTTTTCAGCCTCTTCCAAGGTTAGGCATCGCCGGAGCACCGAATCTACTTCAATGTGATATAAGGTATCTCCTACTATACGGTAGGGTTGGGACTGGTGCCGTATCCGACGGCGAGCAGCTTTATCCAACTCAGACCGAAATGTTGAGGTCTGAAGATACACTATTATGTCACCATACCAAGGGTCACGAGTACCGATGAGGAAAAGCGTTTCGTCCGGTATATGGTTTTCAGAGTGTGAGGGAGCAGAGTCTGTAGGGAGAGAACATATCAAATCCATGAAGACCAGTGATTTAGTTGACTTAGCAGTAGTGAACTCTAAGTCAAACTCCTACAGGATCACAATCCATTTGGAGTACTTGCCCCCCAGTAATTGTCTAGAAAGAATATACGTCATAGGGTTGCAGTCTGAAACCACTGTTATCGTACGCAAAAGGATGTAATGGCGAAAGCGCTGTACAGCGTGTACTGCTGCTAATGCCAACTTCTCGACATGAGCATAACGCGTTTCTGGATCGAGAAGGTTCCGTGACAGGTAATAAACAACATGTTCATCACCGTCATCGTCATCCTACACCAAGACCATGGATATGGTGCTAAATGCGGCGGCAAGATATAAAGTGAAGTCGCGGTGGTAGTCTGGAGGACGAAGCAACGGAGCGTTGACAAGCAACGTCTTCAGCTTCTCAAAGGATTGCTGAGCGATTTCGTCCCAATGGAAGGGAACGTTCTGCTTTAATAAATGAGTGAATCCTTTGGCCACCTCGGCATAATTCGGGATAAAGCGCCGAAGAAAGTTCGCTTTCCCTTGCAGACTCTGTAACTGATATAGGGAGGAGGGTGATGGGAGATTTATGATGGCCTCGACCTTTAAAGGGTCAAGGCGAATTCCGTCTTTCGAGACTATGAATCCTAAAAGACGGCCAGAATCAACGCAGAAGACGCATTTATGAGGATTGAGCCTGATATTGTAGCGCCTGCAACGAAGAAAGATCTGGCGGAGATGCTCAGGATGGTCCTCTCGCTTACTTGAATGGGCTGGAAAGTCGTCCAAATAAGGCTGAACGATATGGCGAATGTCATGAAAAGCGTAGGACATCGCACGCTGAAAAGTGGCTCCAGCGTTCTTCAAGCCGAACGGGAGCTTAGCTGATACTAGCCTACGCTAGATTGGCCTAGCCTACCCTAGCCTAGCCTACCATAGCTTAGCTGATACTAGCCTACGCTAGATTGGCCTAGCCTACCCTAGCTTAGTTGATCATAGCCTACCCTAGCCTACGCTAGCCAACCCTAGCGTATCCTACTCTATTCTAGCCTAGCCTACTCTAGCCCAACCTAGCCTAGCGCAGCGTATACTATCATACTCTAATCTACCCTAGCCTAGCCTAACCTAGTCTACTTAACCATAACATATCTTAGCCTAATGTAGGCCACCCTAAGCTACCCTACTGTAGGCTACCCTAAGCTAGCCTACATTAGCCAACTCTATCCTACCCTAGCCTACCCTACCTTAGCTAAGTATAACCTACCCTAGCCCACCCTAGCTTACCTCACTCTAACCTAGCCTAGCTTACCCTAGCCTACCCTAGCTTAGCCTGATCTAGCATAACCTAGCCTAGTTTAGCCTTGCGTCACCTATTCTAGCCTAGCTAGCATAGCCTAACCTAGTGTAGCCAAGCCTACAGTATCATAGCCTATCTTATCCCACTCTAGCATTGCCTACCCTAGCGTAACCTACCATACTCTAGCCTAGCCTGCTCTAGGCTAGCGTACTCTAGCGTAGCCTTGAATAGAATACTCTAGCTTAGCCTAACCTAGCCTGACCTAAATTACTCTACCCTAGCCTACTCTAGCCTAGCCTACTCTTTCCTAGCCTAATCTAGTGTACTAGACTATCTTAATGTAGCCTATCCTACTAGCCTACCCTACCCTACCCTACTAGCCTACTCTATCCTAGCATAGCCTAGCTTACCCTAGGCTATACTACCTTAGCCTAACCTACTCTAGTCTATCCTAGAATATCTTAGCCTACTCTAGCCTAATCTACTCGTGCCTTGCCTACTCTAACCTAGCCTTGCCTAGCTTACTCTAGTTTACCCTAGCCTACTCTTGCCTAGCCTACCTTAGCCTAATCTATCCTAGCCTAGCCTAGCCTAGCCTACTCTAGCTTAACCTACTCTAGCCTACCCTACCCTACCCTATGATACTCTGCCTAGCCTTCCCTAGCCTTTCCCAACCTACTATAACTGAGTCTAGCCTAGTGTAATGTAGCCTACCCTACCCTACCCTAGCCTTGCGCACTCTAGACTAGCTTACCCTAGCTTATCCTACCCTAGCTTAGTTGTGCCTACTCGAGCCTATGCTAGCGTAGCTTATTCTAGCCCAACCTAACCTTGCCTAGCCTAGTTTACTCTAGCCTAGCCTACTCTAGACTAATCTACACTAGCATAGCCTAGTCTAATCTAACCTAATCTAGCCTACTCTAGCCTTGTCCACTATAGCCTACCTTATTATACACTATACTATTTCCTAGCCTAACCCAACCTACTCTTTCATCCTAGCCTACTCTCTTGTCACCAAGCCTATATTACCCTACCCTACCGTAGTTTAATATATTCATAGCCTATACTACCCTACCCTCCATCCATTATATACAATTTTTCCAAGTTTATCGCAGAAAACATGCACTATCAATTGTCCAGATTGCCAGAAGGAGGAGTTTTTAGATATAATTCATATTTGCTTCATCTTTTCTTGTATCACCAAACAGAAAAATTTCCCATTGAGTTGCAGAAATTGGATGTAGAAGGGAACCTCCTGTCAGTTGTGTTTTGGACATCTATTTTGAGAAAAGAGAACAGGGAATATACATATGCAGATTTCAATGACTTATTCATAATCCCAGCTATGAATTTGTTGACTAAGGAAGAAACTCCCAGAAATAATGAAGAAACTAAGAGAATCTTACAGTTGTCTGATAATTGTAAGACTGGGGATTGGTACTTATATAGGAATCACACAAAGATTAAAGTGTATGGTGCACTCTTGGCTCCATACAAACTTCCAAGGTTTGTAACTACAAGAATTTTTGCTTTAAAATATTTAAGGCAAATATTGAATGCAGATGAAGTAAATTTTATGGCCTATAGGAAAAAGACCCAATTTAAACTCAAAAATCAGATTGGGCCATTCATTGTCAACAATAGAGAAGATGCAAATGAAATTAATATCAAGTTGAAAGAATACAAGTTCCCATACAACTTTATGTGGAATTATGACCCTCAGGGTGTCTTGAGCACTATCAGAATAAAATGCAAGTTGTCTCCTTTCTTGCATGATTCCAAGCCACAAATTGAGAAATTTTCCAATCAAAAATAATGGGAGCCAAATACTTTGATAGATGATGATACACAAGGTATGCAGGCACGTAATGTACAAGGAACACGGGTGAATCAAGCACAAGTGACTACAATTGATAAAGAGGCTAAATTTTCTCATAAAAGAAGTGGAGAAGATGTCAATTATATTGCAAAAACCATTTTAGGAAGGAAATTTAAAACCTCCTATAGCAAGAGAACTAAATTGACTATTGAGGAAAAATATAAAGCAATGGAAATTGATGATCATGAAACTGAGGATGAGGCAACAGTGATGGTAACTTAAACACTCAGAGAACTTCAAAAGAGCCAATTTGAGACACTGGATAAAGATACAGTGATGGTTGAGAAGCAAACTAATGTTGAAATTCCTTCTTCTTCCAAGGAATCTGAGAACACAGAGTCAGACATCCAGATTAAATTCAGACAAATCAAAGAGAAGAATGAAGAAATAAAAAATGAAGTATATTCCAAGTTTCTTAAAGAAAAACCTGGAAATAAAGATAGACTTCTCTCTGCTTTTGATTATTCTTCTAACAAATTAGTAATGTCATTTTTGAAGCCTACAATGGTTGATCCAAAGTCAGTGGCAGACTACTCAAAGACAGATTTGGAAGTAGATGCATATGCTATCCATGAATTAGATCAAATAGAATTTCACAGGAGCAATACAGAGATGTTATATTCAAAGATAGTCAACAAAACAATGAGCTATGTTAAACTTCAGAAGACAGTGACAAATTTGCAAAATCAAATGAAATTGGACAAAGCATCATTGCATGCTAATGGATTGAGAATCAAAGCATTAAAAGACTTGGTGATTGAAGTAGGAGTTGATCCAGCTAACATTGAAATTTCAAAAGCTTTAATCAAATAGAAAAATGAAGACATAGCTGCACTAAGGAAGCAATTGAAACTGCCTCACAGTGAACATCCCCAAGCAAAGGAGATCATTCAACAAAAGACAGAGAATGATAAATTAAATCAATTGGTTCTAAAGATGACAGCCCAAATAAAGGAAATGGAAAACCAAATAGAAATTTTGATGCAAGAAAATGAAATTTTGAAAAAATCTCAGCAAATTCCTACAGTTATTCCAACTGTAAGCACAACTATCCCCTCAACATTGGTAGAACATTTGGCACCGCATGGAGTATTTGCAACTACAGTGTCAATTACTTCTAAAGACATCTCTGACACTTCTTCATCAACATCACAGGTAAATACAGCAGGGGAAACAACTGCCATAATCAAAGCTATTGAAGATATGTCCATAAAAGATAAAGAGATAATCAGTTTAAAAGACACCATCAAAAATTTGGAAGCTTCCAACAGAGATACCTTAATCACTTCCAAAGGACATGAACAGAGAGGTAACAGATAGCAGGAACGGGTTAAGATTCATCAATAGTAGGTTAATCTCACAGACCAAGTTGCCTACATCAAAAATTATTTGTGAACAAAAAGCATTGAAGGCATTCACTCACAATGGTCTTCTATTTAGATAATATATGAGCAAAAATATCTGCTACAAACTGCCTTAGCAGAAATTGATAAAACAAAGAAGGAACTTGGCAACAAACCACCACAAGAAATTCAACTCATATCATTTTTTAATAGTAAAAACAAGGAAGAATTAGAAGAATTGAAAATTCTTGATAGGACAGAGGCTATCCTTGAAATCAGAAAGGTCCTAAAAAAGAGAAACATTATGAATAATCTGGAAGAGAAGTGTGATAATATGAACATATCAATCACTAAATTCAAGACCAAATATGACTTCCTGCTAGAAGCAGGACTTCCAGATATTCACGCATTTAATGAAAAATTAATTCCACAAGAAAACTATGACCAGAAAATTAGAGCCTATGCTAAGGAGCAAGCTAACAAACCTTTGCCTCAAGGGTCTCCAAGTGGCAAACTGATACTTCGATATTTTGAGAATTTTTTCTTGTTAGAAAATGAAATTAAGCACATGTTCATAGTAAAGCCAAAATATTCTAAATACACAAAAGCTAATGAAAGCTATAGAAAATTGAAGAATATAAAGATCCCCATAGCTCAACAATGGCAAGAATTCACAGATTTGATGTGAATTTGACAAGTAAAAGAGCAGGAAAATCACATAAAAAGTCATATTTTATTGTTACCTTAGGGTGAAGATTCAAGGTCAAAGTGTATCAGATGTCAAAGTGTATCAGTAAAAGCCAATTGTTACTGCTGGATATTTTTCAATTACACCAATAAAACAGTGAAAAGCAGAGATAAAGAGTATCAGAACAGAAGGTAAAAAGGAGTATTCTACAAGTCATCTTCCATGAGTCATTGAAGGAGCTTAATCGATTCATGATAAATTTGTATAAATGTAAGCCTCAAAGGCATTAAACAAGAGAGCTGGAGAGACAGAGTAGTGAGGTAGAAGGCCATCGAATTGAAGATCTCGCCAAACAAGAAGTTTTGTAAGTGGATCTCATTTATATATTATGAAAGAATTTGTCTCAGCATTTCATGAATATTATTCGACTTAATTCTATGTGAATGGGCTTGAATTTCCATAAACATTTATATGAACAATGTGGGATACAACCTCTGTAATTTGGGTTTTAATGTACTCTGTGTGTCATTGAAGAATTTGTCTCAACATTTCATGAATATTATTCGACTTAATTCTGGGTGAATGGGCTTGAATTTCCATAAACATTTATATGAACAATGCGGGATACAATCTCTGTAATTTGGGTTTTAATGTACTCTGTGTGTCATTGAATAATTTGTCTCAGCATTTCATGAATATTATTCGACTTAATTCTGGATTTTCATGATCAATTTGTATAAATGTAAGCCTCAAAGGCATTAAACAAGAGGGCTGGAGAGACGAAGTAGTGAGGTAGAAGGCCATCGAATTGAAGATTTGGCCAAATAAGAAGTTTTGTAAGTGGATCTCATTTATATATTACGAAAGAATTTGTCTCAGCATTTCATGAATATTATTCGACTTAATTCTGTGTGAATGGGCTTGAATTTCCATAAACAATTATATGAGCAACGCGGGATACAATCTCTGTAATTTGGGTTTTAATGTACTCTGTGTGTCATTGAAGAAATAGACATTCATATCGATGTTCTGATGTGAAACTTGATCGAGTGTGAAATCTTGCATTTACAGTTATATAATTATGAGCACCACTTAAAACTTATTAAATGACATACAATCCCAAATTAATTTTACTATATATAAACTGAAAAGAAATTAAACAATGATTTTCATAAATACAAAAAATAAAAGCATCCATCACATATAAAACCAGAAAATAGTGAGGTCTTCTATTAAAAACAGCTCATACAAAATTGATGGATATCATGCTCCAATCTATCTCAAAAAAGATGAGTAGAATAATATTACTCCCCCCATAATAACCCCAAGCCCAATCACAGCAACAATCCATTCATTAATAGGCAATCTATAATGATGTCTATCAATAACAATTGGAGCACATGTTGGCTCTACAAATCTACCACATCCACGTCCTTTAGATGTTATCTCAGAAAGTATTGCATCACAGACCCTTTGGACATCAGATTGATTCATAATCTCAAAGCTGTGGAATTGTGCAGCAATGGATTTTGTTTGTTGCTGAAGCAACTTCAGGTTATGTTAGAAAATTATATATTATGGAGCAATGCAACATATAAAATATGCAGAAAATACAAACACACAAAACACATAAAACCAGAGAGACACAGATATACGTGGTTCACCCAGTTTGGGTTACGTCCACCCCGAACAGAGAGTCCTTTCTTTCTATTATCCAGCAAAAATGAAGAGACAAAACCTACAGCAGATCCGTTGTAATATTCTTTGTTCTCTCTCACAGTCTCCCTCTCTGTTTCTCGCTCCGAGAATACACACATAATACACAGCCAAAATACAATGCCCTCATATATACAAGGGGGTTGCCTTCTAGGGCAAAAAAACCTAATCTAAACATAACTTCTACCATCAGATCATTTTCCTAATGAACGGCCCAGATTGACTAGAAATTACTATACTTTTACAAGGCAATTTTACATCTGTTTTTAGCTTCGGGGGCGCTGCCCTCGAACCCCCGCCAGGGGGGGGCTCCGAAAAGCGCTGCCGCCCCCCCTGGACCCCCCACGGCAGTGATTAATTACGGGCGGCGTTGCCGCCCCTTTTAAGGTACATGGGTCCAATGCTATGATACAAAGTAAACAAGATAATCAGGCTTCACACCCAACAATCTCCCACTTGGAGACTGATTGTAGAAACTCCACCGCTGCTTCATTTGCTGGACAATGACTCCTCTTTGGACCTGGTTGTTTCTCATCTTCATCGTCATCCTTGAAAACCAATTGAAACTGAGCACATTCTCAGTTTCTCCCTGGTTACAACTTTTGTTAGCATATCTGCAGGATTATGGCTAGTGTGTATCTTTTCCAGCTTCAACTCTCCATCTTCCAATACTGACCGTATGAAATGGTACTTGAGATGTATGTGTTTAGTCCTGGAATGAAATGCTGAGTTATTTGCAAGATGAATAGCACTTTGGCTATCACTGTATAGTGTGCCCATATCATGCTTCTTACCCAATTCATCCATAAACCTTTGTAACCAAATCATTTCTTTACTAGCTTCTGTAGCAGCAACATACTCTGCTTCTGTTGTTGAAAGTGCAACAACACTTTGGATTTTTGAAACCCAACTGACAGCTGTTCCACCTACAGTAAATACATATCCTGTAGTGCTCCTCCCGTTATCTCTATCACCTGCCATATCTGCATCAACATATCCCTGTAGAGCAATGTTTGAACCACCAAAGCATAATGCTTGATTTGTGGTACCTCTCAAATATCTGAGAATCCATTTTACTGCCATCCAATGTTCTTTTCCTGGATTTTTCATATACCTGCTTACAACTCCCACGGCATGTGCAATATCAGGCCTTGTGCAGACCATTGCATACATTAAACTTCCAACTGCTGATGCATATGGAACTTTAGACATATAATCCATGTCTTCTTGGGTCTTTGGGCACATCTCCTTACTAAGTTTGAAATGGCTAGCAAAAGGTGTACTAACTGGTTTTGCATTCTGCATATCAAATCTTTTCAACACCTTTTCTATGTACTCATTCTGAGACAATGTTAATTTGCGATTTTTCCTGTCTCTAGTTATCCTCATACCAAGGATTTGTTTTGCAGCTCCCAAATCCTTCATTGCAAATGAATTTGCCAATTTTCTTTTGAGCACATTTATTTCCTGCATGTTAGACCCCGCAACAAGCATGTCATCTACATACAATAACAATATAATATAGCTGCCATCATTTTTCCTTTTTAGATAAACACAATGATCAGAGTGACATCTAGTATAACCTTGTTCAGACATAAACTTGTCAAATTTTAGATACCACTGCCTTGGAGCCCGTTTTAAACCATACAAGCTCTTCTTTAACCTGCACACCAATTTTTCTTTCCCTTTTACCTCATATCCTTCTGGTTGCTGCATGTATATCTCTTCCTCCAAATCTCCATGGAGAAATGTTGTCTTTACATCTAACTGTTCAAGATTTAAATCTTCCGCTGCTACAAGACTTAAAATAGTTCCGATTGAATTCATTTTAACAACAGGAGAAAATATTTCATCAAAATCAATACCTTTCTTCTGTGCAAACCCCTTCACCACAAGTCTAGCTTTGTACCTCTGTTTTCCTCCATCTTCTTCCTTCAGCCTGTAAACCAATTTATTCTGCAATGCAGTTTTACCTGCAGGCAACTTGACTAATTCCAAAGTCTGGTTATGCATTAAGGAGTCCATCTCTTCTTCCATGGCTCGCTTCCACTTCTTCCTACTTTCAACCTACATTGCTTCTACATAACATTCAGGTTCACCAGAATCAATTAACAATAAATAATATAATGAAGGAGAGTATCGTTCAGGGGGTCTAATTATCCTGGTAGATCTTCTAACACCACTTTCAGGTGTTTGAGGTGCCTGTTGCTGTTGTGGTGGTTGTTGCTGCTGTGGTTGTTGATTATTATTATTTTCAGGCACCTTTACTTTTTCAGTTATCTCATTAAGAACCTTGTATTCCTTGCTTTCTTTTTCCTGTTTCTTTTCTTGTAGCTGATTCTTATACAAGACCTTTTCATTGAATATTACGTGTCTGCTCCTAATGATTTTGTGATTTTCATAATCATATAAGCAATAACCAAAATCATTAGCACCATATCCAATAAAGGTACATTTCTTTGATTTTGCCTCAAGCTTTGTTCTATTTTCTTTATTAATATGGACAAAGGCCTCACAACCAAAAGGCTTTAAAAAAGAGTAGTTTACCTTTTTACCTGTCCATGCTTCCTCTCGAATACCACCATCCAAGGAACTTGAAGGCCCTCTGTTTATTAGATAAACAGCAGTATCTACAGCATCGGCCCAAAATTGTAAAGGCAATCCTGCATGCAATCTCATGCACCTTGCACGCTCCATGATTGTTCTGTTCATCCTTTCTGACACACCATTTTCTTGTGGTGTTCTTCGAACTGTCTTCTCTCTACGAATTCCATGCTCTGAACAGTACCTATTAAACTCTTTGCTGCAATACTCACCTCCATTGTCTGATCTGAGACACTTCAACTTCTTTCCTGTCTCAATCTCAACCAAAGTTTTCCATTTCTTAAAAGTATCAAATACATCAGATTTATTTTGAATACAATAAATCCATGTTTTTCTAGTTGCATCATCAATAAAAATAACATAATAACGAGAGCCACCGAGAGATGATACCTGAGCAGGTCCCCATACATTTGTATGCACAAGCTCCAATTTTTCGCTCTTCTTTTCTTTCCCAACTCTGAGAAATCTGACTCTCTTCTGTTTTCCATAAATGCAATTCTCACAAAAATCCAAATCAACATTCTTCAAACCTGGCAGCAAATTTCTTGAGTGAAGAATTTTCATCCCCTTCTCACTCATGTGTCCGAGCTTATGATGCCATAATGTTGCATCTGCTCCTTTGGAAGTTAAAGCATTAACAGAGTTAGAAATACCATTGCATAAATACAATGTACCAACATTTTCACCTTTTGCTATTACCAGTGCTCCTTTGGTGACCTTCCAAGTTTTATCTGTGAAAGTTGTCACACAACCTTCACTGCCTAACTGCCCTGTTGAAATCAGATTTTTCTTCAGATCCGGAACATGCCTTACCTCCTTTAGTAGCCATTGGTTTCCATTCTGTTGTTTTACAAGAACTTTACCCATTCCAACAATTTTACAAGGTTTATCATCACCCAAATGAACTTGTCCAAAATCTCCTTGAACATAGTCATGAAAATATTTCTTATCAGGTGTGGCATGGAATGAAGCCCCTGAATCTACAACCCAAGAATCAGTAACATTTTTGAAAGAAAGAATCAAAGCATCTTTTAACACATCACCTGTCACATTTGCTTCATGGTTGTTTTCTTGCTGTGTGTCTCCTTCTTTTCCCTTCCGAGATCTACAATCTTTCTTTAAGTGTCCTTTCTTTCCGCAATTCTAGCACACTATCCCTGATCTAGACTTGGATTTGCCTTTCCTTGATTTACTGCGATATCCCGAGCTCTTTCCTCTTTCCATTCTTCTTCCCCTAGACTCTGCACTCAAAGCATTACCTGATGTCTCACCGGAGCTTTTTCGTCGCATTTCCTCGCTAAGGATAGCACCGACAACATCATCAAACTTTAAAGTACTAGATCCAGAGACAGAGTTACTAATGGCCATTACTAAACCATTCCAACTCTCTGGCAATGAGCACAAGAATAACAGAGCTCTAACTTCATCGTCAAAGTTTACCCCTACAGAACTTAACTGACTGGTAACTGTATTAAATTCATTTAAATGGTCTGCAACAGATCCACCTTCCGACATCTTCATATTAAATAGTCATTTCATAAGAAATACCTTGTTTGAGGCCGAGGGTTTTTCATATAGTTTCGCCAACGTCTGCATAAAACCCTCTGTTGTTGTTTCCTTCGAAATATTGAAGGCGACGGACGCCGCAAGCACAACCGTATTGTTTCGAGTGCCTTTCAATCGAGAATGTTCCATTCCGCATCTGTCATGGCTGCCGGCTTCTTTGTTTTTCCGCTCAATGGTAGGTACAGATCTTTCTGATACAGATAATCTTCCATCTGCATCTTCCACAACGGGAAGTTTTGGTCATTAAATTTCTCGACCCTAAACTTACCATCGTCCGCCATTGCTCCCACTCGAACCAGGAACCCTTCTTTCCTGCGAGTTTATCGCCCCAAATATACCTTCTGCCTACTCGCTTGTTAGAAAATTATATATTATGGAGCAATGCAACATATAAAAATATGCGGAAAATACAAGCACACAAAACACATAAAACCGGAGAGACACAGATATACGTGGTTCACCTAGTTTGGGCTACGTCCACCCCAAATAGCCAGTGCTTTCTTTCTATTATCCAAAAAAAATGAAGAGACAAAACCTACAGCAGATCCGCTGTAATATCCTCTGTTCTCTCTCACAGTGTTCCTCTCTGTTTCTCGCTCCGAGAATACACACATATGTTGGAAAAATGCGAGAGTGAATCGATATTTATTGCATATTCCAAACTTTTTACTTTTTCATTCCTTAGCCCTATACGCTACTTTCTTGAAACCCAGAGTAGCGTCTGAGATCTTCCTTCATAAAACTCGCGTATACGGAGCTAATTATGTATTAGTTCTTCACTTATATCATTCCATCATTCATTCATTAGATGTTCTATGCTTGATAAACATGTGCGTGGAAACGAGAATAAACCATCACACAAAAGCATCACACATGAACACAGGGATTTTTAGGTGGAAACCCAAGTCGGGAAGCACCGGCACCATTTGCTCGGCCTTCAATATTTTATTATAGAGAAAGCATCTTTACAACTTATATGTCTTGGCCTTGACTTGACCGGCAAGGCACCCACTGGCAGCTCGTTTACCAGCCTCTCTGGAAGGAGCTCCAACCCTGACATTTACAGCCTCTCTACGGAAGAGACTCTGACTTAGATCTCGTTTACCAGCCTCACCTGGAAGGGAGCTACGACCCCCTGACTGAAGGCTACAACCCTCAGTACCACCTTGGACCACGTTTCATCAATTTTCACACTGGATCCAACAACTTCAATAGAACAACACTTGCAGGCCACGTTTCATCATATTTTCAGACTGGACCCTTTCCATACTTTTAAGCACAATCAACCATGAAATAGATACATATAACTCACTGACAGATATCATTAAACCAGCAGAACAGATCAGACATTTCTTACCACAGACTTCAGCAAACCCTAGTTTGCATACGCGCTTTCCTTTCACTGATGTCGTATATATACGCGCTTTCGTCCTCATCAACCAGCGTATTCCTTAGTACATATTTCATTGCGCATACGCGCTTTCTCTTCAGCGAAGCCACGTATATACGCGCTTCCTCTGCGGCGAAGTAGCGTATAGATCTTCAATCATTATAGAGCAGCATACTTCTTCAGATCAGATGTTCAGTTCAGATTTACCCTTTTACTTCAGACAGATGTTCGCCTCAATTCAGATCTAAGCCTTCCATCAACAGATCTAGTAGATACAAGTGCAATTCAGATCTAGATCCCCTTCTTCATCATTGGTGCATCATACATTCAGATTTATCTTCAAGTGTAACCCTTTCCATTCAGATCTACTTCAGAGAGAAGTATTCATTCAAGCTCATACATCTTGCACCCACACACATGATTTGCATAATGAATTTATTCTCTTTATATAGGTTTATCCTTCTTCAATACCACGGGCCCATTTTTCAATACCATGAGCCAAATCAATACCATGAGCCTTCAATACCACGGGCCCCTTTTTTAATACCATGAGCAAAAACAATACCATGAGCCTTCAATACCACGGGCCCCACTTTATGAGCGCTTTTGCCCATACGCGACTTGGAACGTTGTTTCCCGCGTGCATACGCGACTTCCCTTAGACAGATCCGCATATGCCTTGAGACATACTCTTTTTATCATAGATCTCGCACATGCTGAATTCCTTTCTTCATTGCCTTCTGTACAAGACATATTCTATCAAGCACAACTTCATCCAATAAGTTGCCATTATCTTCATCAAGAGGGTTGCCTTTCAAGGACAACATTCATCATCATATTGCTAACAAACATCATTTACCAAGTCCATCACGTCAAGAATAACTTCATCAGGTGGATTGCCATCAAAGACAACACATGTCAACAGTCGCATGTCTTCATCTTCATTCAGTGGGTTGCCATCAAGGACAACACTCTGCATCATATTGCCAACAATCTCCCCCTTTGGACTTGATGGCAACCACGATGGTGTTTGGTTACCACAACAGATAAGTACATTTAAGAAGACAATGACACCATGTCACTCTCTCCATTTTTGACACCATTCTTTTTCTTTATTCAAACACCATGTCATTCTCCCCCTTTGACATCAAGGGCAAAGGGCGGATCAAAACCAACACACTCTCCCCTTTTCTCTTCATGTAGAAGAAGCGTTCTGCAAATCTGATATATACTGAAGTGACCAAGCTCCCCCTAAGTTCATGCTGAATCTTCAACCATATTTTCCAATGAAGTACATGACTCTATGAAGTTCCTATCACCAATGACTCACACTTACATCAAAGATCCATCCAAGTGGATTTACATAAGAGGCTCAACTACCCAACCAAGTGGGTTTACAAATTTGACTCAGCTACCCAACCAAGTGGGTTTACAAAATTTGACTCAGCTACCCAACCAAGTGGGTTTACAAATTTGACAAGTCCTCTCATGACTGAATATTACAATTTTACATCATGGGTCTCAACATGACCTTTTCATCAAAAATACAAATATGACTTTTCATAACCAATACCAAAAAGACCTCAAGAGAGATCATATATCAGAACCATCATAATGCCAACAATGCATTATACTCAGCAACGCTAATGCTCCCCCTGAATCTGTGCATCCATGCATCCTTTTCATATGACTAAGGCTCCCCCTTAGTTTGTGCATCCTGAACAGTTTCACCAACAAATCATCAAGGAATCTTTATCAAAACATTAGAAACAGAATTATGAGAACTGGAACACCACCAGAGATACCAAACAGTATCAGAGATACCAAACAGCATCAGAGATACCAAACAGCACTGCAGCTGTGCTGAAGAGAGCTGACTCCAAGCAAAAATTGTCAGCAATCATACATATGCGGTTTTCTGTGCATGAACTAGCGTACATACGCGACTGTGTTTCAGGAAACCCGCGTATCCCAAGCCATCTTCTAAAATTCAACCAGATTTGATTCTCTGCGAGGAAAAGACAGTGTTCAGCTTCTTTCTGAGATATTTGACTGCTTCCCTGGACTATAGATAGATAGAGCAGTGTAGTTGTGTCTTCAAGCGTCATCCAACGGTTGTAGCATCAGCACAATAGTAACCAAGCCTTCAGATTCTTTGCAGCATCAATACAATCTTTCCAAGAGAGATTCTCATATCAGAATAACATCTTCACATAGGTGTCAAGAAATCATCCATGTGGTCCATCATCACCATGATCTTCATGAAGTAACATATGTAGGCAAAAGATCTCTCAGCCATAGTAACAAACTCTGCATGATTTATTTCTGAATCAAACGACATCCAACTTATAAGCAACCAGGGTTCAAAAACTCATCATAATAAACCATGTACCAAGTCATCATCATTTGAGCATGAGTATCACAAAAACCAAAGAATAAGCATTCATATTGCCAACAATGCAATCATTAGTATTCAACCTGCTGCTCCCCCTAAACTAGTGCTCTTCCTTAACTTGTGCAATCTGAAACACCTTCAACAGCAAGTCATTAACAACAATCTCTGCATGATCTGTCCTTGTCTCTGAATTATAAGACTTTCATCTCAGTAATGAATACTCAAGTAGACAGGACTCATCCATAGTCCTCAACATAAGAAACCATGTATCATATCATCATTATTTAGAACAATAATACAGTCATTGACAATCAGACTGATAGTCCCCCTGAGCCTCTGCTCCAGATCTTCAGCTATCATATAAATTCTCTTATCATAAATGAATACGCGACTGTGTCTGCTGGAACTCGCGTGTATACGCGACTTTTGTTCATAGAACCCGCGTATGGAAAGTGAAGCATAGAAAATTATCATCTTCCTTCATTTCCTCCTGAGTTTGTACCTTTTGTACTTGTCCTTTCTTCACACCAGATGCACTGTTAGAAATACATATAACCAGAATAATCAAATCAACCATAAGAATCATCATGCATTGCTTCCCCTATGACGATACATTACTAAATCTCATAATGTATCCCACATCATTCCTGCTGTCAATAAGAGAAGTCAGCTTCATAAGCGGATGACTGCAGTAGGGTCAGAATTCCCTACGTTTCTGATCGGTCCTCCATCTTGAATTGAGTGTTTTCTTCAAGAAAATCATTGTCTTCTAGAGCATCCACAAAAATATCCTTTTCTTCTCTAGATTGATTCTTATTCCATCCCTCCATATTTTTCCATATTTGTTTAAACTTTCTATTTGTGTGCTGGAAGTTATCCAAATTCTCATATCTGTTCAACCTGCATTCCTTTTCTACATGTCCATACTTGTTACAAGAATAACATCTCATGTGTCCAGAGAAATAAGCATAAGAGTCATAATGAGTATTTCTAATCTTCCTCCTTTTACAATCAGCTGCTTTATGTCCATACTTGTTAGATGAGAAACAATATCCCCTGAAGAAGCTAGAGTACCTTTCTGAGTAGAACCTGTTTGTTTGTGGCTGAAATGATCTGCTCCTGCAATTTGCTGCAACATGCCCATAATTATGACATTTAAAACATTCAACGTTCTTGAATGAATTCCTTTGAGAATTCATGATTGTTGGTTGATATTTTATTTCTTTCAACACTTCAGGTTTTGCATTGACATCCTCTGAATTTTTAGCACTTCCTTGTGAGCTAGATTCACCTTTAACAGTTTCATGGAAACTAAGACCAAGTTTGATAGCAGGAGACCTTTGATTACTTAGAATATTGTTCAAAGTGTTAGTACTATCTTGAAACCTCAAAAGTTTAACCTTTTCTTCTAATTTACCTTTGAGAATGTTTACCTCAACCTCCAAGGCTTGACATTGCTTTGTCATGCTATCTTCTTTCCTTCTTCCATCTTCTACTTGATCCTTCAGATTTAGAATCTCTTCTTTCAACCAATTTTCGTTTTCTTCACATGTTTGTTGCAGCTCTTCATTCTTCTTATTTGATTTTTCCAGATCTTCTTTGAGAGATATGATTTCTGCTTCAAGGCCTTCCTTTTCAAATGATTGTAGAGGTTCCTCATTTTTCTTACTTGATGCTTCTAGATCTGCCTGCAGAGAGATGATTGCAGCTTCAAGTCCTTCATTCTTCTTGCTTGATTTTTCAAGTTCTGCTTCTAGTTCTTTAATTCGATTCGATGCATAAGTATGAAACCTTTGATACTTGTCCACCTGTCCATTCAACATTTCTATTTGATCTTTCATTTGAGAGGTCATCTCTTTGTAAATAGAATCTTTCGTATCAATTTCCTTTTGTTTTTCTTCAACTTTGATCTTGATAGCTTCCACAACTTTACTGTCTTCACTATTGTTTGCACAAAGAAGAGTATTACAAGTGGCCTTCTTCTTTTCCTTCTTTGCCATGAGTATTTGTAGAGCTTCGTCAGAAAATTTTGGATCCATACTGTCACTTTCACTATCATAATCTTTGCATATGCAATTAAGTAAGAGACAAGAAAAATGATTAATACCTGGTTCATCTTCTTCAATTTTTGCTATACATGATTTCTGAGGTATCTTCTTGTTTCGAGTAGCCTTCTTCTTTTGCTTCTTAGCCATGAGCACTTTCAGATCTTGGTCAGAATCTTCTTCATCTTCACTGGACACTTCATCATCATCTTCTTTTGCATAATAACTCTTTCTCTTTTCAAATTGTTTCCCTTTACCATGCTTTTCTCTATAAGGACATTTAGCAGCATAATGACCAACTTTTCCACACTCAAAACATTTGAAGGGAAGCTTACCTTTGAATCTTCCAGTACCTAGTTGGAGCTTTTTCACGAAATTCGCTTCTTCTTCATCGGATATATAGCTGGATTCTTTGACAACTTCCTTTTCCTTTCCTTTTGTAGATGCCTTAAAAGCAGCTTCTCTTACTTGAGAAGGGCCTCCTTGTCTCATTTCAAAAGCAGTCAGAGTACCATGTAATTGAACAATAGTAAGCAATTGCAGATCTTTCCTTTCTTCAATAGCTGAAACTTTAGAGTCAAATTTTGAAGTCAAAGATCTTAAGACCTTTTCTACCAGAGTAGTATCAGCCATGGTTTCACCCAAATTTCTCATCCGATTTACAATATCATCTAGACGAAGAAAGAAACTGGCAACACTTTCATCACTATGCATCTTCAAATTTTCATATTCAATTCTAAGAGTTTGGAGTTTTGCACTTTTTACCTTTGTATCTCCTTCATAGCTCAGAATGATTTTGTCCCATATTTCTTTTGCTGAATGTAGCTGCATCACTTTAGCAAATTCAAATTCAGACATACTTCCCAATAAGACATTCACTGCTTTGGCATTGATTTCATACTTCTTTCTTTCAGCTGCATCGGTAGGAATACTTGCCAGGTATTGATAACCTTCTTCCACGATTGCCCATACATCTGCACCAAGACTTTGCAGATATGCTTTTGTTCGAACCTTCCAGAATATTAGATTGCTTCCATTGAATAGAGGTGGCTTTATAGACATCACTCCTTCTTGACTTCCAATTGCGACGGATCTCCTTCAAGCGATCAAGCTTCTGCACAAGGACCTGCTCTGATACCAATTGTTGGGAAAAATACTGAGAGGGGGGGGGGGGTGAATCAATATTTATTGCATATTCTGCTTGTGATAGGAATGTACCATCTGCAGTTTGATGCACTTGCAAGCCGAGAAAGAATGTTAGTTCCCCAAGTAAAGACATTTCAAATTCTTGTTGCATGACAGAGGCAAATTTTTGACTCATAGATTCTTCGTTACTCCCAAAAATGATATCATCAACATATACAACCACAATCAATAGTTTGTCATTTTCAACTTTTGTGTATAAGTTGCTATCAGCAGACCCTTTTGAAAATCCTTGTTGATGAAGATATTTGTCAAGACGATAATACCAAGCCCTTGGAGCTTGTTTGAGACCATATAGAGCCTTTTTTAAGTCTACAAACAAGATTTGCATCATTTCCCAAAATGAATCCTTCCGGTTGTTCTATATATACTTCTTCTTCTAGATCACCATTAAGAAAAGCAGATTTAACATCCATTTGATAAACTCTGATTTGTTGATAACTTGAAAAAGCAAGAAACATTCTTATGGCTTCAAGTCTAGCTACAGGAGAAAAAGTTTCTTCAAAGTCTATACCTTCTTGTTGAGTATACCCTTTGCAAACCAGTCTAGCTTTGTTTCTTACAATATCCCCATTCTCATTTAACTTGTTCTTGAAGATCCATTTAGTTCCAATGAAATTTTTATCATGTGGTCTTGGTACCAAATCCCAAGTGTCATTCTTTTCAATTTGATCAATCTCTTCATTCATGGCTTGGTTCCAGCATTCATCTTGGCTAGCTTCATTGACATTGTGTGGTTCAATTGTGGACAGAAGTGCCAGTTGACTAGAAGATCCCACAAGAGTTCTCCTTGTTCGTACACCTGATTCCTTCTCTCCCAAAATTTGAGATTCAGGATGATTCTTTTGAACATATCTGGATGGAGCCTTTTCAGATAGATCATTTTCAGGTTCTTCATTGGATCCACTGTCTATATCATTTTCATTTGATGTAGAAGGCCATATGTCACTATCATCTTCTTTTGTTGTTTGTTTTTCTTCTTCTTTAGGAGCTGCAGGAGACTTATCAACAACAACATCAATACATTCAACAATCTTTCGAAGCCTTTTATTGTAACATGTGTAAGCTTTGCTTGAAGATGAGTAACCAAGAAATATCCCTTCATCTGATCTAGGTTCAAACTTGCCAAGCTTTTCATCATTATTTTTGATAAAGCATTTACTTCCAAAAACTTTAAAATGCTTCACAGTGGGAGAATTACCATACTAGAGTTCATATGGAGTTTTGTCACTATTTACCCGAACATGAGCCTTGTTGAGAATATTAACTGCTGTAAATGCTGCTTCACTCCAGAACATGTCAGGAATGCCAGAATCAGCTAGTAATACACAGCCACAATACAATGCCCTCATATATACAACGGGGTTGTCTTCTAGGGCAAAAAAACCCTAATATAAACATAACTTCTACCGTCAGATCAATTGCTTAATGAACAGCCCAGATTGACTAGAAATTACTATACTTTTACAAGGCAATTTTACATCTGTTTTTAGCTTCGGGGGCGCTGACCCCGAACCCCCGCCAGGGGGGGGCTCCGAAAATTGCTGCCGCCCCCCTGGACCCCCCACGACAACAATTAATTACGGACGGCGTTGCCGCCCCTTTTAAGGTACAGGGGTCCAATGTTGTGATACAAAGTAAACAAGATAATCAGGCTCCACACCCAACAGGTTAGGTCTTCTAACTTGGTAGATGTCATTCATCTGGTTGATGATTAGCTCTGAGTTAGTGTAAGCCACGATGTCATTTGCACCATAGTTCCGTGCAGTCGTGAGGCCCTCTATCAAAGCATGATAGTATGCCTCATTATTCGTTGTAATCCTAGGTATTTCTCTACTATTTTGATATACCTGGCTAAGTGATTCATTGTGAAGCAGGAATCTTATCCGTGCATTCCCTGGGTTCGAATGGCACCATATCTGGATAGCTAGCACCCATTTTGCAACCATCAGCAAAACAAGAAAATACAAAATAAATGCATCTCTCTCTACAAAATAAATACAAAATGAAGTTTGAAATATAAATAAAAATTTAATTATTTTCATTTGTGGCAACAGACTTACAATGGCGGCAACACACGCAGTAAAAAACCCATTGTAAAAAAACCCTTATCACTTTCTTTTCCTTTGTTATTGTAAAATATCTATCTTTCCCTAAGTTATTCATGTGGAGAAAATAACCTCATGTTAGCGTGCCTTTCTACTTTTCTTACTAGCTCTCTACAACCATAAGGGATACTAATTCCCACTTCAAATTATTCACTTTTCTAGAAATATCTCTTAGTTAATTGCAACCACTTATATTATTTACAATCCCTACTATACTTTCAATCCATATTGATTTCCTTTTTATGGGATTTCAATAAAATTGGAAGATTTTTTAGATAAGCTGGAGCTATATGACCTTGTTACTAGACTATTTTTTTATTGAAAAGGCAATTTGCTTAGTTCAAGATCATCTTCAACCTATTATCAATAAATCAATTATAATCTCTATAGTTGCTTACAATATATTTAACTCTTGTTCAAATCTCTCAAAGGGTCACTTGTACATAAGCAATAAAAAAGCAAGTTGCATCACCAACTCAACCTCTAAAGGTTTTTTGTCTAGAATCCATTTGGTGTTTTGGAGTTTTCGTGTTGGAAGGCCACATTTTTTGTATTCCCATAATACATGGACTACATGAAAAATAAAAATTATGGATCACCTAGACTTGATTTGATGCTTGGGATTACTAAATCAAACTATAAGATCACATTATAATGGCCAAAAATATTGTATGTGTTTGGTATGTAGTAGCTTGACTCATTATCTTTGCTATGTAAATTTATTTTGGATTGACTTTATTCTACTATAATGTATTTTCACTAAATTTAAATTTAATATTACATGCAAGTTCATGAGCAAGGGCTTATCCTTTCTACCAAGTACCTAGAATTGGGATGATTCACAAATAGCCATAACCATTATTAAATGTGTTTGGCATGTAACCACAAATGTGGGCACTAGCATGAGCATGTCACTTGGTAGTGATTTGAACCATGGTGAAAATTATATTAGCTCCCTTCTTTCACCAACCACACTAGTCACCATTGAAAATTAAATTCTAGGTTTTGAAATCACTTCCTTCTGAAGGAAAAATTGTGAAATCCTCTTCTCTTCCTTGGATTATCTAAATCAACGATGTGAAAAAACATGATTTCCTCTTCTTTTCCATGTATTATTTAATCAAGGATGCATAAATGCCACCACAATAATAGTTAATCACCACCACTGGTTGATTTGTCCAATCAATTTGATAGTACGTATCATACTTTTCTTTTAAAAACTTCAAATCAACCAAACCTTAATAACAAGAAAAATAAATAAGAAAATAACATACTTCTCTTTTGAAAACTTAAAATCAACCAAACCTTGAAATGTGAAGTTGGGTTATACTTTTTGCCTTTTTTTGAGAAAAAAAATTCATTTTTTTCGGGCCTTCAACTTTTTGCAAACTATAACAATTTTTCTGTTTAGAATTTCATTTTGTGATAAAAATAAAAGTTGTCAGAAATTTTGTTAGCTTTCTATTACTTATTTTTTGAAATTTTTTTATGCAGATTTGATATGTCAACTTAGCGTTTCTTTGAATGTGTGTTTATTAACAATCAAAGGATTCATAAGAAGTCATGTTATAACGCAATGTTGTATTCATTGAAAATTTGTGTTTTTGATAAAAAAAAATTTGTTACAACAATCTAGACAAAGTCTACTTTGGTTTCGTCATATTTACAAAGCCAATGGATGCATATCATAATTACTAGAATTTTTTGAACTGGTCCAATACGAAAAACTGCATATTTTGAATATGTTTCGCGACGCAACAAATTTCTTAACATATAAGTTATAAACTAAAAATCTAAAAGCTACCCATTAAAGATGACAGACCAATGTAATGCCCCATAATTTTTTCAATTTTTTTCTTGCAATGTATTTTGAGAGATACAAAATTTTGATTTCACTGAATCACAATGACCCTCAGAAATTGTTTGCACCCATTTTATTAAAAAATTAATTAAAATTAGTAAACGTTTATGAAATTCCATAAAAGTTATATTTCCTGAAAGTAGATTCAATTCTGAAAATGTGTCTTGGTTCCGACAGTGAATTAAAAACCTTTCATGGAGTTTAATCAGTCCAAAATTGCAGAAACGTATTCAGAGCCTAGTTCTACGTAACTGGTGACACGTTAGTTCGGCCGAACTTTGATTAAAAGTTCGGCCAAACTATTTTTTGCACCAACGACTCATTAAGTCTAACAACTTAATAGTTCGGCCAAACTTTTAATCAAAGTTCGGCCAAACTTTTGTATAATTTTCCGTCGGCCGGAAAATTTCGCGGAGCCCCTTCTAAAACATATTGCCACGAAATCATTCATAATTTTCGCACATTTCACACTCATCTGATTTTACAAAGGTCTTGGTTTGGGTTTGAAAACTTTTCTTCGAGGTTTGGATTTAAGGTCATTTATTGAAAGCAGATTGATTTTGCAAAAAATTGTTTTGGGTTTAAAGAATTTTCTTGGATGACATTTCTTGGAGGCGGTCTGATTTTGCAAAAAATTGTTTTGGACATGAAGTATTTTCTTGGACGTACATTCAAAGGACATTTCTTAGAGGTATGTGATACATTTTTTTGGATGTTTTTGGTGCTTCATTTTTTTTTTAAGTATGGAGTTCGACTTAATTTCGAAATGACATTTTCTAGAAGTATTTTTTAAAGTGACTTTTTTTTCTTTTTTCTTTTTTTTTTTAAAGTTAGAGGCATTTTTTGAAGTGACTTTTTTTTAGAGTACGCATTTTGAGTTAAAGTAAATCTTTTGAGCTTCGTTTCATTTTTATAAAACATTTTTTTCTCAAATTTTTTAAAGTAAGTGTTTTGGATTGGAGTATGTATCTTTTGCAAAAACTTTAAAATGAATTTTTTTTAAATTAAATCTTTTGTGATGTTTTTTCTAATTGAGTTATTGTTTAATTTTTTAAGGAATTTTTTTGAAGATACCCTATTATCATGGAAAATCGAAGGACTTGTGCGAGAAAATATGATAATAAAAAAAAGACCCTGAGGAACGTAGAGAAGAGACAAGACAATCTCGCAAAAAGAAGTTAGAAGCCCTCTCAAATATTGAAGAGGAAAATCAACCTCAAGCAGAAATTGAAGTAGGTATGTAAATGTAAATATTATGATTTATTGATATATTTAAAATTTTCCTAGTGTAAAATGTGAAGCTTAATTTTTATTTGATGAACTAATTTGAAAAATATTTTGTTTAATGTAAACAAACAGAGATATTCCTCAAAAAATTGATGATGAGATACAAAATTTTGAAAGAGAAAGTGAAAGAGATATTGAACCAATGATTGAAGATGGTGAAAAATATTGAAAGAAATCCAAATAAAGAAATTGAATCACAAGATATATATATATATATATATATATATATATATATATATATATATATATATATATTAAAGGCAGCGTGTAATATTGAAATTATAGATTCCTGGGATGGGTAACAGAAGAGATATAATTCGCTGACAAGGGGGCGGGTGGGCACGTGGTCTACCACCACCGCCACCCCTTTGCGCTCCGAGCTCACTTCATTTGTGCCAGCCAACACATTAAATGCTGCATTAATGCAGCTCCTTCCGCCTCGTTATCTCGACCTTCCCACTGCAATGGAGCCTATTCCTTCGGTGCTGTGTGTCTCTCCGTTGAGTTCCTGTTGTTCTCAGGTAGATTCCGAACCCTGTTCGCGCACCAGTAATGGAAAAAGGTATCGTTTAAGCTGCTGCATTGAGCTCTCGGAAGGTTTTCACGTTTCTTCTGGTCAGTATTGTAATTACAGCTGCCCTTTTGTTGGTTTAAATCCGTCTCTGAGCTCGCTCTCCATTCCTTACTTGTTTTCTCGGCCTGACTTTCCTGTCAATCTCACTATGCCTCGTCTGAGGCCAAGAATGATGAGCAGGAGGGGTTCATCTCGTGGGTAGGTTATTATGCCACTTGTGTTCCCCTCCTCTGCCTCCTCGTCGGATTCTTCTGACTCCGATGCTGGTCGAACCGCTGCTCCCAGAAGAAGTTGAGGTCGTGGTCGTGGCAGCCGCCCTTCTACCTCTGCTACACATGTTCGCCTCACCTCCAATGAGCACTTCCATTCAGCACGTTTCAATTATCTCTGTTCCTTCAACCACCATAATTTCATTGCTTCGGTTTCCATCAAATTCAGGATCAACCCGACCGCCCAAGCTCCGCCTTCGGCTCCCTCCGGCATTGTTCAGGAATCTGAAGATGGAATACTGTTTTGCCCCCCGGGGGTCAGTCGGCAAAGTTTTCAGGGAAATACGGCATCTCAGCCCGAGCTCCCGCAAGCCAGGCCATGCGCTCCTTCTGGCAGCGTCCTCTCGGGCAAAGCTCCTTCGTCCCCTGTAGATGCTGAATTCAATCCGTATGCTTGCCCCGTGGTGGAAGAAGCGCCCTCGCCCACCAACGACGCTTAAATGGTTCTCGCTCAACAGTTTTTGCAATCAGGTACTCAGAAGGGGTTCTTCTCCCTTCTTCTTCACAGTTTTTGCAGGCATTATAGTGTAAATCTCCTTCGTCGAATAGCTGCTTCCCAAGCACTATTATCCATGCTATCATGCTCAAGTCAATGTTTCAGAGCATCATTCTGTATGCTTGTAATTTTTGTCATGGACAATGTCTGTCTCGGTCTTACATGTTGTGGAGAGTCTTGTACTCCAATCATCATTTTGTTTTTCAGAATCAGCTGTTTAGGAAGTAGGACAAGGTCCTGGTCATCAAGTTTTTTCTCAGACAGTCAACAGCTGTGGTCTTATGATATGAATGCCTCTTCTCTGGGCTAGCTTTTTTGAGGCCTCTGCCTCTTTGTAACATATTTTTGTACTAATATAGAAGTAGACAGATTTACAAAAAAAAAATATTGAAATTATAGATATATTTATTAATTTAGTTATTTATTGAATATGTACTATTTTTTCAAATATGTACAGATGAAATCATTGTCGATGATGAGATGTTAGAAAATGTTGACACTCATACATATGGAGATAAAAACCCTGACCATGCTATACGATATCGTGTTAACTGCATTTTTGAAAAGTATTTCTTAAATGAGCAAGTGACAGTTCAGGCTCAAATGTTGAAACGTCTCCTATCATTAAGGAAATTAAAAAAAGCTACGACACTACTAGGTATTCGAAAATTAACCAAAGATAAAAAAAATGAAGGAAAATGTGATAAAAAATATTAGTGCTATAAAGTCAATTAAGAGATCTAGAGAGAAAGATGTTTCAATTGTACGTAGAGGAATACAGATGGCAATGGTTTCATCAAGAACTAAAGAGAATCATTTGGTAACATTTATGGCACGAGCACTGAGAACCTCGCGAAAAAATTTGCACAAACATCGAAAATTTCAGCCGTAAATAAATGTAAATGATGAACTCGCTTGTTGGAGAGCTATTTGTAGGCAACCATACAAAGATAGACTTGGAGAAAATATTAAAAAAATAATATATGAATATTGGAAGAACAATTCGCGTGTTTCGCCAAATGCAAATCATGTGATGCGAAGAAAAATAGCACGAAATTAGTACGAAGAACATGAAAAATATTTCTTGGAAACCACTCAGATAGAGTTATTCAACAAGTTCAAAAAAGAGAATCGTGAAATTCATGTTTCATTTAGTGCTTTTGTTCAACAAAAACCATGGTATGTAAAACCTATCACCGTACGCGACACTTGTTGTTGTTGTTATCATGTGGAATTTGAGTTATATTATGACACATTCTTTGATTTCGGTAGAACATTATGAAAGGATTCACCTCCTCCTTCCACTATTCGTGATTTCATATCTCAAATTCTATGTCAAAGAGAAAGCAATGAACTATTTTACAAAAATAAATGTGTTGGTAGTAAAAAATGCGATGATTGTGGAAATTTTACTAAATTTCAAAACAAATATTGTATTGATATAAATGATCAATCATTGTCCAACATGAAAGTGAAATGGAAAAGATATGAATATATCGATACATCGATTCAAGGTGCAAATAGTGTTAAAAGAATTGAATTACTAAAAGACGAAATTTTTCCGATAGACTTTTTGAGAAAGTTTGAGACAGAAATTTACAAATACACCAAGCATTCCCATAGAGCTCGATGGCAAGACTTGCAATTCAAAAAATCTCGTGAAGTTTTTCCACCAAGGACCATTTTGTCAGTGATTGATTTTGCAGAAAACTACACATTTGTTCCACAAAAATAAATTCAGAGTGAATACTATCATTCTGACCAAGTCTCCATGCTTGTCCATATTCTATATAGACATGCTGAACAAAATGTCAATCATATAGAAAGCACGAGTGAAAATCGACATATCATTAAAAAATATCACTTTTATATCAGTGACGATCGTACACATAATACATGTTTTGTACAACATTGTTTTGGAAAAATTTATGATTTCTTGATAAATCGTGGAATAACATTCAATGAAAATTGGATATGGTCAGACAGATGCGCTAGTCAATTCAAATCTGCATGATCATTCTTTTGGTTGTGTTGTCTTCATAAGAAAAGTCGCATTAAACATTGTTGGAATTTCTTTGAGACTGGCAATGGAAAAAGAGAACATGACGGTGCAAGAGCATGCATAAAACGAGCACTTCGAAGATATCAAATGAACCACTCTGTAAGCCGACTTGTGAACGCTAAAGAAGTTGTTCAATGGTGCATCACTGCTCTATGCCATGAGACTAACCCATCAAAGGAAGTGCGAAAGTACATTCAATTTAATCTATATTGGTAATCTAATTTTAAACATTGTACATTTATCATGCAATGATTATTTTTTATTGTATTTTGATATCATATTTACAAATTCTTCTTTTAATTTTCCATATAAAGGTTTTTTTGACATATTGGGATCGAAAACGTAGATAAATCAATTGGAAGTAACGTTGAAACAATAAAAGGGACTCGAAAATTGCATTCAATTCAAACAAAGTCGTCCAGAAATGTGTTTGCATTGTATAAAAGAAAATATTCTTGTTTTTGTGATGTTTGCATAGACAACACAAAATCCAATGACGTTTGTGAAAACAAAATGTATGTGAACGATTGGAAACATACAGAGCTAAATACAAAGGGCAAAATGTCTGTTGCAATGTTTGAAGAAATGCAATCATAGGAAACTACAATATCATCCGATGGTGATAGAGTTTCTGATCTTGTTAGAGAAGGTAACATTTGAATTACTTTCTAATGATTTAAAAATCTAGAAATAAATTTAAATATGTATAATTTTGTTAAGTTTATTTTATTGTGCATGAGATGTTTTTGCTGTAATTGCACCTATTGACAACGATGAAAATGTGAAGTATTATTTGATGCATTGCACTGAACGAAAAATGAAATTATTACAAAACTATAATGATCACGGATTTCAATATGACAGAGGGTCTATTATACTGAAAGGTTATTTTTTTAGAAAAACTCATCAAAGTGGAGACTTTGTTTACTTTGAAGACTATGAACCTGATTCCATAAGTTGTCAATATAGTCACTTGGTGTGTGCAGCATGCATAAAGTTGATAGAAGTTCAATCAAAGAAAAAATCAAAAATTAAGAGATGGAAAATATCAAAATCCGATCATGAATAGATTATTGAAGATGGAATTCCATTAGAATTTTTTTGATTGAATTGTCCAACAATTTATTCTCTTTGGATTAAATATGTTTTAGAACTTCCAGTACTCAACTAAAAATTGAGTTGCTTATGTTATTTGTGCAAGTGTTTTCACATGTACAAATTGTTTTGGTACATGCACGTGCTCTAGTATCAACTGAAAGTAGCTTTTCTATACATGTGCATTGATGAAAAATGTTACATGTATTGGATATATGTGTGTGTGTGTGTGTGTGTGTGTGTGTGTTCTAGAATGAAATTAATTGTTCAAGTAGTTTTACTATGTGCATTGATGAAAAATTATTTACGTACTCAATATATATGTTCTAGAATGCAATTAACTGGAACTAGTTTTTCTATGTGCATTGATGAAAAACTAGTTGGATTTTCTGGTAAAAAGTATCCACAATATAAATAAACCATTCGCAGTATAGTTTTGTACGAGGATTCCTTTCAGACAAGAGACTCGGAGCACTTCTCTGACTTTTGGTGCGATTTGACCCATATCTCTATTCTTGATTGAAAATCTAGTACAAAATTTGTTTGTCCAATATTCAGATATGTTCAATGTACATTGATGAAAAATGTTACTTGTATTGGTTAGATATGTTCTAGAATGCAATTAATTGTTCCAAGTAGTTTTTCTATGTGCATTGATGAAAAACTAGTTGGATTTTCTGGTAAAAAATTTCCACAATGTAAATAAATCAACAAGGCTACCTATTTGAGTGCATTAACGACATTGACCCAAATTCAACAAACATATATATGTATTAGACTTATATTTCCAATCAAAATTAAAAGGATAATTTGTACACATATCTACTTCTTTAAACTCTTTTTTCAATTAAAGCTCAATTGATACATAGTTGCATTGAAAAGCTATGTTCTTCCTATTGGAAATTTTTTCATTCAAACAAGAGTACATGTAGAGATCAAAAGCAATCTTAAGATTCCAAATGTACTTCAACCATCCAAAAGGGATTTGTGCAACATTACTTGACATGCCATGCCAATTATAGTGAACAACTATCCAATAGAAACATTTAACATTATATACCACATGTGCCAAATGTAGATTGAAACCATCCAAAACTTTAAAATTTAAAAAAAAATTTGATAATATATCGTTCAACATTAAAACATTAAATATCACATGCGAAATGTAGATTGAAACCATTCAAAACTTGAGTTTTAAAAACTTTTTGATTATATATATCGTGCAACGTTACTTCACATGCCATGCTAATTATAGTTCAACTAGAACCAATAAAAACATTTAACATTATATACCACATGTGCCAAATGTAGATTGAAACCATCCAAAACTAAAGTTTTAAAAACCTTTTGATTATATATCATGCAACATTAAAACATTAAATATCACATGCAAAATATAGATAGAAACCATTCAAAACTTGAGTTTTAAAAACTTCACATGCCATGCCAATTATAATTCAACTATCCAGTAAAAACATTTAACATTATATCACATGTCAAATGTAGATTGAAACCATCCAAAACTTTTAATTTTTAATTTAACAAAAAATTATGGATCACAACATTACTTCACATCCCAAATGTACTCCAAGCATCCAAAACTTAAATTTTAAAAACAAAACAAACTATAACACATGTCATTACATAACATGCCAAATGTAGTTCAGATGACAACATTAATTTATAGATGATAACATTACTTCACATTCACATGCCAAAAGTACGAAAACCATCCAAAAATTAACTGTTTGAAACAAAACAAATTATATTAACAATGTAATAACATATTACATTGTATTAGATCTCACAAGTATCAAACTGTATCAAGTTTAACAAATTTTAAGACCATCTAAATCTTGAAATCAAATCTACAAATCATATCCATCAAATAGAGACGGATCTAAAAATTGTAGATCCCACAAGTATCAAACTGTATCAAGTTTAACAAATTTTAAGACCATCTAAATCTTGAAATCAAATCTACAAATTATGTCCATCAAATAGAGACGGATCTAACGTCTTTCTTATCAGGGTCTCAATCCGCGGCCTATCATGTGAAACATCACGGAAAACCTACATACACAATGCACATGTACTTGAACATTAAAATTTGATATTTTAAAAATGAGTGAGAATATATATATCTAGAACTTCATGTAAAAAACAAAATATAACAAAAAAATCATGCAATACCTCATGAGGTTCCCTCTCCATTTGATGAACAAGTTCTGCCCCCATAAGAACATCTGCAGCGATAAACTGTACAATATACATGTACAGTTATATATATATATATATATATATATATATATATATATATTAAAAACTTTCAAATGAAAATGCATGTATACATATATAAACTTATTTTCAATAATATTAAAAAAATGAACTGAAGACAACTTGTTCAAATGTTGTGGATGTTCCTATCTCCGTCGCTAGAATCTACGGATTAAAGAAATCTTCTATAGGAACCTAAATTCAAAAAATTTTAAATAACTCAAAATATAAATCAATCTCTCTCTCTCTCTCTCTCTCTCTCTATATATATATATATATATATATATATATCTCAATTTTTAATGGAACTTTTTGAGGTGGAATATATATATATATATATATAACTTTCAAACATAAATTTTAAACTTGTGAAAAATTGTCCATACTTATGACTCATCTCTCAAAGAAGTAGAAGGTACATCTCCCAAGAAAGAAGAAAGTACCGCCATCCCAAAAACATCGAACGAAATCGATATCTATTAAAACATTTTATCAAATTATATATACATACATGTACATGTGTGCACAATTATTTATTTTAAAATCACTTAAAATACACTAACATTTGCCAACATATCTTGATGGTCAAACCCATCTACATTGTTTGAACCAGAGGTTCCAAACGTGATATTAACATTTTCGTCATGTATCATGCGTGAAAACTGCAAATGGCGTTTTAACATATAATCATACATTTTTGTTAGAGTAATGTACATACAAATAAATGTATACATGTACATACACATGTATTTATTACAAATTGTACACATGTATATGTATGTTAAAATAATTTCAAACCCTAAGGTCATTAACACATACCGTTCCGGTGCCCTCTTCCTCATGAAGAATTAGGTCTTGCAAACCATTGCGACAATTTTTTTGCATATATTCGGAGATCTTCAACATTCATGTTGTCAATCTCTTCATCTGTACAATACACAAAATTGGCACGTGCATTTTCACGTGCTCTTTGTCGATTTAAACAAACATCGACTCCACCCAATCCGCTGTAAACATTGTCGATCATAACATCCCTTGCTTCTCGACTTATTTGAGAAGTCACATCCATCTCTGATCGTGAAGTTTCGACCCGGAAAGGTCGACTCACCAATGGCGGCTCAGGGCGAGGCAACTCCACATCTCGCTTAGCGCCCTTACGGTCATATAATCGACCTTTCCCCGGGCCAAAAAATTCTGACGGAAGGTCATTGTAGTTGGGTTTCATACCCAAAAAAAATTCTGCGTAAAACATTTGTGCAAAATAAACAGGAACCTCGTCGTTCCATGGGAGCCTTCCATAGGCCGCAAGGTGCCTATCATACAAATAGCGAGCTATGTTTGGGTGCTTGAAATATTGCACCTTCAACATTTTTCTTTTTGGCCCTTCCTTGAAATTAAACATTGACTTGGCCACATCTTTTGTAACTTTTTGTTTTACATCCTCCCATTTATCTAGACCCATTACTGTTTCCTTTCTCTTTCTCATCACTTCTACAAATGTATCAGTCATTGGCCAAAGAGTTTTGTACACATTTACAATTTTTCCCAATGAATGTGTAACTATTTCAAGGCTTTGTCGACTCTCAGCAGGTAGAGTCAAAGCCACGAGATCTCTCTGCAATTTTGCATAAAGTTTTTCACACCTTTGTAAGGTGCATTGCGCCATGTTTGTTTCCCATGGTATATCAGTAATGTCGGCCGGATAAGTTGTGCTGGGTAGACAACCTTCTTCTTGAATGTAGCAGTCTTCCCTACGTCTATTTTGACCACTAGTTGGAACATTTTCGGCCTCTGCATATATATATATATATATATATATAATTTCATATATTAGAAAAAACACATGTAAAAAAAGTTGTACAAATTTAATGAAAAAAATATTGAAATTGATGGCAACCTTGACGTTGTTGGTTAGCATCTTCTCCAACATGACCCTGCTGAGAACCAGACCCAAAATGACCCTGCTGAGAACCAGACCCAAAATGACCCTGTTGAGAACTAGCAGCCGTTGATTGGCCTTCGGGGGAATAAATATCACCCCCTTCACGCAACCTGCTACCACTCATTGATGGCCCTCTAGGTGGATTTGAACCACCACCAACCTCTCGAGATGAGAGAGAAGCTTCATAAACAAATACGAATTTATAATCAATTGAAAATACATTCATGTGTACATATAAATACATATACATATTCATTGATTAAATTGCGTGAACCATACCATGACTGGCTGAACCATGAGCACGCTCCATGGATGGAGTAGAAACCCTTCTCCTCTTACCTCCTAAAAATTAAAAAATGAAACTTATTAACAACTAATTTAACTCACAAAGTTAATAAAAAATCAATTCCATATGTACACACATGTATAGAGATTTAAGATTATATTTAAATACTGTGAACATCCCCCAATCCCTGAACCTCCATATGGGATTCGGTTGATCTTCGTCATTCATCCTCCATGATATATATATATCTATTGGTGGACATTTACACAAAATAGATTTTAGAAAATCAATTTGTAATTTAGTGTACACAAATTATGTAGAACACAACTTTCAAAGCAATAATTGATGTGTGAAACTCAATTTAAGCAAAAAAGAAATTATAAAAATGATAAGTTCACCAAATTGCGCTTTACATGGTGGGAGCACACTTGGTATAAAATTGAAAAAAACACATGGTCATTAAAAAAGAAGCGTGAAACTCCATTTTAAAAAAAAATTCTTGAAGTTCACCAAGTTGCGCTTTACATGGTGTGGTGGGAGCACACTTGGTATATAATTGAAAAAAACACGTGGTCATTAGAAAAGACGCATTTATAAGTACACAACACAAACATATCCAAGATATGTTACAATGTCCATCAATAAATTTTGAAGGAGAGTGTCTCAACACTATTTCATCTTTGAGAGATGAATCTTGAATTTTTGAAGAAGAGCATCTCAAAACCAATTCATCTTTGAGAGACAAATATTGCATTGGCATTGCTCTGTATAATTCTAATTCATCTTTGATAGATGAATCCTAAATTGGCATTGCCCCACAGAATAGATCAGTAGACATATTATTCACATTTGTACAATGCCTTATACTAAAAAATTGAAATTTGCTAACAATATTGTTTGTTATTCCATGCAGCTCTTTTAGCCTCTCCTTCTTAACTTGGCACACGCCATTCATCTGGTTGCACACAAGTTCAGAATTGGTGAAAACTACAATTCCATTTGATCCATACTCCATCGTTGTTCCCAAGCCTTCTATCAATCCAATATAATATGCCTCGTTGTTTGTTGTTCTTCCCGGTATATTCATTTTCCTTTGGACGACTTTGCTAGTCGCAATATTGGAAAGCACATATGTAATCACTGCATTCCCTGGATTAGGATAGCAAGAAACTTCTATGCATAATTTCCATTTTTCAACCATATTTAATGGTTTTCTTATCCCTAAAAAAAACAAATTCAATAAAAATATATATATTAAATCGACATTTATTGCAAATGCATGAGAAAAATGACACAAGATCATGAGGTAAATGACATGTGCATTGTTTATCTTAAAGTTTGACTTAAAAAGTTTATGGTAGAGTTCACATCTAAAATTAATGGGAGGAAGCCTTTATTTTGTGGGAGAAATGACACATGTTTACCTTAAAGTGGCAAGTGTTTTATGGATATTACAGAAAGCCTTTAGTTTGTGGGAGAAATGACACATGTACATAGTTTACCTTAAAGTTGTTGTGTTTTATGGATATTAAAATGAAGAACTTCTATTTAGATCCATTCCAAAGATTGACTGTAGGGGCATTTACTAGATATGTCACCTTTCATAAAAGATGAGATCCAGAGGCTACCTGGCCCTTTACAGACTCTGCCTATAGAACTTGTAAAAGTAAACACTAGAGGCATTAACAATATCAAAGAACGTTTTCATGCTCAGACATGGGAATGTGTCTCTTTCCCTACGCAAAAAAATAGTTCAAAGTAGTTAATCTTCATAGACATGTCATCAAGCAGGTCAATGTGATCATCCCAACTTACTTTTTATGAAATTAGGCTTGGAATCCTCTACAACCTGGTGGATGGAGTTGAATGGGAACTAGGTTGAAAGGCCTTTACAAAATACATGCTAGTGAATAACACTTACTAGGTTATGCCAACAAATAAAGTGGGAGAAATATTTTCTCCTCGAGGTTATCCAATTGGGTGTGTAATACCAACTTCACCCATTTCCTAACAGGTTTCTCTCTTAGGTTACAAAGTGTCTTAGGCCATTAACTTCCATAGACCTCAATAGATTATTAGAGTTGGAATTCTATTTCTCAAGTGTGTAAGAGAAGAAATAATTCTTGTTTAGATTTTAACAATGGCTAAGATGGTCAAATTTTTATTTCGGAAAACAAATAAACTACATATGCAACACTTCAATATTTAGATGCAATTTTTTTTTCAAATGCAAAAGTTCGTAGGATGTGCAATATCTATGCCAATTGCAAGAATATTTAAGGGATCTCTTTGCACTATGAGCAGGGAACAATTTATTGGTTCTCATACTCCCGAGCTGCTTTCTCTATGGAATCACAAAATTCTAGTAGAAGGCCAAGTCATGAATCTAATTTTGTTGATTGCTAAAGGCGAGAATCACCATAGCTAGTCCATGTAGTCCTCCACCACTACCCCAGATTGATAAGTTGTTAACAATTTTCCTCATTATTTCAAAGAATAAGAAGCCAACCAAATATTTTTATCATATTAATGATGTTTGAATTTACATTATCACAATTTTTTAGGGAAATAATAATGGTTGTGGTCCATTCCTAAAGACAAATAAGGTACCCCTTTAATTGCAAGTTTCATCATGATAGTTAGTGAATTGTTTAGAAATCTATGAAAACTGCTTTTGTGCCTTTATGGAAAGAATTTTGGTTTTTCCCCCTCTTATTTCAAGCAGATTTAAAGAAATGTTGCTTCTAAAATTTATGTCCATGTGTCAATTTTGATAGGCTTTATGTTGTTGGGCAACTTTTTATAGATACAAGGGATTTTCACATGAATTTTTTCAATCGTTGAGACTTCTCAGCTGGGAACCATTTTGTGTGACATTACTAACATGTAATATATTTTATTGATAGTTAAAGGAAGCATTTTATATTGAAAATGAATTAGAAAAAAAACTTTCAACATTGAAACTAGGATTCATCATGTTCAAACATTCTTCCATAGAACATCCATCGCATTAGAACTATAGAAATGAATAGGAAAAAAGCTATGGTAGGACATGATGTCATGATCCTCATGATGATTGAACATTGAAATTGATGCACACTAACTACCCATTACTAACAATATTCATGATGTTAAGCACAAAATGTGTACAGTATTATGCCAGATGTCATCTATTATCCGGGTAGCAACTCAATGGCACAAATTATTTCCTATCTTGTGGACTTTTAGTTTGATCTTATTCAAAACCTTATTAGTTATATATTTTTCAATTTCCCGTGGATTCCTTGAATTTTTTCTCCTACCATCTCCCTCTCTCACTCCCCAAATTATTGTCATCAAACATGCCCCATTGAGGATCTGGAGCAATGTTTGCACCATACTTAGAACTGTCATTGTTGCTAATTGAAATTGGAGAGTCACGTATACTAGATTGCTTGCTTTTGGTGGCTCTTACTTGGACAATATCCTGAGATGAGTTTAACATGATGGTCATATGAGGCTGGAAGCTACTTGGTGTAATTTTCCTTAAATCTTGAAAAAAACAGAGCAAAAATGTCATTTTCGATCATTTTTTATTAAAGCTTCTGCATACAGCAGATGTTATCACAATTGCAACACAATCATGTTCCATGAGCATGAATTATGAATGTTGCAAGCCAAATTGCAAGGAAATTTGCATTCATTTTAGGCAAAATAAGGCTATGACATTAAGGTCCATGCTAGAAAAAATTATGCAAATAAGGTTGTTGAGTCAATACTTACCATGTGTTTCAAAGCCATAACGAAGGTTGGCTTTGAGAGTGTCCTCCCAAAGCCCTGTCTTGAGATGAAATTTAATTCAATGTCTGTTAGAGTTGCAAGGTGGCATTGATAGAACTATTTGATTTCTTTACCATAGATATATATCTCCTTTCATCTATACCTTTCTCTACCATCTTATTTCCAAGTGAAATGGGAATTTTCACATTTTGAATGCCATTACCATGTAGTTTGGTAGTCTGCTAGCTAGACCTATCACAAGTAAGGTTGTCATACCAAACTATTTCTCTTGCTCAACTCAGTGACCATGACTCTCTTCTCACACTGCTTATCATAGGATCTTCAGTTGTACATGTCACGCAAAGTTGGGGGTTCTAGGTCTACACCTATTAGGCAAAGTTGTATTTTATGGCATTGTGGTCCTTAAATTTGGAGGTGTTCCACCTAAAAAAGTAGGCATTAAATATGGATGAAATGGATTTGTTTTAACTTTGATAGAATTTCCTTGTGGAATTACTAAATTTCTCGATGACATGATGCTAGTTTTGCTCAGAGAAGAAGGTTTTGGAGGAGAAATTGAATTCTTTTGACTTATTTTTGGCATTGAAGTTTGAAATAGTAGTTTTGATGACTCCATTGATGACCTTGATGAGGAATTTGATGCACACAATATTGACTTTGAAGATGGCTTAGAAGACGTTGAACAAGTTGTAGATTTTGGTGTTGTCACTAAATGTTTCTTTGTTGTTGGACTTGATCAAGACACAATTTAACTCTACAAGCAGATTGAAGACCTTGAAGAGGTTTTATATTTTGTTGTTCCCACTGAAGGTTTTTGTTTGGTTTTGTTTCTTAAACCATCATTTCCATAGGACATTTTTGGTGAATAGATTCTTGACCTTGATGAGAGGATATGATACCTTGAAGAGGCTACATCTTTTGGTGACGTCACTAATTGTTTCTTTGATATTGTGTTTGTTAAACTTTTTTATCCCAGAGGAGGGTGTTATCCAATGTGAATTTGCAACCCCCCTCACATTTTTCAATAAAGGTTCTATCTGAATGTTAGGGAGCTACACATTATAGAAATTCAACATGATGTGCCAAAAACTTTACAGACATCCCAAAAACAGAAACCACCTATTATATGTCAATCAAATCTACATGGAACCAGCAAGCAATATGGTAAAATATAGAATTACGAATCCCTTCAATTGAAAAAAAAAAAAAAATGAAGAAAGCACCCAGAGGACTAGAAATAACAATATAGTAGAGAAAAAGAATAGTATCTCAGCAGCTATAATTGCAAGTCATATATTAATATCATATATTCCAATTTCAGCACTAAAAGCAAACTCAAAATAACATAAAAGCAGAGACAACATTGTTTTACATGTAAGTAAACATTGTTAATGGAAATATGCAACATGGATTGGCATAATCATGCCTTTATCAATGAAATTTCATCAGACCATTGAAAAATTGTGCGCTAACAATATTTAAATAAGTTAAAGTTAAAAAATGACCTATATTGTACAGTTTATGGGACAGAAATTAATATGTAGAAATATTCACTTGGTTTTTATAATTGGGTAGAGGAATGACTTAAAATGACCTTGTATGTCTTATCGTTTTAGAGCTCAAATTTTTAGGAAGGATTTAAGTATCCACATTTCAAGAATCACTCGAAGAGGCTGATAAAGAATATAGGAAGACAAAAAACTAACCAATGGTGTAATAAATGAATTTCTTGGGAGGTAGATTGGCATATGGACTTTTGGTAGCTAGAACTTTTCCAAATAAGTGAATGTATTTGAAAACCGAACCTCTAATTTATTTTGGTTTAGACAAGGTCTAGAATTTGAAAGTGAATTCCCTCTTTCTTCCTCTTACATGTCCAATGATCAGAATCTGGATTGAGGGAAAAAAAATTCCAAAATAAAAATTTTGCATTTTATTTGTTGTACACATGAGTTTTTAAAAGCTAATTAACTCATAAATTTCTCACAAAATACACTTAAAGCTTGACACATAAAACCCTTCCCAATTGACTAACTTTAGAAGATCCTAAATACATTTTTATTTAACTGATGATGGAGATAGCACAACAAAACTAGTTTGTCCATATTCAAATCAAGTTGGTATCAAAGTACAATTTAGCTCATTTTAGTCAAGGTTAGCTAGAAGAATTAGCTATTGGTTTTTGTATTTATGCAATGAGAGTTTAGTTGTGTGCAAGTTTGTGTGTGAAGAGAAAGTCAATATTGAGAGCTCAGTTCTAAAATCACGACAAAGAAGCTTTTTATGTATTACAAATGTGATGGAATCTTCATCGAGTATCTCCTTTAATCAGTCTTCCTTAACAAAAATCTTTGATAAAGAGATGTAGCAGAAGCTCTACATCATGAAGGATATGGTGCAAGAGATGTATTAAGATAATAGAGAGAACATTATCCTTCAAGAGAAGTTGATTTCCAAGAATGAGGAGAAGCAAGAGATTCTTGAAAATATGCATGAGATGGAGACTCAACTCCATATTGCAAATGAAAACCAAGCAAGGATGCATGACATGGAGATTCAACTCTATGATGCAAAGGAAGCCTTAGCCAAGTATGTGAATGAAAAAGAGGTATGCAATTCAAGTTTGTCTTCAATTTCCTCTAAAAGTGAAAGTGTACGTGCTTTTGAGAGAAACACTAGAGGAATAAGGTCCAAATTTTTAATTAAAATAGGCTATGAAAGTAAAGGGTTAAAGGCAAACATGTACAAGGCATAGTTGAGCCAAATGTTGTTGAGGAAAGGCCTAATTATTTGGGTCTTGGTTATGGAAAACATGATGAAGAATGCTCCAAAGCCAAGGAGGCACATGAAGCTATTCCAAGAAGGAATTTCATTTCGTGTTCATTACCTCAAGCTTGTGATGTTTGTGTTCATGATGAATGGAAAAATATGACACCCACTTTGCAAGAAGATGTTAATAATCATGCAGCTAATGAGAATGTAAAATAAAAGGATGTTGAAAGCTCTTAAGTCATTGAATTCATTACTAGTATTTCGAGGAGAGCCACTAACTCATCAAATTCACCTCCTCAAGAAGGCGACAAAGGTGAATGTTCAAAGTATAAATCTGCCTTTAATCAAATTGCTTTTGATTATGATAAAGATGGTAAATATTCACATAGGGTTTGGAAAAGTTTGCATGTTCCTTTTGTGGTTTGAATAATCATAATGTTTATAGATGTTGGAAAAAGATATTCATGCACATGAAACTTTCTAAATAAATGAGGCAAAAAGTCAAGGCCCATTGGACAAGGAAAATGATGTTGAAAATAAAATGCAATTGTTTTGCACTCATTGTCATAAAAAAGGTCACCTTGTAGACAAGTGTTGGACTTTGTATCCAACAAGTCATCCACAACATTTGAAGAAGGTGGAAAGAGATATTGACAAGAATGGAAAAGAGGATTCCATAATCGATGAGGGTCAGGATGATTCACATGATGATGAAGTGCAACTGAAAGAAGCGCCATTGAAATGGTTTGGTAAGGGATGGTTAGATTTCTTATCCAATTAAGGCCTTGCATGTATTTTGATATTTCATGAATTTATTTGCAAATTCAAAGTATGGTGCATGTTGCATGAAGCAATATGTTGAAAGTAGAGTTATGTTGACACACTTAGATGCAACAAATATGGAAATTTGTACATGCTATTATTTGACTTGAGAGTCAGTTGTTTGAAGAGGCATGTTTTGTCGACTTGTGTTTGGTTGATGGTTTTGTACACCAATATGTAAGAGTACATGGAGATATTCACATGATGTGAATTTTTTTTCTTTGAAGGAGAAAAATGATATGTTAGCGAGCTATGTTTCTTGCATGATGTGTTTTTCAATTTGATGGTTTTGTTTGTGACAAGACGTCACAAGATTTTGGGAAGGTCCACTCTTGAGCGAGAGCCTCATGATTACAACCTAATCATGAGAATCAAATGGGGGTGCATCCTTATTTTGAAAACAAACCTCTAGATAGGATTCTAAGCTACCTAGGACTCAAACCATTATTTTTAAATTTGAAATATCAAGGTGTGTTGTTTCAATGCCTAAATCCACAACCCTAACATAAATTGTTTTATTCTTTTTTTGCAGGATTTAGTTGGTTATATTAAAAGTCAATTGAATTTAAAATTCTTGGCTTAGTGGCATGAACCAAAACATATTGTGTATTAAATGAAGAATTTTTCTCTCCCAATCATTTCTAAATCACCCATATCACTAATAAAACATGTTTAAGAACCTACTTTGGCATGGGAAAGACCTTAGGTCCTTTGACTGTGCACATGTGGTGTGAAAAATTGAAATTGACAATGCAAAAAAGTGAAATTATGAATGAAACCACGAAAACGAAAAACCCAAAAGTGGTAAATGATTTAAATAGACCTAATTAATTATTTACCAACATAAATTCTTCAACTTTTAGCAACTAAATGATAAGTAAAAAAATAAATAAATTTGTAATTATGGTTCGAAAGTTACATAATCTTAAGAAGCATTTTAAATTAATTATATCTCATAAAAAGTATCCCTCCTAACTTAACAAATACTATCTCTTCCCATAAGGTTCACGACCTCCCTTCCTTAGCACACAAGACATAAATACAATTAATATTTCAATATGTTAATTCCTATTGAAACAAATGAAAAGTTGTATAGATGGTTTCAAATATTATAAGAAGGTTTTTGATATGGTTGAGAGAATGTGGAAAATAAAATCCATAAACAAATTATTTTTCAAAAAGTATTACTTTCAAAGTATCAACAAGGAATGTACAAGGGTGTTCAATGAATTAACGTTATTTAAATTCCATGATGTATATTTCTTACTCATAATTTTAAAAAATTATTAAATAATGATCTAGATTGGATAATTATATTATTTGTCATATATTTTGATGCTTATAGAGTGAAAAAACTGAAAGAATCAACTTGTAGGGTCATTTTAATGGTGGGTGGAGAATTGGGGTCTAAAACCTTTTGAAGTCATTTTGAGGTATTAAATGACATTTCTGGGGGTCAAACGATTATCCCTTGTGCCGAAATCTTGACCATTATTCTACACTTAAAGACATATCCAATGGTGCAAGAAAAACATCAAATGAAGTTCATTCAAAATTTATGCCTTTGGTAAGTTGACCTATCATGTTGACCACCATGGTATGAGAGAATGTCATTTTAGCCCCATTACTCATGCATAGCAAGCTAGCTACATGTGGAATTTTAACAAGACTCTAAAAGGTCTAAAATCACAAACCTCGTTAATGTTTGACGGAGTCAAATCTTACACCTAGTTGGCTATCACGCTATGTTAAATACTTGGCCACTAAGAGGAATAAGAGTTCCATTTTGTGTTATTGTATTTTGTTCCATAGTTGAAAATACAACTAGGAGTGTGAAGTTAGAGAGAAAAATGTATGAAGTTAAGTCTTTATAGCGACCTTACACGCCAAAAGTCTGAGCTAACTCTAGAGAGATTACCTCGTTCTTTGCACTTACATATTTTCCATACCAGAAAAGAGAGAGTAGAGCATGTTTACATTTTAGTGTTGTTTTTCTCCCATAAGGATTTCATAGGGAAAAAAGAGTAGAGCATCATTACTTTTTAGGGTTTCTTGTCTCCCATAAGGATTTCCTAGGAAAATAATTGTGTTGATTGTAGATATGTATGTGTGTGTTTCATTATGTTCTCTATTTCTTACATTGTGTTTCATTATGTTTTCTATTTCTTACAATTGATTGTTTTATTCATTTAAATAGAAATTTAGTTATTAAAAGATCTAAAACTTAAATACAAATTAATCTTCATTATATAGATTTCACTTATTTTATCAAATTTGTTGTGAGAAATTATTTCATTATAATAACTATAAAACTTGACTATTAAATAACAAAATTTTGTATTGATAAACATCTACACTTCTCCAACCTAAAAAAAATACATGACTTTTAGATACATTTACACATGTGTTTTATTTTGGTCGTTCAAGTCCATTTTGTAAGCAATAACCTAAAACTTTGGGAGTTCAAGTCCACTTTGTAAGAAATAACCTATAACTTTGGAAGTTCAAAGTAGGCTTGTAAGTAATAACCTACAATTTTGTATTAGGTTATGCCAAATACTTTAGAAAATAGAAGTTTCATTATCACTGGAGGTTATTCATTATTCTAAATACAAATATGAATCCATGACTAATTATGGCATTATTCTTACTTTTTAGTTTATACATCTAATTTGATATTTTAAAATGTACTATGTCTCATTTTGGTTTTTTTTTTTTTTCAAGGTTTTGATCAAACTGAAGAATTAGTGAATGATAGCAGTTGCATATACAAGACATATATTGTAATACTTTTGTTTTGATTCTCATATTTTGTAGAGACTAGTCCAGCTAAACTGTGAAAGATCTATGTAATTGTACTTTCTTTTCTCATATATAATAAAGACTGTTTTTTTATATTTGAAAAAAAAAACTCACACTTCTTGTATTAGGTTTTCTAAAATTATTGAAATAATTACTCTGCCAAGGGAGATGATTATCATAAAGATCTTATATTTGAAATGATTAACATAATGATCTTATATTTGACCTTCAAGTCCAATTTGTGAGTAATAACCTAAATACTCTATGTATTGCAAGTTTTCTATTATTATTGGAAAAAAAATTACTCCACCGAGGAAGATGATTGTCACAGGTTCAAAGCAAACAAAAATGGAAATGTAAACACAGAACATACATGGACTTAATAAAATGTTGTAGTACATTGAGGATCATCGTGCAAAATATGACTCATAAATCTTAGACAGTTACACAAGAAATTGTAATGGTCAAAAGCCACAAGGGCCACCAGACCTGAAAACTTGGTACATCCGTGCTGCAACACACGTGAAATAATACTACTACCAAGATTATCCAAAAGAGGGAAAACCAACCCAAAGTAATTAACTGGAAAAATTCATGAATTATTAGCAGAAAAGAGATTCACGACTCATGGGACGCTGTAATTTTCGGTAAAATACCATTTGAAAATAAAAGCAGTGAAAACACTACTGTGTGTAAGACGTTGGTAGAAGAGGTGAATTTATATTTATGAGTAGTGAGCTACAGGAGTCCTTGATCAGCACAGAAATCTATAAAAAAAAAACTAGGAGATGTTTTTTTCTTTTCTTTTTTTGAGTTAAATGAAAAATGTAGGATGATCCAGTAGGGGTTGAAATGTAAAGAAAACACGATGTTTTGTGTGTTTGAAGTCAGCTTAAAATCTACCAGCTAAGACATAGGAGAAAAAAAACAAAGCGTTGTCTTTCTGGGTTGGGACTTACAAGGATGTTTGAGGTCTTCTACAGCAGGCGTTTAGAAACATAGAGAAAAATAGAGGGTCTGATGATCCCATGCCTGAAAGAGGGTGAGTGGCATTATATCTTTAGGTTATTTGTTTTTGTAGATTCTTTTAACATGCTTATTGTTTCATTTAATTGTAACAGGTCTGAGAGAAAAAATAAGTAAACATTGAAAGGTGATTATGTTAGGTTTGGACACGCGTTGCACTCGTTAACATTGCATAACAGGTTAACAAACCCTTTTCTCAAATAAATCAACAATATACGAATTATTATAATGATCAAAGACTTAAAACCAGAAAAGCAAAGAATCGACATATTTTCGACTATAACCAGAAAAGCAACCATTTAAAACAATATGACATAAAGAACTATACACCATTCATATTTCCCATACCTAGTATTGCAGTAGACTAATAGCGCAAACGAGAGGAGCAACACAGACAAAAACGCGCGAACAAACAGACTAGCAGCAACAAAAACAAAAAAACCCCTGAACAAAGAGACCGGTAAACAAATCAACTTCGCGGGCGATTTATTTATAGAAACTACTTCGGTCAAACTATTTTAAAAGTAAAATTTCGGCCGAACTTTTGTTGGAAGTTCGGCAGAACTTTTGTTGCCAGTTTTCCCATCTACGGCAAAAATTATGTTTTCCCACGCCGTCAGTGTGTCGTCAATCTAAAAGGAATCACGAGTTCGACCTAACTTTCTAAAAATGTTCGGCCAAACTTTATAAAAAGTTCGACCGAACTATTGCCGAAAAAAAAAAAAAAAAATTCAAACCCAGATTCTCACAAAAGTGTAACCCATCTTCACAAATTCGCCCCTTAACAATAGCACGAATAAAACTTAAAATAAATCAAATCTTAACAACAACACAATTAAACAATCACATTTAGTCATCTTATACATGATGAATATTTAATCGGCCCTTAAGATCCATTTTTATGTTGCAAAAGGGAGGTATATATAGCGTGTTGAGAGTGAAAGGAAGAAAAATTGATTGCTAATGTAGAGTAAACAAATGGGAAACTCATATCCCTAATGGGGCATTACAAACAATGTGAGAACCTTATTTGTAAATAAAACCTTGTTTCTTTACAATTCTAATGCTCCAAACTCATTTTAGCAAAAAAAAAACAAACAAACAAAAAATCCAATTGACTTACAAGCTGGTTTTGAAATCAATTTCCTTCCAAGGAAAATTTCTAAGATCTCCATCTTTCCATGGATTAGAAACATGAAGGGTGCATAACCACTAGTAGAGTAATACTTAATAATAATGAGAGGATGAATTTTTTAATCAATTTAATAATAGGATGGGTGCTTATTTTTATAAATCTTAAAATCAATTGAAACTTAACAACAGTGACTAATAAACATGTACCGTTAAGCATCTCGTACATGATCAATATTTGACCCATTTTTATGGTCCATTTTCATGTTCCAACAAGTTTAGTGTGTTTGTTAAAAGAAAACTTTACAACTAAAGGAAGAAAAAGAAAAAGTGATTATCATTTCAAAGCTAACAAGTGGGAAATACCTATGGCCAACATTCTCAATGGAGCATTACAATGAGGTGAAGTTCAAAATCAAAACCATGCTTTACAAAATTCTAATACTCCAAAATCACCATTAGAAAGAAAAGCATTTCTCATTACAAAGTTTTTAGTTGAATTTTTTAAATATCTTTTAAACAAGATGTATAACTCAAAACTTCTACATAACAATTCAAACAATTATTATTGATCTTGTTATTAAATAGGAAACAATATTATGTTACATGATATGCATCCTCATTATCTCCCTCAAGAGAAAATTATGATATACATCATTATTATATCTTTCAAGAGCAAATTATTCCCAATTTCTCTTTTAGATGGGGAGTTTTTTCTTAGAAGTAATCCAAAAATCCATTTGTTTTTGTAATGCAAGAGGATCACTACTTTAGGGATCAATATTTTTCATGTAATTGTATTTTCCAAACACAATTATATGAAGAGAAAAATAGACTCTTTTAGGAATGAATGTTTATTTTTAGCCAAAATGACAAAATATAAATAAAACAAGAGGAGGTTTTTGGTATGTCATTTTGCAACATAACTATAACCTTAATTTATCCCTAAAATTTAGTCCTTCAATTAAGGTCAACATAGGCAATGTAGTTTTTAGAATCCAAGTGGTAACATATGTTAAATATGGGAAAGGGGTGGGGTCACTGACGCGGTCCAATCTCCATATTCCATGGAGAAAAAGAGAGAAGCAAATCGATAAGAATTATGTGTATATATCTATATTAATATATCCCTTATCATGCAAAAAGAAATAATCCTTGAGAAAGGGCAAGTGAGTCATCCACCCAATCCCATGAGAAATGGAAAAATAAGAAATTTTATCATTGGTTCAATTGTTGCAAGGGAAGAACCAAAGCATTAAATCTACTATATCACTACTCTCTAGCATTGCATAGTCATTTCACCAATTAAATAAATTCAATAAGGGAAATCATATCATATAAAAAGAGATAGAAAGGTTAAATATGTTCTCTATATGATAACTCAAGGCAATCTTCTTTTGACAAAGTCACTCTTCCAAGGGGTAGTAGTAGGAGGATAAATAATTGTGATTGATTTTGCTCTCTATTTAGGTGATTACTAATGCAGTCACATTAACAATTTATAAATCAACAAGGCCACACAGTTGAGTGCATTAATTACATACACAACTCTACAAACACATATCGACTTATTAGCTTTCTAATCAAAATTAAAGGTGTTTATATGGGAAAGAGAGGAGCAACATCTAGCCCATCAACTGCTTTTTAGAGGACAAGGAAGGTATCTAGTAAAATGGAAAAGGTAAAAGAAGGCTCAACCAATAGGATTTTTCATTATGTGAGAATGTTTGGAACAAGTGATTCTAGTTAAGTAATCCTACGAGTGCTTTTGATCTCTAGAGACTCTTGTTTGAGTGAGAAAATTCCCGATGGGAAGAATATAGCTTTTCAATCCAACTAACCATATTAATTGAGCTCTATTTGAGAAAAGAGTACATAAAAGAGTATATAAAAGCTAGCATGCCAACAAAATAACATCCTAGTGGTCATTTTTATTAGAATAGATAAATCATGATAAAGCATTCTCCATCCAAAAACAACTTCATTCAAGAGAATAATAAGAATAAAAAAGTTTCTAGTGAGAATTGTTGCGTGAGTGCTAGTTTATTGTCCATGATGTAACATGAATCTCAATGGTATGATTGATCATTTGTGGCTTTCAAACAACTATAAACCCCTTATTCGCACACAAATCTTACCATTCTTGTGCCATGACTTCAATTACAAACCAATGCAATGAACCACTCTAAGAGGTGGGTTTTCTATAATGAAAATGCCAAAAAGAGAAGAGGAAAAAGAAAAGAGCATTGAGTATGTAAGGTTTTGAACAATAATGTGTTATAGCACAAATTGGGAGGAGAAAAGGAAAAAAAAAAAAAAAAACTTGTCAAATAGTGTTACATGCTATATATCCAATTACTCAGAAAGCCTTATTTTCCAGTCTATTGGCTCATTAATGCGTTTAAAAGTACTAATGGGCATGCCATGCCATGCGACCCATGCCATACTTAGCCGTCTTCTTCACCTTCAGTCTCGAGCCGTCAAAAATCTGATTTGCGATCTGCTGCGCCCCATTAAATCGCGCGATCGCCAAAAAATTGGTTGTCATTAACTCTGGCATTAATTCTCAGCAATCTGCCTTAACTCTCGACATTTCCCAGTCTCAAGTGCACTACCCTCCAGTCGGTATTATATTATGCAGCAACATTTCCACCTTCAATATCTCTCTAAAATTAAAATTAATAAGTTGATAATCAAATCTCACTGTTTCATATAAGTTATTTATAAAAACAATTATTTTGCATTCTAAATTAAGTTAATGTATATCACCTCTTAAAATTGTTTGTTTATATTATTGTGAATATAAATTTAATTGTAATTTAAGTTTTAAGAAATGTTTGTAATCGAACGCACTGTCACAACTGCATTTTAATTTTAAACAAAAATTATTTAAAATCCCTCATTAATTTTCAGCTTTTTTATTTTACAATAATGATCATTTAAAAATTCTCACCATTTTCTCAATCATAGCATAAGTGAAAATTAACTCACTATTTTCTCAATCATAGCATAAGGGAAAATTAGTTAATTCGAGGACAGAAGGAACTTTCCGCCATCCTGTCGAGCCTAAATAAAATGTTTTCTTTTTAAATGTACTTCACCAACAAAAAAAATTCGATACATTGCAGTTGGTAGGTTAGGTTTAAAATAATTGAAATCATAAATTTCACTAGATTTGTGAGATTTGTGAGTTGTTTATTGATCGATTTTTTTTATTACAGGTGAAAGTGTTTTTAAATTTTATTATTATATTATTTTTTTAATTAAAAAAATAAGTTAGATGTACCTACTTGAAATCATAAATTTTACTAGATTTGTGATTTGTTTATTGATTGATTTTTATTTTTTTTTTAAGTTAGGAAGATAGTTTTTCTAAATTTTATTATTATATTATTTTTTAATTAAAAAAATAAATTAAATATACATAATTAAAATTAAAATTTTAAATTTTACTATTAATTTTTTTAAATTTTATAATTATATTATTTATTGAATTAAAAAAATAAATTAAACATACATAATCTTACCCAAAATGAATGGCCAAACTTATGAGAACCATAACCTCAACACATAACCTCAGTATATCATAACCATATATCATGTCACTATCTATTAGAAAGCCTTATTTTCCAATCTATTGGCCCATTAATGCGTTTAAAAGTACTAATGGGCATGCCATGCCATGCGACCCATGCCATACTTAGCCATCTTCTTCACCTTCAGTCTCAAGCCGTCGAAAATCTGATCTGCGATCTGTTGCGCCCCATTAAATCGTGCGGTCGCCAAAAAATTAGTTGCCATTAACTCTGGCATTAATTCTCAGCAATCTGCCTTAACTCTCGACATCTACCAGTCTCAAGTGCGCTACCCTCCATCTGCCGCAGTTAAATTTCGCAAGCTTTTACCAAGGGCAACAAATTATTAACGAGTTAATGAGTTATGTTGAGTGGTTAGATCCTTCAAATTTCCGCGAAGGCGAAAGATGCCTCTGATTCCATATATATATATATATATATATATTGGCGTTGTTATGTTTACAGAGATAATAATGATAAGTAAGGCTTGCCAATGATGATCAGTCAATATTAATCAAAAATTGTTGATTATAATAAACGAATAAAATTTACAATTTTCATATAAGATTTCATAGTATGAAAAATAATTTTTAAAAAATAATTTTATTAAAATTAAAATTAGTTCATATTATTTCAGATTTATTACCATTATAATAAATTATAATAATTTAGAAAATTTTACAATATAAAAATATTATAATTCAAAACTTACGATAACAAATGATAATGAAAATTACAATTTCTATTTAAAAATAAAATTAAAAATTACCTTGTTAGATCTTTATTTAAGAAAATTATACAAAACTTTTATAAAACAAAAGAAAATATTATATTATTAAAAATTTATAATTCAAAACATTGATAAAAAATTATGAGGTAAATTACAACTTAAAAATCGCAATAAATTAACGTGCTCCAACAAAATTATGCAAAAAAAATTATAAAAAAAACTAAGAAATAAAGACAATTTCCATTTAGAAAAAAATAACCAAAAAAACTATAAAAAATGTCGGATAAATTTCAAAGGGTTAAGAGTTATAGTTTTGGCTACATGGTATTGGTGACGTGTGGTATTGGGCCTGTGATATTAAGGAGATTCTACATGATATTATGTTAGAGTTGAGTGGTGCAAGCTCACTTAGACCCAAAAGAAACTAGAATGTTGGCTTGGTTGGTTGTCTTAAAGTAAAAGGTAATAATAGATCTAGATCTATTATTATCTAGTTTTTTCCCAATTAGAAATTCCAAAACAATCCAATGTTTGTATATCTGAAATTATATTATTCTTTTATAGTATGGTTTTTAATCCAAACAAGTGGTATCAAAACTCCAAGTTCATATTAGGGCCTAATTTTAACTTTATTTAATCAAATTCTCACCAAGTCTATTCAATCAACCAAGTTATAGGAGAGTCTCATCAAAGGAGGCACAACCAGTTGATTACCCCGCCCGCCCGCTCCTTTGGTCTAGCCGTTGTGAGCGGAGACTTCACGGACAACTGGGTGTACTGGGTTGACCCTCTCATCGAAGGCGACCTTGTAGGTCTCGTCTACGGTGGCATATTCAATGGCGACGAGTCTCACATCGTCGTGCCGGTTTCAGAATTCCGAGGTAATAGCAAACAAAAATGTAATAAGATTAAAATGAATGGGATGACATGGATGGTGAAGACAACTCGCACATTCAATCGTTTCTCTTTCGCAATTGTTTGTTTGAATTAGAATAGGTGTTGCGCTGAGAATTCGCCTCTACAGCGGATTGTAGTCTTCTTGTGTATTCTAGAATGTCTTGTATTACACGAAATCAGCTTTTTTTTAGTGGAAGCTCTAAAGTGAGTGGTTACTCATAAATATATTTACTTATAACATAGTTATCAAGTTTGAAGATAGATGTTTAAGTAATAAAATATTAATTAAAATTTTAGAAATTTAACTAGCCATGTGGTTAATTCCATTCCAGGACCAATGTTTAATTAATAAAATATTATTTAAAATCTTAGAAGTTTAATCAGCCATGTGATTTATTTATTCAATAGCAGAGGATAAGAAACTCACTATTTCTACAAATAGATAATAGTGGAATGAAGTTTACATAAAAGGAAAAAGTATTTACATAAATATGTAGTAAGGTAAGAAAAAATAAAAGAAAATGGAAAATCATACTGGAATAAGAATGTTTCCCATTTTCTAATTTCTTTTTTGCTTTTAAAAGTCTAAAAACTTAGAAAATGTGAAAGGGACGCTAAGAAAATACGAAAGAAAATCATAGTGGAATAAGAAAGCTTACCATTTTCTAATTTCATTTTTTTGCTTTCAAAGGCCTAAAAAACTTAGAAAATAGAAAATGAAAGAATATGTATGTTAATTTGTAATAGATTGCTAATTTAAAAAAGAGTGATTATTTTTTGGATTTTATATATTTTTTTAAATATGATTGAGTTAAACATTTTTTGAGTAGCTTGAGTTAAATATTTAAATGGTCTATGATTTCAACTGCCCTTTTCATATGATCGATAAGAAAAGATGTCAAATCAATAGGTGCGATGATAAGAATAGTATAAAAAAATAGTTTGAAATTTATCACAATGAAGATTGTTTGTAACCTACTACATTCTTATTATTCACATTTTCTATCATTCAACATTGTTACATTGTCGAACTCCCTCTTCACCTTATAAGTCACATGTTAAGGAACTTCATGGTGTAAAAGTCACATGTTCGAAACTATGTGGGAAAAAGGCCTTCCACACTAAGGTGAACCCACATCTCAAAAATATATTACACACTTCTTTGTATTCTTACCATAAATATGTTTTGTGCTCTATTTAAAGGTAAATAAAGGAATTGTTAAAATATGTATAAAACCAAAATTAAAAAACAAAACTTAAATAATACTACACCACTTATCAATAAAGTTTTCATCTTTAAATGTTAGTATTGAAGTGGTAAAGGCTCAAAACTTTATCTATTTTTGCAGATTTTATTATAAGACATGTATATTGTACTTTAAAACTTTAGTTTTCTTTTTCATAAATTCAAAATTAAAATAAAATTGAATCCATATATATGCTCTCTTCATGTACATGATACATCTATTATTATAACTAACCAGATTTCCATGGTAATGACATGGTTGTCCATGCATGCAACATTGAGTAATATATAAATTTAAAAGTAACTTAACTTGAAAACTTGATAATTTGTAAATGAAACAAATAAATCCATTATCATTACATTCATCAAAAGTAATGTAACATTGATAGAATATAACATTAAATCCACATCATGAATTTAAAAGCCAATGAAAACATTGTCATATACACAAGTTCAAATTATTGTACTTGTATTCCAAATTGTTCTAGTTATACATTTTTCTCTTTTACAAAATGCGCCCATGGCCCATGGTATTCCCAACATAGATAATGGAAGGTCGCGCCTATAAATTAAATAATGGAGAAATGACATCATGACTAATTTATAAATTTGGTCTATATGTCACCCTCGCCACACTTGGCACTCCCAAGTGAATTTCGAACTTGATATTGCTGCAAAAATTAAATAACCAGTTAGTTGTAAAATCCAAAATGCATACAATCAAATCCATTAATTCATGATAATATTTTGATCAACTACTCATTCTCACCATGAAGATCTAAAGCAATGGAAAAGATTTTCCTTCCTCGACAGATGCTGGAGCACTTGGTGATGGATGTAAGCATGGTTCATGGGTGGTGGATAAAGGCATGGTGGAAGTGAAATAGGAAATAGGTAGTGGGTGTGGGAGGTGATACACCCCCATCGGTTGTGCGATAGTGGGAATCACCCTAGGGCGAGGGATCACCCTGGGGGGAAATTGGAATGTCAAGGGTGGATGAATAAATCGTAGGGGTGGGAATTGAGAGGAATTTGGGGAGGTGGTTATAGGCATGGGAGAATTTATGATGGAGAAAGGTGGTCGATGTGGGCGACAATACATCTCCATTAGTTGTACAATAGGAGAAAACACCCTCGGGGAGAAAATTGGGATGCTAATGACTAGAGCAGTGTTCAAAATTTTTCACCAACATGCTCATCAAATAATTGAATTCAACAAACTGGAACATTGTGAGATGTGGTTCCCTCAACTGTAACAATAAAAAACTTCATATAGTTATGAAAATGCATCGAAAATGATAATATATCATATTTCACATAAAACAATGCATGCCATCAAATTTCCATACCATTTTTCTGTATAATAGAATGTTGCACTGACTCAGGCATGTGGCCCACACTTCTTTGGTGTTGAGAAAATAACAACTCCAGTTGCTCATCCATGTTTCTTTTTTTTGCACGAACTCGTCCAACCTTTTCAAAATGTGGTTTATCTTTCCCCAATTTTGACTTGCACCCACATTGCTTTTTCTTATTGACTGGGCTCAAGAAATTATGTTTTCTTTTAGTAGTGATCTTTGATGGAGTTTTAGTATTGAAAAACATTCTATTGTATTCTTGACATGCTTTGTCTACCAAACTGTTCAATGCATTTGCTTGCTCCAAATTTGTAGGTATTATGGATCTCAATTTCTCATGAGTTGATGAGTTAACACGTTTCATCTCATCATCTTCAAATAATGCACTATCTAGTCATACATTGGTCGATTCAACATTATTAATGCTTGTTTCATTATAATAATTTATATTTGGAGGACAATCAAAGCATGGCGAAAGCTCTGTTTGGATTTCTAAGCCCAATATAGGTGTTTCATTCAAATCAAATAAAATTGTAGGCCTTTCTGTAGTAGGATTAGTGACACTAGGTAGTACATTTTCACCCAAACTAATGTTACTCACCAACATCTCAACTTTCAATACATGTTTACAAACATTTCCATTCAAGGCCCAATTGCAATTACAGAAGTGTAGATTGAAACACCTTTATATATGACATTGTACCAAATATCACGTGTATCCTTATTTTAGCTACGAACCCAATAACCATTGTTACTCTTTTCATCAGGCACACAATCTTCATTTTGGATTTGGCTAGCTCTACACTTGGATGAATTTAATTGCTCCTCAATTTTTCTAGGCCGTACAAAACCAGCTTCTTTTAAACGTTGCATATGATTATAATATAATACAACCTTTGTCAACAACACATATATTAACCAATCGACACGTCTATGACATGCATTATTCTTTTCACTTAGATACCTTTCTTTGATATGCCGATGATATGATTCAATGGCATTATTTGTATCGTGATTGGAATGTGAAAAATTTCTGCATGCTTTCGCCCACATATCTGTAGAAAGAAATTTATTAGCTATGAATTAATAATACATATGACATGAAAAATAGAATCATTAAAGCCACTTACAAGAAACTTACATATTTTGTTGTTGACTAACCAAGTTGTTTTAAAATATTCCAAAAACCTTGGTTGGTCACTGAACTTTCAAAGAATCTTTCAATTTTCTTTTTTACATATTCATCATCTTCACATGTGTGCATGATTTCTCCTAAAGAACAAAAAATGTAGATTTGGTTTTCCCTTCCTTGGGACTTTATTTCCAACATATGCACGACAAACATGCCACACATAATAATATTTTACACTTGATTGAAGACCTGGAATATCACAATTTATTAGAGGGAATATACATTAATATTTTTATGTCTCTTCTAAAAGAATAAACACATCACCTTAACACTTCTATTTCAGCAGTAGCATCATCTGTGATGAAGGCTTGAACATGCCAATCTGGTCGCTCTTTCTTTCCAATGGCAAAGAGAGTTGACATCCATTTAGAAATCTCAGCTATAATATTGCGTGATGATATCACCCAAGCTACTGGAACCCCATTGTGATGTTTGTCGAAAACCATTAAGGTGTACAGTTGATACTACATTACAAACAATGTACATAATTATATTTATATAAGTTACATGCATTAAAATGAGGTTGAATAAATAAATGAAATTTAGGATATATTTGTACTCACCCCGTAATTATTTGTACTAAATGTTGAATCAATTGAGATTATATTATTGTGAGAATATTTTAGCATCATTGAGTGCATCCACTTTGTTTGTATGCTTATAACAAAAGGAATGTTTTCAACAAGATCTTGTTTCTGGTAGAAGAAAAAGCTCTCAGAGTGTTCCTTATACCAACATTCTACACTGTTTGGATCACTTTGATTTTTAACATACTCTAGCCTTATGGTATCATTGTAAATGCTTAATATATCTTGTCTTGTCATATATGTATCTCGAGATATCCCTGTGTATAACTCACCACATTCATCCTTCACATCAGAGACGAACTTGCCCCATATCATTGTAACATTAAAACCTCTTTGGATTAAATGTTGGACAATAGATCGCATATCCCTTGTTAAATGTGGTGCATAACTGAATCTCATAGGCCTGCCGATTGCATCTTTTCCATGACAAACAACATTGGATTTACCAATATGCCTACATGCAGTGTATATTATTACAGCATCTTCTGGTCTAAGTTGAAGTCGTCATACAATGAAGTGACATTGGCAACCAGCTTTAATACTTTCTTGTTCACTGCTTTTTTTTTTTTTTTTTTGAGGATGCACTCATAATTTGGTTTTTGTAGTCCGAACCATATGCACACCAATACCTACATATAAATTTTTTACAACAAATTAGATATTACATATATGCATATTGTAAAAAATTATACATATATTGATAAATATATAAAGACTCACATAGCATACTCCAGATATGTTGAACAATAAGTTTGTTTGATATCCTCTACTTTTTTACTTCGATGAGTATAAAGATTAAATTGAGTGGGTGCAGATTCACTCAATTCCTCTCCTCTTATAAAATCATCAAGTCGACAATATGGAATAACTGCAACTTGGTCCCCATCAACATTTGTCCATGTTAAGTCTTCTGCTGAAAATTCAATCATATCCTCTGGGTCTTCAACTTCCAACCCATTAATCCTCTCCCACTTACACATTCTTAAAATATATGTACACATTCCATTGAAAACGATTTGGTTTGAGTAATAGTTATGGTCTTGATTAATGCATATCACTGAGCATTGAAATCACATTTTTAGGTAAATATTTTGTACTTTTTAGATTAACAACTTTGGAAAAAGTAACAATTGGGTCATTAATCAACTTAGATATTTCTCACAAATTTAGACTAACCATGTATGACATATGATGTCTTTGTAGAGGTGGTGTCACCAACTTAGTGTCATGGGGTGACTTGTGATGAGTGGTAGAGGGAAAATGTGATTTTGATGCCTCCCTTCACATAACCTACATGGAAACCTAACTTTACCCTTTTTCATGGAAACTTTAGAATCACTAATCAATGGATCAACCATAAGTTGATGAGAATATTTAGACCACACTTCTAAGACTCCATGTATACTAGAAAAATCCTTAAGAAGGTGCGCACTCTTACAAAGATTGCAAAGGCATTTGGGGTTGTGTTGCATGTTGGAGGGTTCCACAACATTACTAACACTCACGACCGTGGTTGGTTTGTTGGACCCTTTTTTTATGGGTACAACACTGCTCATGGTGATTTCCTTGAAACACTAAGCAAAAAATCCTAGAAATTGGGTTCCCATCCTGCTCGCTAGATGGTGTGACTGGGTACCAGTGTCGTAGCTCTTCTAAGTCAATGAAAGTGGAAACCATTTGATTAGGCATTTTACACAACGCACATGTTGGTCTTGTCCATGGAGAATGGTTGTGGGTGACTAAGGGTTCCCCGATTGGTCGTTTTTCAGCTAACAAAAAGAGGATGGATCTACTCGACACATCTTCCTGAGTTGTCGAGTTGTTCATGGATTCGTTGTTTGAGCCATCTTCTTGGGAGAGGCGAACTATGGTCGATCACATACAAGCTAGCATTACATGGAATCTAAGGACATAGTGACAATCCAAGACTTCAATGTGTCTATAAGGACCGTCTTGCAAACTAAGCACACTGGGACATTTTGGTAGAGATCAACAAGGGTTGAAGGGCGTCCATCATATTCTCTAAGCGTGATGTCTAATGGCTTTAGTTCGAGAGACCCTAACTTCTACTAGATGTTCTTTGACATGATGCATGTGGATGCACCATCGTCAATTATACATCAGTGGATGGTGATGTTTTGAACTGACACTATTATCTGAAAGGCGACCATTAAAGGAAGCCAAGGGGTGGATTTGTCTAAATCAAAATCTATTAGGTGCGAATCAGCGAGGTCAATAGCGCCTAACGCAGAAAGTAAGACTTTCCTTTACTTTGGGCATAATTCTAATACCTCCAAAGCTGACATGGTAACAAGAGATTGAGCTAGATCATCCATGATGCTATAGTTATGGGCCGCTTTGGAATGGTTTCCTGCTCGCCTAGTGGGTCCCTCGACCATATTTGGAAAAGGTTCAATAGGCATATTTGATATGGTCAAAGGTGTTGTTGGTGCACTTGTACTAGCCCCTGACGAGTTGGTGTTTAGTGGTGTATCATAATTTCGGTTCCGTGTCTGAAAAACAAAAAAAAAAACAAAAAAAACTTCGCCATTAATGTAGATTTCATGGCTATTCTTTCCAAAATCGTCGGGAGTTTGTTGTTGAGTGGTAATTGTCCCTTGGTGGGGGAAAGGCTCCTCCATAATTGATGTTTGTTAAGAGGATCCCCCTTGTCCTCAGTTAGCTTGAATATTCTTTAGCTCAAGGAGGTCGGGACAATGATGAGTGTAATGGTCGTACTCACCACACATATTAAACAAGAGTGGTTTGTCCAAAGATTTGCCCTCTTGTTTTGCCTTTGGGGATTACTTCGTTCTTGGTTTTTATTTCGGTTGGAGTTTCCTCCAGCCTGAGATTGCAAAGGACGTTCTTGATTGTTGCCCCCCTGTCTAGGATTTCCTTTAGGCTTGTTTTTTCCTTTTTTCATAGTTGCATTAGGAGGATAATTTGGATTCTCCTATTTGTATGGTTGGCACGGTTGAACTTCGGAAGGTTTCACAAAGTTCACCTATGCATTATTCTGCATAGTTGGGTTGTGTTGGGGAATGGGCATATTGTGGTCCTTGTCCCTGGTTTATAAATGGATGTTGGGGGGGAGCTCTTCCATCAGCATGTCTAGCTACCCACTGGGTCCCCTGCGACGGAGGATACAAACCCCCCTGTTGATTGAGATACGATGACGCCCTATTAGTCACATTTTTCGAAGGTGCATAATGACTTTGATAGCCAGGTTCCGATATGTCTTGGGTAGAATCATATGTGTAACCGGGGTATGGAATGCTGCTGTTTAGGTGATTTTGGGTCAATAACCCAATCAAACCATCTGCGGAGTTCGACATGCCTAGAAATTCTTTGTAAGTTTACAGGTGCAGGGCATTAGGCAAGATATTGTAAATATATCCTGACTGCGTATAGATCAGCTCGAGTTGTTGGGCCTCACTGATAGCGCCCTCTTCGAATATGGTCTTTTGTTGCGCCACATCCTTCGAAATCTCTGTGGTGAGAGTTTTCAAGAACATGTATAACAAAACTCGATCGTTGAGTTTGGCTTTGCACAAACTACAACGCCTCCACCATTCGTGGAGATGGTCTGAGATATGGACAGCGAGTGTTTACCACAAGTGGGTCAATAATTCCATTCCAAAATCTTGGTGCATGGGTAACTAAAAATAGGTCAGGAATGCAGTAGCAAGGGCGCTAAAGGTTCCATGTGTAGCATATGGATACTCAACATACCATTTTGCAGCTATTCCGGTTATAGTGCATTGAAATAGTCTTAATCGAATAATATCATCAATGATGTTGTTCGACAAATACAAAATCTCATGGCGGGTAACTAAAAAAATAGGTCGTGAATGCGTAGTGGGTGATGCATGAAGGTTCCATGTGTAGCATATGGATACTCAACATACCATTTTGCAGCTATTCCGGTTATAGTGCATTGAAATAGTCTTAATCGAATAATATCATCAATGATGTTGTTCGACAAATAGCATAGGTGGAAAGTCATAATATTCTTTTCGAAGTCTTCTGCTTGCTTCCCTTCGAACTATGGAATGTCCAAAGGGAGCTTCGTGGGCATGGGAATCCATGTAGGGTTGTGAGCAATGCGATCGTTTGTCAACTTAGTTAAATTTGGTAAATTTAACAAAGCTAAGAAAGGTGACTGAGAGTTTGTAGCCATTTCCCTTTGTGAAAACACAGTGTTCTGGTTAGGTATAGGGTTTGTCTGTGACATGCCTTGCTGTGAGTTCACCTGACTTCCTGAATGAATAGCACTCCTTTATCCCCTAAGGATTGTGGGAGGAGTGGTATGCGGTGACCTTGTGGGAGTGTTCACAGGTGTGGTGTTGGGTGACCGACGAGGGTTTCCAACTAATGATGCCCTAATAAAGGATGAACCAATAGAGATGGCAGTGCTCCGTCTTTGATGCCTAAATTGCAAAAGACTTGGAACCCCTCCCAGTAGTGGGGGGAGGTCCAAAAGGCATCTAGATCGACAAGGTCCTATTAGATCCATTTTGGCATCATCTAAGTATGTTTTTGGAAAATTTTGAGAAGATAGAGATTACAATCAAACAAAAAATCCGATCGCATACATAAAACAAAGCGAAAATAACAAATAAATTTTCTCCTTAGATTAATCCTATGTGACTACTGAATAAAAAAATATGGTTTTTTAATCGTCCTCACATGCTCAAATGTAACTGGGCCTTGAGAAGATATCTTGCAAACGCTGGGGCAACATCTCGAAAGAGCTAGCGACGCCTCCAGTCAACCGAAGAAAATCAACCAAGGTAAGGGTAGAGGATCTAATGCTTGCCTGCGCCGTCACCTATAAGGACGAATGCCCTAATTTTGGTCACTAAGTACAATTGTCTCACGTGAGCGTTCGAGTCTTAGACTTCTTGGTAATTCAACTACCAGTATAGAGTATTAAACGAGTCAAGTAGCCCCGAATAATACCGCACGCACTGGCCTAAGCCTAACCCCCTCTAAATCGAGTCTTTGCTGCGTTCGAGTTTTCTTTGCCGTCGGAGGATAGACAAATTTAAAAGTTCCCTAAATGGTCAGCTTCTATGTTTCAAGATGTAAACTGACCAAGGCAGCTTATTGGATGCCTACCCCCTTGGTCCTAACTTAAGCTATAACTTCTCTTGTGGCCCATGTGGAGAGAGTCTAATGCGTTTTGTTAAGTGAGATTTAGGTGGCTTTGATTCAGTTAAGGTGTGGTGTGAATGTGTTTGAAAAAGAGGTGAACAAGCAAATAGTTTGAACATGTGGATATGCGGTGATCCTTTTCAATATCCCGTATTTAAACTAGGTTTGGTTGTTCCTTACTCAAAAGTAAAACACATGTAGATGTGGACTACTTACAATGCTTCTTAGTTAATTTAATTGATCAACTATAGGGATATGGTGAATTATCAATAGAGAGTGTTCATATGCTTGCCTAGGATCACCCGTGGGTGCAAAGGTAGCAAAGATTACTTGCTCTTCTAAAGATAATTCGATCCTTGTCTCTAATCTTAGTGTCAAAAATTGAACTAATATTAATGACTTTCAACTAAAAAAATGAAAAGAAAATATTTGCTTATGGTGTGCCTTTGTGAAACTATAGTAAGAATAGGACGAAGGCCCTAGCTCGCTGAAGCTTCGTGTGTGAAATAAAGTGAACAATCACAATGTTGTAAGATACGGATATACGATACACTATGTTTGGTTGTTCCTTTCACCAAATAAACAATGTGTGGATAATGGGACACTTACAACTTATCCTCTTTAAACTAAAAGTTTGCTCTAGAGGGAGATTGTAAAATATCTTTCATTAAAATATCTATAGGAATTTTTGTTTTTTTTAAACAGGATGGCATTTTTTGTAAGGTTCTAATTTTTTTTTAATGAGGAATAACATATTCTCTTCTTTTTTTCATTATTCAAACACATTTTCTTAACTTACAAAATTTTATTAGGTATAGACAAATCTAACCATATATCGACATTTATTAAAAAAAATTGAGTCTATTCAATTAACATAAAATAAGTTAAAATAAATTTGGACATTAGGTAGTCCACCTCCACCTCTCTCTGACCTAAAGGAAAATTGCTAGTACTCAACCAACCCTCACTATAGACTAACGTTATTCCAAAACATCAGCATATCTACTTACCATACTTCAACCTAGATGGGGAGGATAAGAATTAATTGGGGAAACCACCCAAACTAAACTCAATTGTATATATATATAGTTTGGTTACATGTTGTTTAGAAAGAAAAAAAATAGTATATTGTAAATAATAATATGTAATTTCATTGTTTTGTGTCTATTTTGGAATAGGTATACATAATTTTAATTTAATTATCAATAATTATTATGTTGATGGTAGGGATTTAACCTATGCATAATATTTTAGAATATATGTAACAATAATAGTCATAGATTAAATGTTTAAATTTATCTCAAAAGTAATTGTGCCATTTTTATTCTTTTAATTAAATTAATTAATAAAAAAGTATCAAGCATGCACTATGGTTTTTTACAATGGTTTTCGCTTATTGTATTATAACAAAGCTTATTACAAATTAAAATTTTCAACAATAAAATGTGAACAAATATCTGTAAAAATTTTCAACAATAAAATGTGAACAAATATCTGTAATTAAAAATTTTGTGATATATATTTTTTTCTTATATATTTTCCTAATTAAAATGAAAATTAATAAAATTTTAAATCCTCGAGTGAATTGCAATAAAATTGCCCACTATTAAAAAAAAAATTGAGATGATTAAATTATACTTTTGTTAGACAAATCATTTTTGGAAAAATTTAGAAAGCTAATTCAATAGTATTTTAATGTACTTATATATATTATTATACATTAATAAAACATTTATTAATAATATATTGTTGAATTTGTTTCCAATTTTATATTATACAATTTTAATGAATCACTCATTCACCGATTACTTCAAAAATTAGTCCCTATCAAGAAACTGAGAAACTAAGGCGATTAAAGTATATTTCAATTACTCAATCACTTGATTACTTCAAGTGAATCGCAGTAAAATTGCCCACTATCAAAAAATTTCAACTCTTAAAAAATTAAGATGATTAAATTATATTTCAATTACTCAATCAGTTACTTGATTACTAAAAAAATGGTTGCTATTAAAACTTTTAATTCTCTCACAAAAAGTAAGACACAAATGACATGTATAAGTTCCGAAATTTCCAACGCCAAACTTAATGAAAATGGTAAATACTTAGTACGTGCATTCCTACCATAACTTTGAAGAGAAATAAATCATGTGGTAATGAATTATTTCACAATAAAATCTACCCAAACTTACACTGAGTCTTGATGTGTTTTTATATTGTTCGTATTGAGTGTTAATGGCTGCATAATGGAGCCTCGCAGATTAGAGTTTGGACAATTAAACAGTAAAATAAAATAAAATACAAGAATTAAAAAAAAATATATATATATATATATATATATATATATATATATAAACTTACCAATATGATGAATTACTTGATTATTAAAAAAAATGGTTGCTACTAAAACTTTTAATTCTCTCACAAAAAGTGAGACACAAATGACATGTATAATTTCCAACGCCAAACTTATAGGAAATGAAAATGGTAAATACGTAGTACGTGCATTCCTCCCATAACTTTGAAGAGAAATAAATCATGTGGTAATGAATTATTTCACAGTAAAATCTACGCAAACTTACACTGAGTTTTGATGTGTTTTTATATTGTTCCTATTGAGTGTTAATGGCTGCATAATGAAGCGTCGCAGATCAAAGTTTGGACAAATAGACAATGAAATAAAATAAAAAACAGAAATTATATATATATATACCAACATGATGAACTAAACACTGCGTTGGCTGACCATGTCCAAGAATTAACAGCCCTCGAAATTTAACTGTTCTAAAGATTGCAAAGAGTTAAGCGGATTGCAAAGAGTTGATGGATTTCTTTAGCCATTTCAAAGAGTTGATGGATTTCTTTCGCCATTTCTATGTCACAGCTCTGTGGGCATTTGCAGGTGGCCCGATTCAGGATCCTCAGGGTGGATCTGGCGCAAGTTAACATATCCCTCTGGTCTGGCAGTGATTGCAACATCCTTCTTATCTCACTAAAAGCCCGCGAAATTTAACTGCACCGGATGGAGGGTTAATGGCGCACTTGAGATCAGCAAATGAGAGTTAATGGCCGCAGAAGACTCGAAACTGTAAGTGAAAAGAACAGCTAAGGATGACTTGGGCATGAAACCCCAATATAGTTACTAGAAGTTATTCAAAATATATTTACCATGTCATCTTTTTTTTTTTTTACCAACCCTTTATAAATAGAAATGTTCATAAATCATAATAAACTTCAAAATTTTATTTTTTTTACCAACCCTTTATAAATAGAAATGTTAATATCATTCAAAATTCAAAATCATAATAAACTTCAAAATTTATTTATTTATAAATAGAAATGTTAATATCATTCAAAATTCAAAATCATAATAAACTTCAAAATTTATTTATAAGGAGCATGAGACCTATTGCTTGAAAATAAATCACTATGTGCTTTTGAAAAGAACTCCAAAAAACTGGAAAGAGAACAAAATATTAGGAGAGAAACAAAAAAAAGAGAACAACAAAAACCAAAAAAACACTGCTATGCCCACATTTCTCGGAGTGAATAGAAAGACTTCATTGATCATCCTCCTTAATGGAGGAAATCATCTCACTTCCAACACACCATGACTAAGCCAATAAAAACCCCACTAATAACCAAGTTACAAACCCAACAAGTCCCACACATTACCATCCATTGAATTCGAAAATACTGGACTAAGCCAATAAAACCCACTAATAACCAAGTTAACCCAACAAGACCCACACATTACCATCCATTAAATTTAAAATACATTGAATTACCATCCATTGAATTTAAAATACATTGAATTTGAAAATACTAGACTAAAGTGGTCAAAATTAACTAGGAAAGGAATACCTTTACGAAACTACGAGCGTAGGACCAACCCAAAAAGCTAGCCCGGATTCATGTTCTGAAATAGAGATTGAAAAAATATATTGTTATGTGGTATTTTTTTAGAAAATAATTAAGTAGGGACTTTTTTTTGAGTGCAATCATATTTGCAACAAAAGCATCCTTCATTCAATTTAGTGATGTGCTCCATTGGCGAGAACAGTTAAATACATTGTGAGATAGATATATTTTCTACGACACTATGGGTTATTGTGTTGCCAAGAATGGTGCCTCAAGTTGTGATAATGGACGGAAGCTACAATCAATTCATGGGTACTTTGCCCGGTAGCTTGGATTCACTGAATGAGATAAAAGGTTGAATATTTGAGAAAATCAGTCCTCTAAAAGCGCGTGTTCAATGACTTTTTCTTATGGAACCAACTTACCAACCTCAATTATTCAAATAACAAATTTTCAAGGCTTATTCCTACAGATCTAGTGAAGCTACCAGTTCTTACATATTTGGATATAGGCTTCAGCTTCTTCGACGTTTACAACAACAAAAAAAAACCAGCTGAATTGGACAATCTATTGAAATAACAACTAAAAATCCAAAAGAGGTTCTTCCAGTTAGCGTTTGATATGTTACCACCCTATCGAATTCACCCGATTTTTTGGAATTCGACTATGTTAGTTGCAATATTTTTTATCAAACCCTTTGAAGTTCACCCGAGGTTTTGGAGTTCCACTGTGCCAATTTCCCCAGTTTCGGCCCAATGCTTTATGCCTTTGCGGGATATTACAGTATAGAATCCCCATAACAATGAATCCTTCTGTGAGCTACGTATAACTATACGCTATCGGCGAAGTCCTAGGATGGGCAACGCTGCCACATCTTCCTAGGCATTTTATAGCTAGCTACCCGCCCACTCACATTTATTCAAGTTCAGCCTTCTAAGAAACGGAAAAATAAAGAACTTTCGACCAAGAGCTATTAGCGGAAGCTAGTAAATATGAGCATAAAACGAGAAGCTAACTTTGACTGGATCAATCAGTGGAAGCTATCATTTATTATATGTTCTGTAAATATCAACTGGAAAACCATGCAGACAAATATACATCATATTCAGTGGCTTTTTTCCTAGTCTTTCGATAAAAATGTAGACATGGGTAGATAAACACACATACCATTTTTATTCTCTTTTGAATTCTACCCATTTCATATTTAGCTTTAAAAATGTAGACATGGTTACATAAACACACATACCATTTTTATTCTCTTTTCAATTCTGCCCATTCCATACGTAGCTCCATACTGTACCATTTCCAATATCTTTGCTTGCACCAACTGTAGGGAGATAGTAAACATCTATTAGAGAAAAAGGCCAAGAGAACATCTAATTTTCCTACAAGAAATACTCAAGTTGTCTTTACCTGGTTCTCAAAAGTGCCTGGTACAAACCTCCATGGGGCCATGATTTTCAGAAATGGAACCCTGAAAAAGTAATATTATCTGAAACGCTGCTGATTCAAATGATAAATAGGGCTGAAATGAAAGCCCGTGGTAGCGACTCGAGATATAAGGAGACCAGAGTCGCCCGTAGGGTTTCATCAGTCTTACGAGTGAGACCTAGTACCGTGAAAACTCGCAGGTGTTCCCTTTACGCCACTGCCGTATCGCACAGTCAATGTACTTCAAATAGGTCACGTGTTGGATATGGCGTGATCTGGTGACCTTCAGCGATTATTTTGCCACGATAGGTTTTAACAATCCATCACACGCGTGACGCAACACTTATCCCTAATTACACCTGACGCGGCAGATGGAGTGAATCGCTTCCTGACTACCGTATGTCAGTTTTCCCTGTCAGATTGCGGTAACAATGATTATATTGATTGAAAAATATTTAAAAAATTTCAAACATTAAAGAAAGTTAATTTACACCTTTCTTTTCTGGTCAGACCAGCGATTTGGTAAATCCATCCGTATTATTATTGGGAGGCTGGCGACGCGTGCTCGAAATTCGAAAGAGTGGTTGAATTTACCAATGAGCGTATTCTTTCAATTTGATGGTTCAATTTAATTTTTATTTCTCTGACATGGTAAATCACATGAAATCCTGGATCATTATTGCGAGGCCGGTTGGGTTCTCGAAATTTGAAAAGGTTGTTGAAATTCCCTATGAGGTACTCTATCTCTTTGACGATTTTATTTAAACGATTTTGGTTTTAAATTTGGTTCGAAAATGTCAAATTTTAACTTTCAATTGAAGTGTTTTATAAGTATTAAATTTATTTGTATATTTTAAATAATTAGCATACTGCGAAGTGGGGAAAGAAACTTCCAATAATTACATTATTTAAAAATTAGAGGATTTGTTTTTTTGGAAAAATGATACTTCAAAAATAATTTTAATGAGGTTAAATGTGTGTACATAAAATTGAAGGATATATGAGTTCTTGAGTTATTTGTTTTTAGCTAAGTCAATCTTTTTTAATGGTGTTTTTAGAATTTTCTAATGTTTAATGGAGTATAAGGAAATAGAACACTATCTTGACATTTTCATGAATCATTATTACAATTCAAATAAAGATACAAATCATTGATTCAATTGATTCATATGAGCACCAAGCACGCACCTTATGTGTGAGCAAAGAAATTATTCAAAGATAAAAATATAAGTGTGCATTTTTAGGATGAGAATTTAACCTTGAAACTTGGTGGTAGTTTGCTACCTAAAAATAGAAGTGAAGGCCTACACATCAACTCTATCTCTAAAATCACAATTCTCGTCTTTACCCTTGACCTTGGTCTATTTCCCCTCATTTCCATACCTTGCATAAATATAAACCCATAAATAACAAAATTGAGGCTTCCAAATGTTGATGCTTCAAAATGTTTTAAATGGGGATTCATTTCTTGCTATTAATCACATGTGTGTTGTTTTTATGAATGCTACTCTAGTAGGTGGTTTTGTCAGTGATGCCTTCTTACTTCCAACTTGCAAATTGCAATACCCAACAATGACAAATAGGTTGTAGGTAGATAGGTCACACTGAATTCACATTAAATAATTAGATAAACATGTGGCCATTTAAAGCTCTTGATTTGTGAAATTTGACCCATCAATCCATCAATTTCCATTCAATGCTCCATGGCATGCAAAACATGGCCATGACCATGAAGGATTACATCAACATCCAAATAAAGAACTCAATAATGAAATAGTATGTGTGATAAACATTTTTTACTCTAGTAAATGATTGTTGAACTACCAAAGATTCAAAAAAGAGAGGCAAACAACTTCCTTTCCTACAAACGCACACTATGGAGGGTGCAAAGGCATCCATGGGGTGAATTCATAACACATAATCAACTTGACAATAAGGATGGATGTGGTTTGGAATGTTTGAGACAATAGAGGAAGCGACCTTGTTTTATGACAAAAACACTTAGAAGGCGAGGGGAGCTCGTACCTTTCTCAACATTTTTTTTGCACATGGTGGTAGAGACGCCCTCACAAGAACTCAAAACCATGTCAACCTCCTTGCTTTCAACTTCATAACCCCTTAACTGGTCAAATAATGTTACATCAATATATAGTAAAATAAACAACAAATTGGTTTTAAAAACATTTCAGCTATCTCCAAAACACATTAATTTGCAAAGGTGTGTATTGGATGGGTACATAATTAAAGGGTGATTTTGTTTGGCCCATGAATGGTAAGATAGGTGGATGCTTTGATAGATGGTGGTTGGGCACAAAGTGGATTCCAAGTGGTTATGAATAGATGACGAAGCTTTGAATAAAATCACCCCCCTTATAAAATGCATTTAGCATAATTAATTTTGCTAATTTAATGTTATTCATGTTTTTTAAAAATAATAATAATAAATCCAACATCCGAAGTATTTTTACATATTGTCTTTATAGCAAAAAACTTCATATAACTCTTATGTAACTGTCACATCCCCAAAACAAAAACAAAAAAAACTCTTGTTCTTTGGTATTCATCACTCATTAGAGTTGAAAAGACCTCCACAATCCTCTTCCGTCGAGGCATATTTTCCTTATATACACCCTACAGGTTTATTCACCATTGTGATCCTACTATTCCTCCTATAGGTGTATTACTTATGATAATGCCAAATCCTTTGACACTTACAAATATTTGAAGTATTCTTAATTAGTGATCCCCCCTCGTTACATTATAGACTCACTTTACACTGTAAGTATAATATGATTAATTGAAGTCATATAATTTGTAACCCCTCCCCTTTACTATACTAGCACTTATCATGCAGGGGGTAAATCTCTTGTTTGATTTCCTTTCTAAATTATAGTGTTGGGTTGTAGGCGTAATTTATTATGGCGCTCCCACTTGACTATAATTCCCCATTTAATTTTTGTTTGGCATACCTTCCACTCCTATCGTGGAGTTATGGCAGCCTTCGACCTGCCAACACTACCCATCCATGGATCACCAACTATACATGGTCCATGTGTCATCTTGTGTCTTCACGTGATTGCTCTGGTCTCGAGGTGAGCCATGGTGAATGGCTGAGATCGATGTGGGGTTGATCGACGACCCTTATGTTATGTTCCAAACCCTAAGGCATTTAAAATTGTTTGCTTTCTCATTTGTTCTATTTTGAATGTTGAGGTTTTGGACGGATATGGCAGAGGGCTTCTAGACTAGTTCAGAGTCTAAGCAGCCCTGTATCCTCTTGTTATCTTGTCGAACTTGTCATACCATACATTATCCTTTCGGTCTTACGCCAAGGGGTCACAGATTGCGTTCATGGCGGCGAGAGCGACTTAGCTTCATATGTAACGACTTCTTCGTCAAGTGATCACCTTTCATTTATGCATTTTGTGTTTGGCTGAGTACGAAATTCTATTTTACTAATAAAGGTTTATATTACCCTGCAGGTGCGCTCCCAAATGGTAGGGAAACTTTCCCTTCTTGAAATTTCTCTGAGGTTCTCAACGTGGGTTTTGCTAAACTCGAACCTAGATTTGCGACTTACACTCTGCCAAAGTAAGGGTTTCTCCTTTGCCCCTTTCAATTTTTTTTTTCACTCTAATTAATGTCTTTCTTAATGTGAATTTCAGGTTAGCACATTGATGTTAAAAACCCATGGTGAGGGTTTTCACAGTTCAACAAAATTCCTCCTCTGAGGCTTGGGCAATGCACCATTCCAGCAGTCACAACTTCAACCTTATTTTACTGGTAAGTATTTTTATAAAGGTGAGTCTGGTCTTTCTTTCTGCGCTTGACCATCCTCTCGCTTTCCTTTGAGCATGGTTGTGATACTAGCTCTTGTAGGGGTTTTGGTGTCATGTCCCCATTTTATTTTATTTTTTACTACATATGTTATGATTCTCTAGTCATTACCCCTTCTAATTATTATTTCTGTTATCGTGTGTTATGAAAGAGTCCTAATCATTTAACTCTTTAGTTGCACATTCCATAGGTTAATCTTACTAACCTATCTATGTATACATTACTCTATACATTATCCTTGTCATACCTTTACATTCCCTTATCTATATTTATATACATTGACCCTTTTTATTATTTAATCTATACTCTACCCTAACATTAATAATCTCATTATCTACCTCGGATGCAGGTGATTAGCATGTTTTGTACGTTAGTGCGTGGGTTGGCATGGTGGGTTGGCACATGGACATATAACACCGCCACCCAAACTCGTGCGATGTCATGCATTTACTCCCCTGCCATCTCCTTCAATGCTGCCTTAATGCAGCTCATTCTCCCACAACCGTCCGCTTGCATTTCGACCATGGCGCCTCCCACCAGTTTCATTTTTTATCCACCCTTGAGCTCGAGCTGCTCCATTGCTGCCGCAGAGCCCCGCTCTCGGATTGGCACTGGAAAGCGTTGTGCTCTGGCGTGTTGTATCGAACTGCTGCCTGGAATACATTAAACTCATAGCCCATTCTGTAACCTCAGGTTCAATTCGCCTATCATCAGTGCCTCGACTCTGCCTAACTGTGTTCCCCTGCTAGCTGAATCTCTTACCTTCACTACCCTACCCTACCATCGCATTTCCGACACCTGCAATGCCTTACCTGTTCGTCGCATCATGCCGCGGTTGCGCCAGCGTATGAGGTGCAGGAGAGGTACCAGTCGAGGGCATGTTGCTCGTTAGCCTTCTTCTTCCACCTCTGGTTCTACCTCCCAATATTTGGATTATCTCTCTGGCCACTATCCAGCCACCAGAAGTGGTCGTGGCTGTGGGTCTGGGCAGTCCCAATTTGATATGGACTCCCCCCACATCTCGGTCACCCCGCTCCCCACCCCTGTGCAGTCTCACACGGCTCAGCTTCGCTTCCCCTGTGCTCTCAGCCAATCCACCTTAATTGCCACAGTCACTATTGTGCTTCAAGAAGACTCCTCGGGTGTGGTCGTCGTGACTCCGGGTGTGACTCTGGAGAAAAACACTGAAGCCATGCACAACACCCCTCCTACTGACAGCCTAAAGCGCAAAGTGCCCTGCTACAGTGAAATTAAAGACATGAGCCACCAGGCTGGCCTAAGCGACACCAAGCATGGATGTTCCATTGGAAAAGAAGAACATCAGGTAGAGGAAGAAGACCCATACGAGTATGGCTGCCGCACAGTCGAAGAACAGCCTTCCAATTCTCATGATTCCTGAACAGGTCTACACTCATAGGTTTTTGTTTCACAATCGCTCGATTGGGCTCAATTCTTTGTGTTTTTGTTTAATCAATTTACAAAATCAGATTTTCGCCACAACGTCTATTAGCTGGTTTCCCCTGCGTGGGCGGCACATCTCTGTTTGTATGTTTTGGACTAGTGCTGTAGTTTTAGTTTCTGAAGTTTATCTGGTAACCCATCAGTTTTGTAACCGTAAGAATGTTGCAACTTTGGGCAAGATCTTTTGAGGCTAGGGCCCCTCTGTAACTTTTTTGTATCAATAATAGAAGTAGACAAATTCAGAAGAAAAAAATAAATAAATAAATAAATAAAAATAAATCTCATTATCTATGGTCCCATTGTATTAACCCTTCTATATCCCTATTCCTATATTAAACATGGATAGGGTCTACGAAGGTTTTAACACCCATTTTAATTATGTGCATGGTCTTCTATGGTTGGCAACGAAGATTTTAACCCTCATCACATAGTTCCATTGACCCTACCTGATGACTTGTCCTGCTCAGTAGTCTTCAAGTGGCAGAGATCACACGCTCTCACGTGGCCTTCACCCTTTTCGAGACCACAGATGGACGATGGAGATCACATGTGGATAGATCTACGGCTCTGAGCCTTTTTGAAAACCCTAAGGGTTTAACCTACCTTACTCTACCTCCCTTCGACATTTTCTCTATGCGCTTTGCGGGCGTCTGGCCTGAGGGAGCTATGCCTCCATAGATCGACCTGAAACTCGAATTTTCTAAGCCACTGTGGCTCGATTCCTCTTTGAAAATTGAACCTCCACTGTTAGCATGTTGGCTCGTGACCAAATTTGGTGTTGTGCAAAGCCTTTAATTGTGATTGACTCACAAGTAACGATTTCACTGCGTTTTATTACTCTCATGACTTCTTAGTCATATTGGTAATTGTCATATTGGTTTCTAATGTCCATTGGTTGGTTTTGCAGGGAAACCCCATAGCATTTCAGCTTGACACTCATCATTCCCTCAGGTAACCTGATTTGTTCAAGAATTACCTTTGTTTTAGTTATTTGTTTCCATTTTTTTTAATACCCATATGACGATGGGTTGATTTGTATTCACATGGAAGAGCCCTATGTCTCTAGTGCATAGGCATTTGGGTAAAGACCTCTTTCTTTCCTCACAACGTTTCGATGGAATGCATTTGAGTTCAACCTGGAATCCCTCCAACCCTATTCTTCTCATAAGAGGTAAGGGTTCTTCCTTTCGCCTTCTAGGTTCAACATTTACCCTCTGGTTCACTCTTCAATTTATGAGTTTAGCTATATATATTGTCTAGTATTTAAGTCATGGTTTGTGTATGCCTACCATACCCAAAATTTCTAGATTTTGCATTACGCATTTGAATTTGTAAATGGTTTGTTCGATTACGAGTCCCATTCCATAATTGGTCACTGGTTCGATTGTTGTGTCTTTGATTTTGTTGGTCAAGGTATTCAAATCCTCTGAGCTTTATCGAATTTATGCATTGTTTGATACATAACCTAGCATATGAATGGTGAACTAGAATTGAATTTTTTTGTTACAATTCGTGTTGGCATTTAAATGGTTCCGCTATACTAGACCATTCTGTCGTGATTAAATTTGAATTCTTTGTTATATGTATACGCTGACCATTCCAGAGAATAATCCCCTCGTTATTCTTTAGGTTATGGGTTTAATTATGTGATTAGAATATCTTGGGTCAACATCACTCTGTCCCATTCAATTCTCTATTTATTGGGAGTAATAATTATCTTGTTGGTTTATTCAATTGCTTGTGTTCCTCCATGAATTGTGATTCCTATGTTTAGTATAGTTTTGGGATTTACATCGTGCTATTGTTTTCTGTACATAGCGGTAATGGAAATCAAACTCTTCATGATAGCAATTAAATTTTCTCTACTTTTCTCATATGGTTTATGGGTTTATTAATTTCTCCATGTTCATAGTTTGAGAGCATCTAGGTATATGCATTAGAGCTTTAGTTTACTTCTGCATTACTCATATCCTTCCAAGTTAATACTCTATGGTATTACGCAGACACACTTCGCCGCCTGTTTCATTTACTACTGAGCAAGCATATATATATATATAAAGTTGTATGGAAAAATGGGGTTTTGCATCCTTGTACTATGCATGGTAGTTGCATAAGAAATTTTGGGTTGTTCTTTCCCTCCCCACTACTCAAGAAGAATGTGTAACCTTTGTGGGGGTTCTGCCCCTTAACATTTTCGTGTAGTCTCTTAACGCATATTTTATTTCTCATTTGAGGTTTGGCACAACCCCTTTGTTTCCCAGTTCTATTTCTCATTCTGGTTATTGTTGTGCATGTAATTTTGTTTTATAATTTTTCCCTTCTACATAGCATTTAAATTTATAATCTTAGTTTAATATGGGTTGTTGCCACCCAGGTTTAATCCTTGGCTCATATCCATACTTTTTTTGAAGGAGATGACATCCTATCACCCTTAGGTTAGTTTCAATACATTATGTTATTGTTAAATTCCACATTTATTATTTTCTTGTATACATTATGAAGGACCCCCTCACCTACAACATTGTGTGATTTGTATGCACAGGTGGAGAATTCAATGGCATGACATCGTGCTCGGGTAAGACATCTCTCTATCGTTTACACAGTAATATTTTTTATTTATTAGTCTATTTGATAATCTCTAATTCTCCCATTCATGTTCTCTTGCAGGTATGCTTTTTGAGTTTTTGTTGGTCTGTGTGACACTACAATTTCCCTCAGTGCCCACGCTTACCAATTGTATTCTTTCTCAGGTTGGTAGCATGTTGTCCTGCCATGGCTCTCCTCCTGGCACAAAGATTAGACAAGTGTTATTAGAGTTATATGTCAGCGCCATGCTTGGCCTTTGACGATTAATGAGTTGATGTAATGTTTCTTCTTTTTAATTTAGTCATATACATGTGATTGTGTAATCCTCAAGGATTATTGTACTAGACAATTTATCTATTTTTATAATTGGAATTCTGGATTACATTTCCCTCGTCATATTCATGATGGACATATATGTACCTATATTAGAATTTCATATATTATAATGAATTCATCAGTTTTTTAAATTCTTTCTTGTTTAATAATGGTTTACTTAGTTAGCTTTCTAGCACTGTTACATATATTTGTAATTTATACATAATCGTATTTGTAATTTCTTCTACACTGTACATTGTATTGTGTATTCATTTCATTTTACTTTTCCTCAGTAGCTTATAGTTTATAGGTTCTATTTGATTGATTCTTTCCTTCAAATTTAAAGGATATTAGTTTTCCCTAGACAGATATGTCCTAGCTTAGGCTCTCAGTTTCAATTTCCTATTCCTCATTCTAGTGTTAGATACATGTTGTCTTCTTTATTTTACCTTAGAATATATATGAATAAGTACACAATATTTACCATCTGGCCCTAAGCCTTTGGGGTCTATAGTTAAACATGTTGTAGTTGTATCCACCTGCAGTGTCTTAGTTTTCGTACTAAACACAGTATCGACACTGCCTTGAACACAGTACTGTCATGGTACAATACACAGAATTGACATTGTACACTATACATTACTGCCCTTTACATAATATTAATCAAACCTATGAAACTAGTTTGTACCATGATTCCAACATGGTTAAACATAACAATTATCCTTACTTACAAGCCAAAAATTTGTCTATTAACTTAGAAAAGATGATGCTCTAGCCATTACTAGAACATAAGAAATTACATATAAAATTTATGTTGAGAATTTGGAGGGCCGGAGATTAATCCAAATTCTCTCCTTGATAATTACTTGCGAGCTTACTTGAGTTACTTATTTATTCTCTTCTTTAACTTATTTAGTCTTTCATGAAGCCAATTATCAAAATACCTGAGACACAAAAATTAGGCTCCTAGAGCCAGGGCAAAACCTCTCCCTCTTGGAGAGGAAAACCCGAAAGGAATTCTTTTTATAGATATTCAAATGACAAGTACCATGACCAAGACTTAGACCCTTGACCTATGAATGCCTCCAAGACCTTGTCACTTATTATTAGTCTTCTTTCAGTGCTGGTCCTTATTTTCTTCATTAATCTGTATCGATGGTATCATCCCTCCAACAAGTATCATCATGCATATAGGTGACGTTATATTGCTGAGGATAATTCGTCCGAACTGTTGTATCAAGGTGGTTTACATCTGATCAGAGTTACTATAATTACTTCAAACTTTCACCATCATAGCACCTAGCATCCTTTTAGACCAACACCAAGTCATGGTTGACTTTCACTTAGAATCAAGACATGTAGCATACTGAACTGTGACAAATTATTCATCACAACACCAAGTTAATGTGTCACTTATCTCTTTGAAGTTCGCATCTTATCACTGTGGTAAATTTGCATCTGAAACTCTTATCACAACCTTCTAAAATCTGCAATTACTCACCTCTGAAGTCCTCACTTAATCAGCCTCTGAAACCCGCATATAACAGCTTCTGAAATCCGCATTTGGTAGCTTTTGAAATCAACACTTGAGGACACAGAACTGTCCTCAATTCTTGACTGCCTTTTATCATAGATAATCCACTCTCTTCCTCTCTTCACATATTCATTTCGACAAACTTCCAATTTACAATTCCTTGTTCATATACAACCACCTCATATTCTGTATGAGGATATATTTTGTTGATTTCATCTGTTAGTCCATCAAGAGATCCTCCTCCATAAATCACACTTCTAAATATAGAACTCTATCACCTGCAACTATATGACATAACTTCAGAGCATCTAGTGTCATCATATAAATATATATATACCTCATACCTTTCTCATTTGAGTCATCATGTAGCAGTTTTACTAGAATGAAGAGCTTCATTCCCTTGACCCTCTCCATCAATATGTCATCATATCCCATAATTCTGTAGCATAGAATTCTTGATGAAACCATTATGATTTCTTTCTAATCAGTGAATCCATACAAAACTCCATTAGAAAATGTCAGCACTAGTTTCCATGATGATCCTTGATCTCAATGATTGTCTTCAATCAGTAATGTTATCAGAGAGGTTTTCTCGAAGTTGTTTCACCAGGAGCTCCTACCATGCTTTTATCATGATGCCATCAATATACATTGCTACATACTATTTTACAACCAACAGAAATCACTTAAAGGAGATCACATCAATCATAGTAGAGATCCCTCGCTTCTTCTTTCTTAGATTTCTTTGCATCAGGTTCTTCCATTTTCCTCTTGTCCTTTCAGATTTAGGACAATCTCTTTTATAATGACCAAGTTCATTACATCCAAAGCATCGTACTTGGCCCATATTTCTTCTTTTATTTTGAGGACCAAATTTTTTGAATCTTCCTTTCTTCCTGTATATGGCTGCAAGGCTTGATTCCCTTCACTTGGTCCTGTATCAGCTTTGGGTTTCAGTATTGTTTCCTCTATTTTACATAGAGACCATAAATAATGGAATGGTGTGCCTTATTTCTTCCCGTATAAAATTGAAGTGAAGTTTCCCCATTCTTCTGGTAGAGAATTCAACGCCATTATAGTCATCTCAGTGTCAGAAATTACTTCTCCCAGTTCCTGTAGTTGATCTCTTATTACAAAAATCCTCATAAAGTATGGAGTGATTCCTTCTTCCCTTGAAAATTTAATTTTATATAGTTCTTGTCTCATAGAGATTGCTTCTCCTGCATTAATCATAGAGAATAGCTCCAACAGTTTCTCATGTATTTCTTTAGTGGACTTTAGTTTTGTTACATAGGAAATGAGTGAGTCCTTGATGGATTCTATGAGAACCCTCTGGGCTCTAATTTCTCCCTTCATGTACTTGGCATGAGCTGGAGCATCTTCTTTTGGTGGTTGAATTGTGGATCCTTCGATGTAGTCGATAACTTCGTTTTCAATTAAATTCAAATATATTCTCTTCTTCCATGCACTAAAGTATGATGACCTAACTAGATTGTTGCTCTCTTCACAATAAGTCATCTTGACATATTTAAGTAAGGTCATAGATACTTACTTGAGTAGGGTGGCTTGCAACTTCCTCAATGATGACAAATAAGTTAGGAGCTTCTTCTAAGATAGAAATCTTCAATATAGGCGTTCTTGGATCCTGATGGTAAATGATATCTTCAAAAGATGATGTCCTCTTCTAACAATGTCTTTAATGTAAATCTTTGATGGAAAAGATTATTTTCTTGAAAATTTGATCCTTTGAATGAGATGAAGATCTTTCTCGAAAATAGCTTCAAATTATTTCTTGCAAAATGATTAGACTTTTCACCCAAACTTTGATTCGTGCTTCCTGGAGTGTCTCTTTGTTAAGTAGCCCTTGAGTTTAGCACCTTATCTCTGATACCATGTTGAGAATTTGGAACGCCGAAGATTAATCCAAATTCTCTCCTAGATAATTACTTGTGAGCTTACTTTAGTTACTTATGTCTTCTCTTCTTTAAACTATTTAGTATTTCATCAAGTCGATTATCAAAATTCACAAAACACAAAAATTAGGCTCATAGAGCCAGGGCAAAACCTCTCCCTCTTGGAGAGGAAAACTCGAAAGGAATTCTTCCTATACATATTCAAATGACAAGTACCACGACCAAGACTCATACGCTTGACCTATGAATGCCTCCAAGACCTTTTAACTGCTTATAAGTCTTTTTTCAGTGTTGATTCTTCTTTTATTAATCAATTGGCACTGATGGTATCATCCCTCCAACGAGTATCATCATGCACATAGGTGACGTTATATTACTAAGCATAATTCCTTCAAACTGTTGTATCAAGGTGGTTGGAATCTGATCCGAGTTACTGTACTTACTTCAAACTTGCACCATCATAGCACCTAGCATCCTTTTCGACTAGCACCAAGTCACAGTTGACCTTCACTTAGAATCAAGACATGTAGCATACTGAACCGAGACAACTTATTCATCAGAACACTGTGTTAATGTGCCACTTATCTCTCTGAAGTCCACATCTTATCACTGTGGTAAATTTTCATCTGAAACCCTTATCGCAACTTTCTGAAATCCACACTTACTCACCTCTGAAGTCTGCACTTAACCGGCCTCTGAAATCCGCATTTGATAGCTTCTGAAATCAACACTTGAGGACACATAAATATCTGAAATTCTTGATTGCCTTTTATCACATATAATCCATACTTTTCCACTATGGAAGTTACATAGGAATCCACAATATTTTATTTATGAACTCCGCACTTTTACAAGCTCTGAAATCCACACTGTAACAGGCTTTGAAATACGTAGTTTCTATGGAAATTACAGAGAGAAATCCACAAATCCGTGTCGTAGTAAATCCACAGAAAAGGGTATATATATAGTGCTATGTCTGGCTTTTAGGCCGACCACACACTAGGTTTGTAGGCCGACTTGTAATTGCAAATAGGTTGACTTCCATTATTCATCTTCAGCTTTGAGTTAGGGTTGTTTCAAGCCATTCTTCCACAAGGATTATGAAAAGGTCTTGGAGAATTTAATGACGACTAGGCTCTTCAAATACATGACACTAAGTACACTTATAAACATAATACAAACCCTAAATAGACATCAAGAAGAAGTCTATTAACCTATAATAAAATTCTTTCTCATGAAACCCATGATGCAAGTACAACAAATACGTTTTATTATCTTTGTATTCTTCTTTACATAAATTCATAATTACATAGTCAATATGAAGGCTGATCCCAGATACACTTTTCAACAATTGCAAGATTCTGCATACCAATTTGTAAAGACGAATTTTCCTCCCAACCACGAGCTTCTCATTAGAGCTCTCCCTCGAGCAGAGATCAATATTCCCCAGTGTTAACAACCTCTTTTCACACTAGTGATGGCACTTTTAAGCCCACTTTCCCCAACAAGTTTCCGTAATGGTGTCCTGTTATTATGGGTTGTTGTTTCCCATAGCCTAGGCTTTACTTTTTTTTTTCCACAAAAGTTTGATTTAAAAGTCGCTTTTCCTTTGCGCGGTTTTTCTTACCTCTTCCCAAAAACTTTTCTCTTTACTGGGGATTTTGTTATATATTTTTCTCCCATCTAATTTAATATTTTTATCTTTCTCTCCAAAGGACTTTTTTGGAGCATTTTGGGAAAGTATGAAATTCTTTCCTATCGTCGTGGATAAGAATTTCCAGATCTCAATTACTCTGTCTTTAAAAGATTGACATAATTTTCATAAATAATTATTAATTAAAATATTTCTTCCAACAACATAATTATTCCATAGGTCCACCTAGACCTTGGTCTTATTTACATAAACATAAAAGTTGTAAATTAGGGGTATTACTTGGTGAGGAGGACCCGAGAGGGTTTGCTGGTGGCAAGGCTAACCACGCCCCTCACACTAGGTAATAATATGCTTCCCATGGTTCTTTGTTAATTTTATTTGTATCTCTCAACTCCCAATTTCTACCGTGCACCGAGAACTTGGATCACTGTTTCTAAGATTTTACTCACTATTTATTCAATAAATTTCCTAAGAGTGTTTCATGTGTGCGCATGTGTAGACAGGGGTTGACTAGGCGAGGGATTCAGTCAAGTAAAAATTCACTCATTTTGATTATGCTTGTCATTCTAATTTCTTTACTCGTATTCCCTTGTGCAATGGATTTTATATTCGGGCCTTGTGTTCTTTGTACATGTGCCTACCTCACCTTACTATCCATTACGCCAAGGTTCGAGGGTTAAGAAGGCTACTAACCTATGGTTTTCTCTACTCAAGTTAGCCATTCTCTTAATGGGTTAGTTTCATAGGTTTGAGCGTTGACTTATTGGTATGAGAGGCTCCTTTTTAGTTTGCAAAAGGACACGAGGGTCTGGTTGTTTAAGCGAAGAACTAAAACTCTTTTAACCCTTTCGAGGGAGCTGTAAATATTTTTATGTATTCATAATTTCAAATTTTGATATATATATATCTATATATATATATATATATATATATATATATATATATATATATATATATATATATATATATCTGATGACAATGCAACGCCTGCTTTCAATTTCTATGGTTGAATTGTCTAGTATGAACATTGTGTTTTATTGCTATTGGTAATTGTTTGTTGACACCTAATCCTATGGGATGGGTGTGGATATTTAATTTGGTATAATAAATAATATTGGGAAATAAGGAAGGCCAAGAGTCATTGGGAGATGAATCCCAATAGCCTCACCTCCATGTATAAATGCATGTTCATTCTTCATTCAATAACATATTCTGATTTGAGGAGTTACCTCCTGGTTTGACATGGTATCGGAGCCAGTCTCACTATTGGCATTTCTGCCTGTGGTGTAACTCCCTCTCCTTTGCTCAGTCAGTTTTTATTAATAGTTTTTGTTGCTCCTACTTATTGCTAGACTGTTATTCTGCATTTTTTTCTCTGCATAGCTCTGACATTTGCAGCTCCTGCAGCTCCTGAAGATTCTGCAATTGTGCAGTTCCTGAAACACTACAAATTGCAGCCCCCTCTGCAGTCCTGCAAATATTCCATTCCAAAATTTTCATTTTCCCTTTTGGCCTTCTCCATCGCTGATACACTCGCGCCCCCTCACTTCTATCTCTCCCTGCATTCCCACATCAATCTCATCCCTCCCTCATCGACCTGCGCTAACACTTCCTACCCATACACTGCCCTCACTCCAATACGCTCTGTCAACCCTCCCATATGTAAAACGAGCCTCTGTAATATGTAATACACACTATCACATGTTTATAATACACTGTCAAGACCCCGCGCTGTCACTAAACACCTTGACACAACTTTATATATCGTCTCTGTTTATATAATACGCTGGTTTGACATGGTTATATATCATCTCTATCTATATAATGCGCTGGTTTGACATGGCCTGTCCCGCCTCTGCGTTCATTTCCCGTGGCCTGTCGACGCTGTCTACCCGCCCTCGACTCCTGGGCTACCGCCTCCCATACTTGCATTAATCCGCTCTGTCATTCAATATATCAACACCCTCCATAACCATTGTCCAATGTTTAAAACGCTATCACACATCCATATGCCTCCATGCAGTTTGTAACACCATAATAACGCTTGTTACAACATTCCATATCGCCTTCCCATCCCTCAATACCACTGTTGTAATACATTCTTTGCACGCTGCCACTGTTCATATTTCCGCCCCTCCATACCGCCTCCACATTTGGTATTTCTAATACAGTCATATATATATACCGCCTCCACTTTTAATACCACTCCACTTACCACCTTTTAAAACCGCCCCCTCCACTCGTATTTAATACCACTCCACTTCATATTATACCCCCCCCCCCCCCTCCCCAACCATATAATACAATTTTTTCCCCAAACAAAAAAAATTATGTATATATTTTTTGGTGCAGAATTTAGTTTCCAGCAAAGAGTTTTTGTCTTTTTAAATTCAGAGTATTTTCCAGCAAAGAGTTGTCCCCTTTAATTGAGCAAATCTCTGGAATTGAAAGTTTTCTAGCATAATTATTTTTCCTCTTCAAAAGATTTTTTTCCAGCAAACTAATGCATTCTCTCATCTCTATTGTTGGGGTGGTTCTCTCCGGCAAAGAGAACTATCTTGAATGGTCTCGGAAGATTAAACACACTCATTTTTAATGAGTTGTGGAAAGGAATCTGTGAAGGACAAGAAGGAAATCCACCAGCAAAGCCCACTTCAGACAAAGAGCTCGCCATTTGGGAAAACAAGAACTGCAAGGCCTATGCCTTGATTACAGCTTCCGTAAATGAAGAGGTGAGTCGCCACATTTCATCATTCTCAAATGCCTATGATGCCTTGAGCAAGCTAAAAGAACTCTATGACTCACATTCAGAATTAGAAAATGTTCAATTGATGATTAAGCTGTTCAGTCTTGAAATGAAGAATTATGATCCCCTTGCTTTAGCTTCAGAAGTTAGATCTATCATGCATGATATTGATAGCACTGGTGTAAAAATGGACATACCTCTCATAGCATATGTTAAGGCATTATATCCGACTTACTCACATTATCTTGAGTCTTTGCAAGCAAGTGGGAACCTTGACCATATCACCTTTGAAACACTTGAGAAAAAGTTTGCAGAAAGAGAGAAAGCTTTCGGGAAGATGACAGTCCCTTCATCTTCCGAAGAGGCTGCATACTTGGCACATAGAGAAAAGAGTCATGCTCCAGATTCATCCAGAGGAAGAGGTGGCAGAAGAGGAAGAGGAAGAAGAAACTTCACAGAAAGGGGGGGCACACAATCTGACAAATCCAACCTTCATTACACACGTTGCAATAAATATGGACATGATGCATCCAAATGTAGAACACCATGGGAGAAAATTGAGCAGCAAAGAAATCAAGACAAAGGTAAAACTAATGACAAAGACAAAGGTAAAGCACCTGAATCTGCTCATTATGTTCTAGCACATTGTAACAATGGAGTAATTGAAGACTTGTTTGATGTTTCATTTACTTCATGGAGAGATGATTGGTTGCTAGATTCAGGAGCAACATGTCACATGACATTTAGAAAATATTTTTTTGAAGAATTCACTGACAAAGTTGATGGAGTAGTATATTTCGCAGATAAATCCAAACTCAAGCCATCAGGGCTTGGCACAGTCAGGCTTAAACTGCCTGGTCTTCCTGATCATATCCTACATGAGGTTCTATACCTCCTGGAGTTGAAGAGAAACTTGTTGTCCCTGGTCGAAATCCGGCAGCAAGGACACTCAATTCACTTGTTTGATGGCAAGGCAGAGGTCAGAAAAGCATCAGATCACTCACTTTTCATGGAGGGAATAGAAGAAGGGAGACTCTTGAAGCTGAAAGGTTCATCTGCTCATGCTCAAAACTTTGCATTGAGTTCACATCATGATGAAGGTACATTCCCATCAAGTCTTTTATGGCATGCTAGATTTGGACACTTAAACTATGAAAACCTTCGTTTGTTGAAGAAAAATGGTGTTAATGGACTGCCTACAATTCCTAGAAAACCTAAGGAATGTGATGCTTGTATTCTAGGAAAGCATAGCAAACAGCCATTTCATGATTCACACTCTAGAGCACATAGAAAACTTGAGCTTGTTCATTCAGATTTATGTGGCCCTATGCCTGTTGCTTCTGCAAATGGAAACAAATACATGATGAAATTTATTGATGACTACACCAGAATGTGTTGGATTTACTTATTGAAGAATAAGTCTGATGCTTTTCAAACTTTCAATAATTTTCATGCATGGATTGAAAATGATGCACAAACACATATTGGCTCTCTACGTATTGATAATGGAAAAGAATACACTTCAAACAAATTTGAAAATTATCTTCGTCAACATGGAATCAAAAATCAAACAATTGTGCCATATAATCCACAACAGAACGGTGTAGCTGAAAGAATGAACAAAACTATTTTAAATATGGTCCGCTCCATGTTATTTTTCAAGAATGTGAAATTGATGTTTTGGGCTGATGCAGTTCTATGTGCTGTTTACATAAAGAATAAGTGTCCTTCAAGTTCAATTAGAAACAAAACTCCTTTTGAAATGTGGCATGGCCACATTCCTTCGGTAAAGCATTTCAGGGTCTTTGGGTCCACCTGTTATGCCTTGATACCCAATGGTCAAAGGAACAAACTTGGTGCTAGAAGTCGCAAATGTATCTTCTTGGGGTACTCCAATACCTCCAAAGGATATCGTCTCTATGATGAAGCAAATAAAAAGTTTGTGATAGCAAGAGATGTCATATTTCTTGAATCTTCCAAGAGAGACAAGGTTGTTGAGCGGAAACTTGATCGCCTGGATAGATTCACACATGCAAAGTATTTCCAAGAATTTGATAATGTGATTCCACATCTTGAAGGGGGGATTCCGATATTGAATCAAACTGTGGAATCATGTCCTGAAGCACTCTCTTCCCCACATGAAGAAACAACCACGGATGACACATTGGATGATGTGATTGACAGAATTGGGAGATTGAATCTTGAATCAATCCCAACTCAGTCAAATGACCAGCCTGGGCCATCTCAGAAAGGTCCTCCCAAATGGATGACAAAGACACTGGAGAATGTTCATCTTGATGAGGTTGGAAAAACAGGAACAAGAAGTTCCACTCAACAAATCGAAGGTGATGTAGATAATTCTGATTCTCCTGTTGATATGGATATTGCTTATAATTGTGAATTGAGTTTGTCTACAGATCATGAACCAACTTCCTTCAAAGAAGCCGCTTCTCATGATGAATGGAAAGAAGCGATGCAGAAGGAGTATGATGCCTTGATAAAGAATGGCACTTGGAAGCTAGTTGATCCGCCTTTGGGAGCGAAACCAATTGGCTGTAAGTGGGTCTACAAGAATAAGTACAAAGCAGACGGCTCACTTGACAAGCACAAGGCCAGGCTTGTGGCAAAAGGATTCGCACAAAAAGAAGGAGTCGATTATGAAGAAACTTTTGCTCCCACAACAAAATGGACCACCATCCAGACTCTCTTTGCCTTAGCAGCTCAGAATGGATGGAAAGTCCATCAGATGGATGTAAAAACAACCTTCTTGAATGGAGATCTAAAGGAGAAAGTTTATATGTCCCGGCCAGAAGGATTTGTGATAAAGGGTCAAGAACACAAAGTTTGCAAACTTGTAAAATCCTTGTATGGCCTCAAGCAAGCACCACGAGCCTGGTATGAGAAATTGACCGAGCATCTTCTGAAACTTGATTTCAAACATTTTGATCTTGATGATGCAACTTTTTTTGTTAAGAAAGTTGGAAAAACAGTTGTATATATTGTGGTATATGTAGATGATCTTTTGATAACAGGAAACAATGAGAGCTATATTGCATCCATGAAGAAAGAGTTGAAGAAAGGTTTTGAAATGACTGATTTGAGTCATGTTCATTACTATTTGGGTATTGAAGTAATTCAACATCCTAAATTCATATTTCTTTCTCAAAAGAAGTACATTGGAGATCTCTTGAATAAATTTGGCATGGATGACTGTAAACCCTTAAGCACTCCAATGGAACAAAACTTGAAGCTCACATCTATTGAAGGGAAGGAATTTGAGGATGCAACTAAGTATAGACAGCTTGTAGGAAGTCTTATCTATCTGACCACCACCAGACCTGACATTTCATTTGTTGTTGGAATTCTCTCAAGGTTCATGCAAAAACCTTGTGAGGGACATTGGTCTGCTGCAAAAAGAGTGCTAAGGTACTTGAAGGGGACTCAAGACTTTGGACTCAAATATACACGGGTAGGCGACTTCAACTTGACCGGATACTCTGATTCATACTTTGATGGCGACAAAGAAACAGGGGTGTCTACTACAGGTTACACCATGAGTCTTGGATCAGGAGCTGTCTCATGGAGATCATGCAAACAGTCAGTTCCAGCAGATTCCACGACCGAGGCAGAATATGTGGCAGCAGCTGAAGCAATAAAGGAAATTGTGTGGCTCCGGAAAATCCTGGAAGATTTGCAGATGAAACAAATGTATTCCACACCACTCATGATCGACAACACTTCTGCAATAAAGTTGGCCAAGAACCCAAAGTTCCATGATCGAACAAAGCACATCAATACAAAGTACCATATAATTCGACATCATGTTCAGGCCAAAACCATCCATCTACATCATTGTTCCACAAATGAGCAAACTGCTGATATCTTCACCAAAGCACTTGGAAGAGAAAATTTTGAAAAGTTCAGATCGATGCTTGGGCTCACCAACATCCCTTTGGATTAAAGGGGGAATGTTGACACCTAATCCTATGGGATGGGTGTGGATATTTAATTTTGTATAATAAATAATATTGGGAAATAAGGAAGGCCAAGAGTCATTGGGAGATGAATCCCAATAGCCTCACCTCCATGTATAAATGCATGTTCATTCTTCATTCAATAACACATTCTGATTTGAGGAGTTACCTCCTGGTTTGACATTTTTAATGATACTACTCCAGTTCGTTCAATTTATGTATAAACGCATTTAATTTTCCATATAATACCATTGCAATACATTGCTCTCATCTCTATGTACTTTGTTCGAACTGAATAGATGTAATTTATGTGAATCCCTTGGGTATTTATGGGGATTTGTTATGTGGTAAATTCTGAATAAATTAATTTATTATTTCACGGTGTATCTCCGTTAAGGAATGTTTACATGCCCTACCCACCGGGCTATGGTGCGTATAGTGCCATATTGTGGCTTTGTATATGTACACCCAGTTTTATGACTCAATTCTCTCTTTTTATAATGTATGTGTTAGCGTAAGAAGTCACACATTGTCTACTTAAGGAGTAAGGCTTACACATCATAGTTCATTTCAAATTTTAAAGGGGTTGTTTGAGTGGTGGGGTGGCTTTCTTAAAGATTTTGAAATGATTTTATCTTCTTTAAGAAATTCATGCATTTGGCAAGTATATATTGTGTGGGAAAAAGGTAGTATAGGGAGCAGAGAACATAAGTGGAAGAAGATGAATAGTTGGTACCTATTTTAGGAAATATTCCTATCCTAAATCGGGCACACAACTATGTTAATGACCTTTAACACAAACTATGTTTATGTTAAGAAAACAACACTTAGAAAATAGATTGCATGTATAAAGTATTCCACAAATCCTTTATGAAATCTTCACTGGCATGTTCTATTACACACATATAACTTGCAGAAAACTGAAAGCAGATAATTTAATGTCAAATCCTTTAAAATATTCTCAGTCACACTTCTCTAGTTGATGCGATTTATATTTTAGAATAAATTAACAAAAGAAATATACACACCACTCTTAGATGTTCCCAGAATCACAAAATCCTCCAACATGAAGCAAAAATGTTTTTTCTATTATTTTTAGTCTTTAGGTAGACTAACATCCAACCTGGAAATAGTATTTACAAGTGATATATATAGCAAGAGAGGAACCAACTCCATCTCTTCTAAAAATAAGGAAACATTAATTCTAACATAACATATGTGTCGAAAGAAATTAGATCCTTATCTCCTCGAAGTATAACAGAAAGGACAGATGGATAAATAAGAGGAGAAGAATTTTGGGCTAGAATGTTGAGTGCACTATCACGCTGCCCCTTTTTCTGCTGAATTTTCTCCTTGTATCTTGGGTCTTTAATAACCATGTAGCTTCATTTAATAAGACCTCCAACAACCTCATAACCACCTCTCACTATCACTTGTATTATCCATTTGGTTATGGGTTCTTATCCATCCTTAAATGGCTCGAAAAAAACTTGTTGGCAGGTGTCAAAATTCAGTTAAAACAATTACTGCCAAAATTTCCAGTAAAAACCTGTAACTGCGCAAAATGTTGAATGCTACCAGAAATTTTGGTAGCGCTCGGTTTCTTTTTCAAAATACACAGAAAAATGCCGAAAATTCTATGTTGAATTGTATTTCACGACACCTAGGTTGTTGTTCAAAATTTATAACTGAATAGAAAAAGAGGATTAATACCAAAAACCTTTTTACTTTTCCTCTAAGTGTGCTGCAACTTCAGCCAGTTTATCTAAATTAGTTTTATTGTCAGCAACTGATGTTCTAGACCTGGTTGCTCTTGTAGTTTCCTCCTTGACAGGGTCTTTTTCCTCCTTAGCACCCTTCTTTGTTTTTATTCCTTTTGAGGGATTTGAGGGTTGTTCTGAAGGGTTCTTGTTCTTGATTTTATTCATTGATTTCTCTGGTTTCTCTGCCTTTGAACCTTCAATTTTCTCTTCAATTTCAATAGCTTCTGTCAATAGGCCTAGCTTGAGAAGAGCCTTGGATTTCAGTCTATTCTTATTGTTCTCTCTTGTGTGCCTCTTTCTGGTGCTATAAATAGGTTTGGCTTCTTCCTTCTGTTTCTTGCTTCTGATGTCATAACCAACATCCTTAAGTATTTCTTCATTTGATTGGGTAGGCTGATACTCCTTCTTCAAATTTTTTTTGAATAGGTGCTTCCGAAATTTCTGGTAGCACCCGCGCTTTTGAATTATCTATTGTTTCAGACCTCCCTCTTTTGTCTCTAGTGTATACATTTGGAAATGGAGGAATAGGGGGTACTATCTTCATGGACTTGGGCTTGCTTGCCGAGGAGATCTCTCTTTTTTCCACTTTTCTTTCAGTTTTACCTACAAAAAATTTCTCTTTCTTACCTTCGGCCTTCTTATGAATATTTTATTTTTGTTCCTTTATTTTTGTTCTTCTTTTTTCAGGTTGAGGGTTTGACTGTGGAACTAGAGGAGTAGGTGCAGGTTGGCCTGCCTTATAGAACAATAAGTGGTCCTAAGTTTGTTTTTTCTTCTTCATCTCTTCTTCAACCAGAACTTTTATCAAAGCTTGATGGTACAAGTTATACTCAGAAACATCATTATGGGTGTGAACCCTTGCTAACTTCTTGGTCAGGATTTTCAACAAGAAAAATGGCAGATTCAATAACCTCATCCATGCAATATGAAATAGAAACTTCATGTGATAGAGGAATACCACTATATACCTCTTTTCACATGTGAGGTATACCTTTATAAGTTTGATTTCCTCTGCCTAGTCATTCTTAAGGTAGCTGCTTGGGATGCATTTTTCCTAGTTTAGATGTCTGTGAGCATCCTTGAGAAAGCTACTGAGATCACCTCCCATAATAACTTGTCCCTTGAACCACCTTTCTCCCTCTTGGGGAAGGTTAAAGGCTTCAGCAATGGAGTCTTCAGAATCCTGCAAAGTGAGGGCATAAACTGTAGCCTCTTGTCCATTAAATGAATTAGAAACTCTAGAGAAACACCTAAATGCAAGCTTCCCAACCTGGGGCAAAGAGGATACCATCCTTACTGCATAAACAGAGTTCTCACCCTCGAATTATCATCAACCAAATTTGCACCCTGTGGCTCTATTCGATTTATCTTACCACCTATTTTACCCATCTTTAGAAAAATAATGACTATGTCTCCTGCAGATGATAGGTGGCAGACTATGAGGAGTTTACCTTACAGGTGTGGCCTGTATTCTTCTATGGGATCTTATCTGAAATCCAGACTTCTTCTCCAACTATAGCTCTCAGCAAATTCGAAACCAACAGCTTAGACTTCAAATGACAACATTCATTTTTTCAGGTGGTTTTAAAACTAACTCTTGGTTCACCACCCCATGAAAATCACTCTCCATCATTAAAAATATTCATGGGCATGATGTGTAGTATGTAACACACGATCACCACCTTCAGTTGGTTGCATTCTCTCTATGGGATCTCCAAATAGCTTATGGCAAGTGTCTTTGATGACACATAGTCACCTCCACAAATTGTGTTGTTGATTAGCCAAAATTTCCAGCAGCACTATTGTGTGGACAGTAGAGAAGTTATGGAGTGCGGTGTGATCACCACGATCTCTCTAACTCAACAAAACACGTACCTAAACATATGGATGACTGACTTGGCGTAGACAGACATGACTGGCAACGGTTCGATCATTAACTGCAAATTAACACATGTGGCATAACGTATACAACGACTTTGCTCAAACTAACTGATTGAAACATGACACCTCTCATTAGATATTAAAGGATTTAAAAAATATTTGATGCATATTATCCCTACAACACGTGGTATGACTAAAGCAGATGCACTTTTTTGCTTTATTTAAAAAACACAGTATGCTTAGGGAAATTCTGGCAACATCATAAATAAAAAAAGAAGACAGAAACAGGAAATAATAGACTGTCCGAAAGGCTAAAAAAACTAGTGCTTCCAGAAATTCTGGTAGTGCCCAAAAAAAAATTGAAAATTTTGAACTTTAATCCTAAAATAAAACTATGGAATGGACTCATGACATAGCAAGAAATTGTGCTAACAGTATGCATGCCGAGATAGGATGTATTATTGTGTTAGCTTTAAAATTTGTACACAACTTGATTGTAGATTATCAATACACAGAGAATGAGTGGGTTGTTTGTTGCATTTCTACGTATTGTGTATTTATAATAGACTTATACATCACTGCGATATATGATCTCCATTGTCTATTTTAATATTGTGTGTAATTCCACAGTAATTTACCCAATAATTTACTCGAAGTAGCCTCACCTAGGCTCTACCACAAGATTTAGCCTATGTATTAATGTGTTCTTAAAAGTACATGTTTGATATGATTATATATGGATGCACTAGCACTGTCTTTGTTGCACCTGTGTTTTCTTGACTTATTTTTCATGGTCAGTGACTTGCAAGCTATCTTACTACATGCCTGCAGTAGGTATTATGGAATCAATTGTTGGATTTTGTTCACTTTTACTATGCAAACCTATCCCTTACTATTCATTCACTCCTTAAGGATGATAATCCTGTTTTCATAGTGTTATAGTTACAGTTGGAATAGAGTGCTGCCAATACCGAGCACAAGCTCCGTAGGAATAATTCTCCTCCTAAACTAACTACCTCCAGAAAACCAAAATTGATTTTATATGTTTAATTTATTTGGGTTATTTCGGTAGCAGAGTCTTTGGTATGATAATATATACTCACATAATACTCATCATAATACAATCTACCTATGGACAATTAACACTTATTCTAATTAGTGTTTACATATGTGGTACATCTCTCCTATTTTATCAAGAAAAACATCTCCAAACATAGTCTACCATTCTGCCCAGCTAAGTCTTAGTATACCCCTGCACCACAATAAGGCTGTCCCTCACCGATGTTTGGGAAACTAACCTTAGTAATACTATTCACTTGGACAAAATAAAATAACATGTAATGTGTGCTAAAGCACAATTCTAGTCGGTTCTCCACCAGTTCATATACTGCTGCACATAATTATAAATCTGCACAACTCCATCGTAAATCATGGTAATTCACTTCGGTACAAACTATTAATAAAATAAACTACATATATTTATGATCAATTATAACACATAGAATGATTAATGAAAATTTATGATAGTATCATAGTAACTAGAAAATATTATTTTTCCTCCCATTCATGAGCTTCTTCCTCCAAGCTCTCCCCCGAGCAGAGACCTTCACACCCCAAAAATAACAGCCTCTTGTTCTCCTGGTGTAGGCACTTTTATGCCTACTTTTCCCATAATAGTTTCCATAATGACGTCCCGTTATTATAGGTTGTTGTTTCCCATGGTGTAGGCTTGTAATGTTCCAAATGGGGGAAAATAAGCTCAGTAGGGAATATATTAAGATATTCCACTACAGAATCACAACAATATGGAATCACACTGATAGATATAAACTAGAGATAGACTGGTAGGGAATTTACTGGTTATATCACCTCTAAAGAGAAGGTGAAAACCAGAGGCTTCCTGGCCCGTTCCAGACTCTGTCTATAGAAGATTGGTGAAGCATAGAAAGTAATGGAATAACACACTCCTATTGTTGTTTTCAGCCCTTGGGATCCTTATATCTACATATCTAAAGAGTGGATCCAAAAGAGGAGCAAAAACCAAACAAGGAAGAAGCAGGAAATTCCACTTCCAGGAAAATCAGCAAGAGGCTCAATGAGGACGCTGTATAAGAAAATGGGTGAAAAAATAACGTAGGTTAGGGATTTTTTCCCTTATTTTAGGCTGTGTGGGACCTATATGCAAAGTTTCAGCAGAAAAAAATGAGTTTAAGTCCCTTAAACAGATCTCCCACGAAGCTGACTTGTTAAAAATCAGCTAAAGAGAAGAGCTGCTGCAACATGAAACCCAACAACCAGAATTGAACATTTTTGCCCAGTAACCACTTAATATTAGCCATAAGGCTTAGAATTCAGCCATAGGACATCATATCAGTATTATGAAAGATTCTCCCATTAACATACAAAAAATCACATGAAATAATAGTGCAGAAATCCATAAAAATGACATCTTCGACATTTATAAAATTGCAGAAAAGAATGGACTGCGTCCCTCTAAGTGTGATTCAACAGATAAATGATGGAGTTCAGATCTATGGCAGATATATGGCTGTAACATCAGATCCATACCAGATCTAGAAACTACTCAGCCTCTTCTACAAGTCCCCTTTGGGGTTTTTACAAGATATTGCACAAGAAGATGTAGATATGAATTTTAATACATGAGACTGCAGGAAAATTCCAGAAATTGCTGAAGATGATTATTATTACAGTATATCAGATCTGAACAATAGATATCAGCAGCTACAAGATGAATCTTCAAGATGAGAGGCATGCCTCGATCATCGGGAAGCAAGTACAATGAGAGAAATACAACTAGCAGTAAAAGCAGTACATGTAATAACGCAGTTCACTAGAGAAACAATGTTCTAGCTTGAGCTAAATGTTACAATGGATGAAATATACAGATCTGAAATAAAAATACAATAGAGATCCTCTTCCGGGTGGTCACAAGACACCCTCCCTGAGAGAAATTTCTCAAAACATCTAGATCCTTGCAGATCTGAATCACCACTTGCTGCAACTTCACAGTAGCTGAAAAATGCTCAACAGGACCAACACTGCTAATGGAGATGTAGCTTGGCCAAAATTCCAGATAGTGGAGAAATGTAGCACATCCTCCTCCGAAGAGCTACTCTGTGGAAGGAGAAAGGATTCCTAAACAGGAGATCCTCCTTCTCTAGCTAAACAACCAAGAGAAGTAGAGTTGTTCAAGCAACCTCTAATTCAAAATATCATCAACAACCTCTTCATGTGCCTTCTCCTCCTTTTTATAACATTAGGGTCTCTTGGCAAACCCTAAACCACTTCATCTCTTTGGCCCCTTTCACACTTGGAAACCCCTTCTAGAACAACGCAATCCATCAAGGAGGTTCAATGAACCTAGACAACACTGGTTGACTTGGTCAAAAAGGATCTCCTTTGGTGGTCTTGACCCTTTCACACCTAAATTTTTTATTCAAGTAGCTCAAATATGCCTCTTTTCTCATAGGCACTGATTTATTCTTGAGTTTTAGGAGTTTTTCATGTCCTCCTTTCTATTTTATTCATCAGTACATAAAATTAAGACAAAATGAAGTGTTCCAATTAGCTTGGGCTAATTAGGAACATTACAAGGCATTTATTTTGTTTTTTCACAGAAGTTTAGTTTTTCTTCCTTAAAGCTCGATTTTTCCACAACGTTTCTTTTCCTATCTCTTCCCGGTGCATTTTCCTCCTCACTCGGGTTGTATTATACACTTTTATCCAATATAATTTTAATTTTAATCATTTTATTATTCCCCAAGGGTTTTCTTTTCCCGGAGGGTTATGTAAGTGTAAAAATTCCATCCTATCCACATGAATTATAATTTAAGATCTCTTATTATTCCGTATTTTCCAAATTACTATACATTTTTATTAATATTATTAATATCAAATAATTCTTACAACATTATGAATGTTTCTTAAGTCCACATAGTACTTGTCCTTTCTACAATAATTAAAACCCACAACATAATGAACTAAAAATCTGGGATATTACATAGTCCCCCTATAAAACAAAAATACCGTCCTCGATGTTAGCAGATATCCACTCATTCCTTGAATAGCGCTGGATAAGCTTCTTTCATGCTATCCTATTGCTCCCATTTAGCCTCCTCAGGTGTAAATTTCTTCCACTACACCTTAACCCGAGCGATGGTTCTATTCCAGAGCACGGTTTCTTCTCGTCCCAAGATAAAAAGTGGTCTTGGAAGAAATTCCCCTTCCGGTTCCACATGTATCGAATTCTATTCAACCATGTGAGAAGGGTCATGATCATATTTCTTTAACAATGATATATGAAAAACATTATGTATTTTTACATGATTAGGGAGAGTCAACCGATAGGCCACTGGACCGACTCAATCCAAAACTTTAAAGGGCCCATAAAATCAGGGCACTAACTTGGCACAAATGTTGGTATTGAGGGTACTTTTTCGAGGTTTAACCCTTAAATAGACACGATGTTCGACCTTAAATTCTTTATGTGTTCTTTTTTTGCCTGCATAACTTTTTTGTCGATCTTGGGTTGTCTTGATGTTTTGCTGAATTTTATGTATTGTTTTCTCTATCTCATGTAATGCCTCTGGTCCAAGGACCAGTTTGTCCTCTTGTTGACTCCAACTTAGTGGGTTTTGGCATTTTCTGCCATACAACGCCTCAAACAAACTCATCTTTATATATGCTTGATCACTGTTATTATATGAAAATTCTGCTAAGTGCATAAAATCCTGCTTCCTTGTGGGGCCTGATGGGCCACCTTTTTGTCCAAATGTTTACGGTTTTTATCAAATAATTATACTCTTGTGACTAGTTCTTTTATAATTATTAACCTATTATGTCGCTAATTGGAGGCATTCAGGGGCAATAATTATTAAATTATAAATTCTTCTTGTTAGTTAATTTGATGAGTATTTTGTGTATAAACTCATTAAAGAAATGCCTTCTTCGTGGCAGGTGAATAATACTAGTGCACGAATGCATTTGAGTACGGAGTCACCCCATGCAAGAAGCAGTAGCTTGGGCTCAATGACAAATATTGAGAGCTATGTGCTGGACCTTTTGCCTATGATTAGAGATTATTTAGTCGTGATTTACTAATGATAGTTTCATTGAGATCATTAGCCTAAGAATTCTATTTTCAGAAGTCTCCATAAGTCAATTTTAACTAATCACTGCAAAGTTGAGTACATAATTGTTGTGGGTGAAAATATGAATTTTGTGATCAAATGGGGTAGAATATTGAAATTATGACACATGGGTTTTGTTCAGAGCACCCTCATCTAGGTAACCCATAAACTGTTTGGAAAAATTCATTACCATGAAGGAGTTACGATTGGGGAAATATTCCAATGTAAATTTAATCATGTTGAATGTGAACGACTTGGTCAATTCAGATTTGGTTGTGCACGCCTTGTTGAATTAAATGAACAACATTAAATGTAGAGGATCAATGAAACCTACGTGTTCCAGGTTCAATGGTAGTTCTCCACATCATCTCCATTCATTTATGCTTGTTTTAACAAGCCAACTCTCATATCCTTAGAGAGTGTATTGTAAACAATGTTAGATTGCACTTGTGTGACATCCAACGATGATCAATGCCGGACATCAAGTTCCATGATTTCGAGGGGGAGCTGCCCAAGCAGTTGTTTGAAAAAGATCTTGATGCTATTTTCATCGACAATAATAGAAGTGCCATTCGGCAAGATTTGCAAGATCGTGCATTTCCAAACGTATGTTACCAGTGCCAACAATTCTAGAAGCCGATCTTCAATTCTAGAAGTCGATCTCCATTTCTGGAAGAAAATATTCTTTCTATGATCTGCATTAACAAAAAAAGGCCCTCAAATTTGTATTCTTTGAAACCATCCATCCTTTTTAATTAAAGCTTCACTGCTGCTATATAAGGGAGGCTATTGTGCATGCATAGAAAAAGACAGTAGTAATAGGTGGAGATGGATCTGTCATAGTGTAATAGAGATAGAACGTTACGTAGAGGTAGAATGAGGCTAGATCACAGAGGATAGGAGATTATGGGCAGCTACAACAATGTTGGATTATGGATCGAAGCCAGCGCAACCTCTGCATTGTTTGATTTAATATTTTTGTAATTTGATATTTGCAAGTTGATTTCATTCGTAATGTGATTCAACATTCAATTTGCATTTCCAGGCTCTCTAATTTCTGAATATGGTGTGTTGATTTAATTTTACAGGAGCTGGGTGATCGAGCCCATCAGTCGACTCATGGCTTGGATTGTTTATTTTATTTAATTTCATTTCCTGTTAAGAAGGATTCATTTTACTACATTTGATTTCGTGCTTGAGTAATTTAAATCATTTTCTGCAATTTTGTTCTTTGTATTTTGTTATTTAATTACTGTAGGTTTGATTCGTGAATTTAGTGATTTCATTATTTTAGCAATTTATTTCCGGGTTTATTTATTTGTGTTTCTCATTATTATCATATGTTGTGTTCAAAAAAATATATGTTTGATTTCAGAGGGATTTATAACATAATATGAAATTAACTCAACATTATTTGGTCATTTATATTTGTTGTTTCAGTTTAAAAATGAGACTTCACGAATTATTCAACAACTAATTTAATCTTCTTTTACTGCAATCGACGATTTCAAACTTAAATTGAACACTGCAAATTCACTTTCATAATTTCCTTTAAGCTTAGATAAATTTTATAGCAACGTTAATTTAGAGTTTATTTATGCAATTAAGTATAGTATCAATTAGTAAGTGTTTCTTTCTCAATTTCATTCTTGCCCCGTTCAAGATATTTTATAGCGAAATCTATATTATGAGTTACATGGATTCAAGAAGAGGATAGAATCAATAAGGGTTTAATTTAATTTGACATTTATATTGTTTGGCACTTATACACAATTTATATTATTGCATGAAGTTGATCTTGGAAGTAAGAGAACAATATTCGTTAAGCATAACTTTATACCAAGATTAATATAAGTAAGTGTCTAACAAATACCCTTGAAGATATTCTCTCTCAATAATTTAGAAACCGAATTGAATATTTCCATAAACTTGTGATTTCTTTCCAGCAACGGTACTCACATAATTTGGAAGCAACATTTTAAGTAGAAATTTTAAAGAAGCATTTCAAGAACATATTTTAAATAGCTATTCATTTCATGCTTTCATATTCGCAAGTGTAACTGTAGTTGATTAAGAAGTTTTGCATCCTTTAGTTCTTGCATAGATTATTAATTTGTTGTGTGTTCTCTTGAAATGTCTTGTTTCTTTTCCCGCGTGATTTCCTTTATGAATTAGTTCTAGGGTTTTGATTTTCCAAATCCCTAAGGCCGTATTCTGGCATATATTGTGCTACATCTCCAAATCTTACGACCACAAATTGAAAATTTAAATGTGGGTGTAAATCTAGCATTTATACCTCCCAACAGGGCCTATCCATTACATACATGTGAATCATGTCTTCTAATATATGATTTTTTCTTTCAGTTTGTCCGTCTGTTTGGGGATGGTATGCTGTGATAAATTTAGTTTTCTCCCCATTCCTCCAAATAAATTTTTCCAGAAGTTTGAGGTGGACTTTGCATCTCTATCAAAGATTATCATATTTGGTATCCCATGAAGCTTGAAGATTTCCTTCATAGAAACATTGACCACTTGAGCTGTCCCAAAGGTAGATTGCACATGAATAAAATGTGCAGCCTTGGTCAGTGTGTCCAATACCACCATAATGGAGTCATGTTGGTACTTAGTCTACGATGACCCCATTATAAATTCCATGTATATTACTTCCCACTTCCATTCAAGAATTGGCAGTGGGTTTACTAATCATGCGGGGTGTTGATGTTCCACTTTTAATTGCTGGAAATCTAAACACATTTCCAAATAATATGCTGTATCCTTCTTCATTCCTGGCCAGAAACAATTTTTTGTAATGTGGTCACCATATTTTGATAGCCCAGATGGCCCGAGTAAGGTCTCTTATGGTATTCATCCATTATCATCTGTTTCAAAGTAGGTACATTAGGAATATACAACCTTTGCTGCTAAACAACTAGTCCTTTCTCGCTTATTTCATACCCCTAAATCCCCTTTTGATGTAATTTTAGCTGCAATTCCTGACACCAGGGGTATTGTGATCGGGCCTCCTGAACCTGCTCTTTGAAATCTATCTTTACACTGTTACCCATGTTGGATAACAAAGGGTGAGAGTGTCTACTTAAGGCATCAACAATTTTGTTTTATTTTCCCTTAATATGTTTTATTTCCATGTAAAATTCGCTCATAAAAGCTAACCATCTAGCTTTTCTTTCATTTAAAAATGACTGGCTAAATACGTATTTCAAACTAATGTGGTTAGTCGTTAATACAAACTTTTTTCCCAGCAAGTAATGTCTCCACATTTTGAACACATGTATGCCAAAAGCTAATTCTAAATCATAAACTACATAGTTTTGGTCATGTTTTTTTAGTTTTCTAGATTCATAAGCTATCACAGCATTGTCTTGTAATAACACTCCTCACAGTCCTTCTATACAGACATCGGTACACACTGTAAATTCTTTAGCTGGATCTGCAATTTTTTAGATAAAGGTCATGGTCAATTTTTGTTTTAGCTTCTCAAAGCTTTCTTGACACTTGGTTGTCCATTCAAATTTCACTCCCTTTTATTGAAGGGAGGTAATGGGATAATCTAATGTGGAAAATCCTTCCACAAATCTGCGGTAATACCCTGCAATCCCCATGAATGAACGGATTACTCATACATCCATGGGTACCGACCAATTTAGAATTGCTTGTATATTTTCCCAGTCTACTGCCAACCCCTCCTTGGAGATAATATGTCCCAAATATTGAATCCCTAGCTTATAAAACTCACACTTTCTAAGTTTAACATACAATTTGAATTCTCTTAGTGTTTTTAACACTACTTAGAGGTGTTCCTGGTGTTCTTCGTCACTCTTAGAATACACCAATATGTCATCTATGAAAAATAACACAAATTTATCGAGATATTTGTGAAGGACATTGTTCATGAAACATATGAATGTAGTAGGGGCGTTAATGAGACCCAAAGGTAATAAAATGAACTTGTAATGCCCATATCGGGTCCTGAGTTGTCTTTCGAATGTCTTCGTCTTTTTTGTGAAGTTGGTGATAACCAGTTCGCAGATCAATCTTTGAAAAGACGGTAGCTCCCCTCACTTGGTAAAAAAAGTCATCAATTCATGGTAGGGGGTATCGGTTTTTGATAGTTAACTTGTTCAACTATCTATAGTCAATGCACATCCTAAGGACACCATCTTTTTTCTTGACAAATAATATTGGGGCTCCTCGTGGGGACACACTTGGTCTTATATAGCCTTTGTTTAGCATTTCTTGCAATTGTAGCTTTAAGTCTAATAGTTCTGGTGTAATCATTATATATAGAAACTCGAGTAGCTCCTGACACCAACTCAATAAAGAAATATATATCTCTACGAGGGGATAACTTAGGAATTTCCTCCAGAAACACATCCTGAAAGTCCTTGATTACTGATCGATTTTCTACAGTAGAATTTTATGGGTGTTGTTAAAAATCTTCCACATGAATCATGTAGACTTGATAACCCTTCCGTGATGTATGTTTCAATTGTAGTGTGCATGCTTGTCGAACATACACAAGTTTTGGTTTCCATCTTATTAAAATAGGTTGTCCCTGCTCATTTATGCAATTTAATGTTTTTTCTAAGCAGTTTATTATGGACTTCTGTTGTTCCAGTCAATCCATGCCGACAAATATGCCATAGGATCCTAAAGGAAGGATATTCAATTTCAGGTATGTATGATACCCCTTCAAGTTTACAAGGAATTTATTTAATTTATGACTTACCTGGCGCTTGGTGCATGTAGCCAATTGCACCAGCCAAGTGTTCTGAAATTTTTGTGTCTACAATTTACACCTTTCCACTACTTGTGGGCTAATATAACTTAAGATAGCTTCAAGATCAATTAAAACATATACTGTTGGTTGGTAATGATACCTTCTATTTCGATCATTTTCTATTCGTGGAATGATCATAGCTACATCATTTACCGTGGTTGCCTCATGTACCACTTCAATGTTTTGAATGTCACAAAGATTGTGTGGAAAATCTCGCAGCAGATGGGGTTCTCCACATCCCTAGCATTTCAGTGGCTCTTTTTCTTTCCCCCCTGCATCCCTCTTGCCATTCACTTCCATGGGCTTGGACCCTCTGTGTGATTGTGTTGGCTAAATTTCTCCACCTTTGTTAAATTTCTTTCTCTTATGATCCTTGCCAAAATTATTTAGGTAGGATGGTTTGTGTCTTTTTGTGTTTGTTCTAGGATTAATTTTTTCTTTATTCTACCATGTTTTAAGATTATCATTCTGACTCTTGTATTGTTGATAGCACAGTCGAGCCTTTCTGATCGCTTCATCCATAGTCTTTGGTTTTTCAAACTCAATTCTTTATTGATATATCGTTGGTAGACAATTTAGGAGCCTTTGAAATTTCACTTTTTCTTATCTGATGTATCGTACATAACAAAATAAGTTTTTGAATTTCGTCACAAATTCATCTATGTTGAGTTGTCCTAATCTTAGCCCATGGAACTCCTTGGCATGGTCATCATAATACCTTTCACTGAGGTATCATTATTTAAAATTTTGTTAGAATTCTTCCCATGAGATTGTATTCTCATCCAACAAGTGTATGATTTTGGTCTCTTCCCACGAGAGTGTAGCTTCCCCTTACAATTGGTAAATAGAGAGTCGAGATTTCAAGTCACTTCCATACTCGTACACCTGAAAATATTTAACCATATTCAGGAGCCAGGCTTCTGCATACTCCTCCCTTTCACTGTCAAAGGTGGGAGGTTCTATTGCGAAACTCTCCCTGCAATTTCTTCTTTTTTTTCTTAGACTTGGAGTTTTCCTTTCCATACTCTTCTTCACTCTCATACTTTTATGAGGTTGTTTTGACCTCTTTTCTTTTCAGATTTTCTTTTCCCCACTCCCGGTGATTGGATATGGAAGTTAACTCCCTTATCAAACTCTCTTGTTTATTGTTGGCTTGTAGTAGACGTTCATTACTAGTTCTTAACTGAACTAGATCCTCCTAAAAACTCCTGATCATTCCCAAAATCTGCAAGTTCAAATATCGAGGAGTATCCCCCTCCCCCAATTCCACATACAAATCTTCCCTATATGACATCATAGTTGATGTAAAGTCTGTATTTACCTTATATTTGAAGCTTAACCAATCATTAGAATAATCCTTCCACAACATAAATTTTGCACAAAAATAATTATAACAGTAAAATTTAATTTACAGAGAGCATAAATTTTCAACTACTGAGGGTACATATTAGGTGTAATGTTTAACTTGGGATTTGATACCACTTGTCACATCCCCAATTTTTTTTTTTCTCTCTTTTTCCTTGGTTCCTATTCATCACTGAGTAGAGTTAAAGAGACCTTCAGAATCCTCTTTTGTCGAGGTATATTTTCCTTATATGCACCCTACAAGTTTATTCACCATGATGATACTACTATTCCTCCTATAGGTGTATTACTTATGATAATATTGAATCATTTATGACACTTAAAAGGCTTGGAAGTATTATAAATTAGTGATAGTTACACTATAGACTCACTTTAGACTCTATGTATAATATGATTAATTGAAGTCATATAATTTGTAACCCCTTTCCTTTACTATACTAGCACTCATCATTCAGGGGATAAATTTCTTCTTTGATTTCATTTATAAATTATAGTGTTTGGTTGTAGGCAAATTTATTATGGTGCTGCCACTTGACTATAAATTTTCATTTAATTTTTGTTTGGCATACCTTGCACTCGTGCGATGGAGTTATGGCAACCTTCCACCTGGCAACAATGCCCATCCATGTCGTCAACTGTACATGGCCCATGTGTCATATTTTGTCTTCAAGTGATTTCTTTGGTCTCGAGGTGAGCCATGTTCAATGGTTGAGCTCGATATGGGGTTTATCGACGACCCTTATGTTATGTTCCAAACCCTAAGGTGCTTAAATTTGTTTGGTTTCTCATTTTTCTATTTTGAATGTTGAGGTTTTGGATAGAGATCACGGAGGGATTCTAGGTTCTTTCAAATTCTAAGCAGCCCTGTATCTTTTTGTTAGCTTGTTGAACATGTGTTACCACACATTATCCTTTTGGTCATACACTCAAGGGTCACATATTTCATTCATGGCGGCTAGAGCGACTAAGCTTCACAGGTAACCAGTAATAGACACAACCAAAATACTTATCGATGGCTTTCCTTTTACATTGGTCCATCCATCAAATACAATGGACACCCCATGCCCATTCCAAGAATTTGTCATTCTATTCAAAGAATTAGTTATTTTAGCTTTTTCATGATCAAGTCCCATAGTTCTGCCCTTGTCATACCTAGGGCTCATGTATCCTTTGGGGGCATCATTAATGGCAGAAACCATTTAAGGCCAATAAGGTCAGCGAACAACATTGAATGGTACCCACATGCATAGAGAAACCAGAATTTTTTTGAATCCACATCATTCATACACCCTTCATCAAGGAAATCGGATATGGTTCTACACCTTAACGATATGTTTGGCCCAGGTGTGCCTCCATATCCACTTCCATGGGTGGAATTTGATGGACTTCTTTGTCCATGATGTGATGGACCTGATGGTGCGTAATAATCAATGAAACCCCTAGATGTTTTAGATCTATGTAGGGCAACCTCCTCTTACTTTCTATATTTCTATATCTGTTGCTGGCACACTTACACAAATTTTGATTCCTATATTTTTCTCTCCATCCCTGGAATTTTCCCACAAAGGTGCCTTTTGGCATGGGTGTATGAACCTGTGTATTCTTTATTGCAATGGGGGCAAAGCAATTTAGTGGTTCCACCACCTTTCCCTCCTTCCTGCCTCTGAATATATTTCCACAATGGTGTTTGACTTTGGTCTTGTTTAGTTGGGGTCTCTATGGCCTCACATTCTCCACTCTCCCCTTCCCCCTCAACATACTCCTCCTCTTCAAGATTTTCGTCAAATCCACTATAACCCACTTCTTCATCCTCCTCTTATCTAGTGAGCCTCTTTCTTCACTTTCCAACACCATCAATTCAAATAAAGGAACCAACATGAATAAAATCCCTATCCATATAGCCATCATGTTTCAAGTTTCAAGTTTCTAGCTTGCAAAAAAAATGGAGGAATGCCAAATGGGAGTAGGAAAAAATGCAACATAGAAAAAAAACAATTCAATTTTTCAGTTTTCAACACACTAAAATGCAACATTGAGAAAAAAATTCAAGTTTTCATTTTTGAACAACTTAAAAATGCAATATAGAAAATAAAAAACTAGATTAGAGAGTCATACCTCTTTGTCCTGAGTCCTGACTCCTTCAATCCTCCTTGTTGCTCTCTTCAAGCTCCTTACTCTCTCCTCTTACTCTATTGCAACTTGCTCCTTGCTATCTCCTTGCTCTCTCCTTCTCTCGTTTCTCTCAAGCTCTCTCTTGCTCTCAAACAAAAAACAATAACAATTATGAGGAGGGGAGGGATTTTTATAACCCAACCCCCCCCTCTCAAGCGCTCCCTGAAATTCTCCCTAGAAAAAATGGAGCGTTTATTCAGGCTCGGAAGCGCACTCTCGAGCGCTCCCAAAGCGCTTTCGAACGGAGCGCGTTTTAGGAGAGGGATGGGGGGGGGGGGGGGGAATGATTTCCATCAACCTTGGGCTATACTAGGCTAGGCTAGGCTTAAGTAGAGTAGGCTATGGTAGGCTAGAATAGGATAGGTTAGGCTAGCTTATGGTAACCTAGAGTAAGTTAGGCTTAAGTAGACTAGGTTAGGCTAGGCTATGGTAGCCTAGAGTAGGGTAGACTAGAGCAGGCTATTATAAGCTAAGCTAAGCTAGTATGCTAAAGTACGCTAGGTTAGGCTAGGTTAGAGTAACCCAGGCTACACTAGAGTAGGCTAGGATAGAGTGAGCTAGGGTAGGCTAGGCTAGAATAGGGTAGGCTAGGCAAGGATAGAGTAGGCTAGGCTCGGCTAGGCTAGGTCATGGTAAGTAATGTTAGGGTAGAGTAAGCTAGCTTACGATAGGCTACTCTAAGGTAGGCTAGGATATAATAGGTTGGGATGTGCCAAGATAGACCAGGCTAGGCTAGACTAGATCCATCTAGGCTATGCTAGGCTAGGCTGGAGCAGGCTAGGCTAGGGTAGAGTAGAGTAAGGTAGGATGGGAAAGGCTAATATACATTAGATTAGGCTAGGCTAGGCTAGGATAGAGCAGGTTAGGCTAGAGTAGGCTAGGCTAGGCTAAGCTAAAGTAGGTTAGGCTAGGCTATATTAAGCTAACCGAGGCTAGTTTAAGTTAGGCTAGGGTAGCCTCGACTAGGTTAGGCTATATTAATCTAGGCTAGAGTAGGCTAGGCTAGGTTGTGCTAGAGTACAGAAGCCTAAATTAGGCTAGGCTAGGCTAGGTAGTGTATGCTAAGTTATGTTGGGCTAGAATAGGTTATGCTAGGCTAGGCTAAAGTAGATTAGGTTATTAGGATATGCTAGGGTAGGATGGAGTAGGCCAGGCTAGAGTATGTTAGGGTAGAGTAAGCTAGGTTATTCTAGGCTAGAGTAGACCAGAATAAGCTATGATAGAGTAGACTAGGCTCGAGTAGGCTAGGTTAGGATAGGCTAGAGTAGGATAGGCTACCATAAGAAAAATAAGGCTAGGCTAGAGTCGTTTAGGCTAAAGTAGGGTAGGCTAGGATGGATTTGGCTAGGCTAGAGTAAGTTAGGCTAAGATACACTAAAGTAAGTTAAGATAGGTTAGGCTAGAGTGGGCTAGATTATAGTAGGCTATGTCAGGCTAGGATAGGCTTGAGTGGTATACCTTAAATTACACTAGTCTAGAGTAGGCTAAATTAGGATATTCTAATATAGGCTAGGTTGGGCTAGAGTACACTAGAATTAGCTAGGATGGAGTAGGCTAAAGTAGGCTAGGATCAAGTAGACTAGGATAGGCTCAAGTGGGCTAGGCTAGCATATATTAGGCTAGGATAGAGTAGGCTTTGAAAGAGTAGGAAAGGTAGGATAAGCTAGGTTGGATTAGATAAGTTAGTATAGAGTCGACTATACTACACTAGTCTAAGCTTAGAGTAAGATATGCTAGGTTAGAGAAATTTAGAGTTGGGTAGGCTAGGATAAACTATAGTAGGCTTATCTAGGCTAGGCTATCATATGCTTAGAGTAAGTTATGGTAGCCTAATATAGGATAGGCTAGGGTAAGATACAATAGCATAACATAGAGTAGGTTAAGTAGGCTAAAGGACACTAGGCTATAGTAGGTTAGAATAGGAAAATATAGAGCAGGGAAGGCTAGAGTATTCTATGGTAGGCTAGTCTAGAGTAAGTTAAGATAGAGTATACTAAGCTAGAATAGGCTAGGATATGACAAGAATAATTAGGCTAGAGTAGGATAGGGTAGAGTAGGGTATTATAGGATATGCTAGAGCAAGTTAATTTAACATAATCTAGGCTATAGATCAGGGACATGCTATATTAGGATAGGCCAGGGTACGTTGGGTTAATGTTTTCAAGGTTATCCAAAAGGATCCTAATTAAAAAGAATAAAATTTAAAATTCACAAAAGTGAAGGGAAATAGTACCTTGTTGAAGACCTCGACGAAGTAATTCCAATGTAGCTTGAATTGTGTCGAACGGAGTATGCATGCGAAAGAAATGGAAGTTTTAAGATTTTGACCAATGGGAAAAAAGTTAAAGTCAAAGGGTGATGTGGCACATTCTAGAACTGACATATGGAATAGTGTGGATATGGAACATGGGTTGAGTCAATAATTGACAAGGTAAGTGCAAGTGGAAAACACATGGAAACATAGTTGGCATATTAGGTTCTCCAATGGGGGGCTACCACGTGGCACCTATGAACACAAAAAATTTAATTTATTCAAACAGTTGGCATTGATGCGGTTTGAACCCACACCTTATGGAGCAACAACACAACGAATTAAACATCGAGCCACAACTGAGACTGTGATATGCAGATAATAAATCCTATGTATTTGTTTTGAATGTTGTGTATGATGGAAAAAGGGGTGGGTGGAGCAAACCAAACCTCGCAACTTTGGAAAACTAAAGTTTGATAAATATTCACCAATGAAGGTTGAAAACTATATTGCATGCACCACTACATAGCTACAAGATTGGATGATGATTGTCCATGTTTACGTGTTTATGTGGGTAAATGTGGGTAAAAGATAAGAGGAGCTCCATTCTTTGAGAGGTTTTATATACCTTGTGAAAAAAATAGATTTTACTTAATATATACTATGAGAGGTAAATATATCTCTTGCACAAACATGATTTTAATTAATATCTACTATGCTATATTTATTGGAAAAGAAAATACTTTGTCCATGCACAAAGAATAATTTATTATGTTAAATATATGGAAAGAAATATATAAATATTTATAAACATTGCATATGCAAGAAAAGATAAGATGCATGCTCTTTAGTTAAAAAGGGATTTTTACACATTTATTTTATGAAATGATAATAAATCCAAGATTATTTTCTTGAAATAGAAATGATAAGAAATCCAAGATTATTTTCTTGAAAATGAAATGATAAGAAATCCAAGTTAGTTTCTTGATAATGAATGTAGAATAAAGTGGGTAATTAGTGATATATTTTCATGGGTGGTGAAAAAAGATGAAGATAAAATTTAGTTAGATGAATTTTCTTGGAAGGGTTTCCATGAATTTGGGTGAAAATGTTACCTATGTTTTCATTTAAAGTCTACATAAGTGAAAAAAGATTGGATAGGAGTTTTGTGCATGAATTAATGAAAAATAAAGATTATTTTTATAAAAGATGCATATGAATCTTGTTCATACAAGAACAACAATTCATAAAATTTTAAGTTAACCTTGTGAATGTTTCTTAGGTATATGCATAAATATGGTCATCTATGGTCAATTCCTGAAAGGGTAGCATGTGAAACTACAAGTATAAAGGCAACAAAACTAAGTTATATTAACTTCCTTTTGATAAATAATTATGTATATCTTTACATGAAAATAATAGTTAATGATGTGTAATTCCAAGAAGGGAATTTGTGTTACATACATTAAAGAAGAGCTATTGCAATAAGCGCTTGCATGCGCCAAATAATATTCATTTTGTTATAGAGATATTTTCTTTGCATGGATAGAAGAAATAGTGATTTATAATGTTTCTTAGGAAAAATTATATGTTAGTACTTTAAGCTATCCTAACTATTATGTTAGTTTCTGCATATGCATGCAATATTTGTATTACCTTCGTTGGAAATAATATACATATTTGTATGTGGGAAAAGATAGCATGTTGTGTTAGACTACATTGGAAAAGATTGTTAGTATAATATTTGAAAAATAAGACATGTATTTGTATGCTTTAACTGCATTAGTTTTACAGAAAAGAAAACATGTGTTTACATCCTCTCTTGTATTGAGAATTCCTTTGGGAAGACTCTTTTGGAAACTACATGCATTGCATGCATAGGAACAACATTCAACGTGTTAGCTTTATTATATTTGCATGCTCCAAAAGCAATGTCGGAAGGGCTGGTTATTTTGTAAAAGTTTAAGTAACTCAAATGCACATTGTGTCATTTTCCATTGAAGGAATTCCTAGACAATTGTGGTGATTTGTCATGTACGAATGTGAGCGTGTGCGAGAAGTGTCATAATAATGTGGGGTCTATTTTGACATGAATTGATAATTAATTTCTTACACTAAGCTAGTGATGTTAGAAGAAATCATGTTGTGACATTGTATTCACATTTCATGTATGCACATGAATAAGTGTTCAAGGATCGCTTAAAGATTGATTATTGATTGATTAAGGCTTTATCTAGTCATGCTATAAAATCTTGTTGATGACGTCCATGACAGGAAATGATGGTGACTTGTACAAAGGGAATATTATGCTTAACATGGTGGCAGGTAAATGATTATGGTTCATGCAGATGAGTGTGAGCTGCAAGATGATCCAATGTACGATGGTCCATTGTCGGTACATCCATGCCACCAAGATATGAAGATTAGTGGGTAAATTATATCGTAATTATTGTAATGGCTTTAAGCTATATATTTTTATATTTCCTTGTAAAATTTATAATGATGGTTAAGGGATGGTCTCCCTTATAATCCATTGAGTGAGGGTTAAACACCCTCACGAGCGTTTAATAATAAAATTAAACGTTTTTTGGTTTTCACCCTACGGGGTTTCCAGGGTATATTGGTGTTCAATGATGTGATTGATTATTGTGTCAAGTTGATGATGTCGATTCCTTTATTGTTGTGATGTTCATAATGTCAAGTAAGTGATGACTACATGAATAATGAAATGAATGCAAGGTTACATCATATAGTTTGATGTTAATGTACAAGAATAGAGGTTGTTAATGGTTAAGCAAATTATTATTCTTATACTAAGGTTACACTATGAACCGGTGAAAATTCTATCTAATGAGTAGTAAGGAATATTTAATAGTGATTTGGATAAGTTACTCATGGGTAACTTGTATAAAATTTTTTGAACTCCTTTAACTCCTCGCATTTCCATGTGAGGTTATCGGTATATGTTACAAGTGGTATAAGAGCTAAAGGTTGCAGCACTAGCGCCTTTGGGATTTGTTAAGCGAAAATAAATTGAGATATGCTAATAATGGACATCAGTTAGGGTATGATTCTAGAAATCTACATATTGAATGATATACGCAGTAGTCTACTCTTGACATGAGATGTGCGATTCATGTTTATAACTACTGTGAAGAGTAAAAAGTAATAAATGTTGTTGCAAAACGGTTTTCGTAATATTGGAATTTTGTTGAGGATAAAAGACAATAAAACCTTTGTTGTACTTATGAATAACTTGAGTACTCACTAGTGAAAGTGAGAGTTGACTATTAACATTTGGGTAAATGACATATTACTCATACATTTAATAAGCATAATTAAAGCTACCATGCACTACTCATGAATATGTATACTGATGGTGTGTGAAACTAATGCATGAATGCAAAAGACAGGGAAAGTCCTTGAAGAGGATGAGAGTGTTTTAAAATGAAATTGAATGAACCCTTTCAGATGTTAAAAATACACAATGGGTTAGGCAGTGAGACTTTACTATAATGACTAGTGTTGAATGACTAAGTTTTTGAATGAGTCATGTCATGGCTGCATTAAGATTATAAATAGCATTGACTAGTTATGAATGACTAACTAATAAAACCTATATGCATGAATTGGTTTTGATTAAAGATTATTACAAATTGTGAATAAGTAGTTACTTCATGTGTCAGACTGTTCGTAATAGTACACTAGTGGAATTGGAAAATGTTGGATTTTTACTCGTGGGACTATTACCCTAATCATTATTGATATATACACATTAATGAATATTTGTATATAATCGTATGCATGACAACATTGTATGCATGACACTAAAATTATTTTGAAAGTGAATATTTTTTTAACAATGAATATTTATGATTAGTGTTGTTGATGAGATTAAGCATGGTTAGCTTAATGGAAACAAGAAAGGGATTAATCATGGTTAGCTTAATGGCAGTAGAAAACCTGTGAAAGTAAAACATCGCAAACATTACAATGCAAATTGCAACACCAAATGTTAAAGTATCATGTTATAATGTGCATGATTGTGTTATTTAGAATAATAATGTATAAACACATGGTATCATGTTATGAGGTGCATGATTTTGTTATTTGAGAAATAACAATGCTTACAACACATGTGTGTTAGTCATGTTTCTTGTTAATCTGAATGTCATTGGACCCATGTTAAGAGAAAGAAGTATGATGTATGATGTACATAAAGTTTCTTTCTCTATGTATAATGTGCACGCAGTTCATTATGTAATTTACTATGGGAAACAATGCTAAAAGAGAAATTTAACATGCGAGATAGTTGTGAACAATTGTTAAAGGCTAGAAGGCCTTGGGTTGATGTGGTTGCTTGCCCGAAGGGGTTGATGGCACTTACCTGCCTGGATTTCCTCTCCCTAGAGATAGATGATCTCAGTAAGGAAAGAGAGTTGGCCAAGATGGTGAAGAGGGGAAACCTTGAGGAAACTCTATTGATTTTGGAGCTTGTTGGAGGAGGTCCAAAATTCCTCATAGACGAGACGCTGTCAGAGGAATAGGCATGATGTTGCCAAGAGAAATCCTATACTGAACCTTGAGTGGTCATTGGAATTCTCGAGCTGCTTTACCAGTCGAATTCCATAGTGGACATGGGAGGAGAATTTTTTTTTAAAATTGTGGTTCTCATAGTGGAACAAGTTAAGTAATAAGTTATGTGTTATATTAAAATGAATTTTTATATGATTGTGTAAATATCTTATGTAGATATTAAGAGGAAAGGAGCTTAGTGCTCGGAAAATGAATTACTGAATGTATAAGTTCAATTATTTTATTACTAATTTGTTTGAATGTCTGAATGTATTAAGGGATGGGCTCCCTTATAATCCATTGAGTGAGGGTTGAACACCCTCACGAGCGTTTAATAATAAAATTAAATGTTTGTTAGTTTTCACCCTACGGGGTTTCTAGGGTATATTGGTGTTCAATGATGTGATTGATTATTGTGTCAAGTTGATGATGTCGATTCCTTTATTGTTGTGATGTTCATAATGTCAAGTAAGTGATGACTACATGCATAATGAAATGAATGCAAGGTTACATCATATAGTTTGATGTTAATGTACAAGAATAGAGGTTGTTAATGGTTAAGCAACTTATTATTCTTATACTAAGGTTACACTATGAACCGGTGAAAATTCTATCTAATGAGTAGTAAGGAATATTTAACAGTGATTTGGATAAGTTACTCATGGGTAACTTGTATAAATTTTTTTGAACTCCTTTATCTCCTTGCATTTCCATGTGAGGTTATCGGTGTATGTTACAAGTGGTATAAGAGCTAAAGGTTGCAGCACTGGCGCCTTTGGGATTTGTTAAGCGAAAATAAATTGAGATATGCTACTAATGGACATCAGTCAGGGTATGATTCTAGGAATCTACATATTGATTGATATATGATTCTAGCAATCTACATATTGAATGATATATGCAGTAGTCTACTCTTGACATGAGATGTGTGATTCATGTTTATAACTACAGTGAAGAGTAAAAAGTAATAAATGTTGTTGCAAAACGATTTTCATAATATTGGAATTTTGTTGAGGATAAAAGACAATGAAACCTTTGTTGTACTTATGAATAACTTGAGTACTCACTAGTGAAAGTGAGAGTTGACTATTAACATTTGGGTAAATGACATATTACTCATACATTTAATAAGCATAATTAAAGCTACCATGCACTACTCATGAATATGTATACTGATGGTGTGTGAAACTAATGCATGAATGTAAAAGACAGGGAAAGTCCTTGAAGAGGATGAGAGTGTTTTAAAATGAAATTGAATGAACCCTTTCAGATGTTAAAAATACACAATGGGTTAGGCAGTGAGACTTTACTATAATGACTAGTGTTGAATGACTAAGTTTTTGAATGAGTCATGTCATGGCTGCATTAAGATTATAAATAGCATTGACTAGTTATGAATGACTAACTAATAAAACCTATATGCATGAATTGGTTTTGATTAAAGATTATTACAAGTTGTGAATAAGTAGTTACTTCATATGTCAGACTGTTGGTAATAGTACACTAGTGGAATTAGAAAATGTTGGATTGTTACTCGTGGGACTGTTACCCTAATCATTATTGATATATACACATTAATGAATATTTGTATATAATCGTATGTATGACAACATTGTATGCATGACACTAAAATTATTTTGAAAGTGAATATTTTTTTAACAATGAATATTTATGATTAGTGTTGTTGATGAGATTAAGCATGGTTAGCTTAATGGAAACAAGAAAGAGATTAATCATGGTTAGCTTAATGGCAGTAGAAAACCTGTGAAAGTAAAACATCGCAAACATTACAATGCAAATTGCAACACCAAATGTTAAAGTATCATGTTATAATGTGCATGATTGTGTTATTTGGGAATAATAATGTATAAACACATGGAATCATGTTATAAAGTGCATGATTTTGTTATTTGGGAAATAATAATGTACAACACATGTATGTTAGTCATGTTTCTTGTTAATCTAGATATCATTGGACCCATGTTAAGGGCAAGTATGATGTATGGTATACATAAAGTTTCTTTTTCTCTATGTATAATGTGCACGCAGTTCATTATGTAATTTACTATGGGAAACTATGCTAAAAGAGAAATTTAACATGCGAGATAGTTGTGACCAATTATTAAAGGCTAGAAGGCCTTGGGTTGATGTGGTTGCCTGCCCGAAGGGGTTGATGGCACTTACCTGCCTGGATTTCCTCTCCCTAGAGATATATGATATCAGTATGGAAAGAGAGTTGGCCAAGATGGTGAAGAGGGGAAACCTTGAGGAAACTCTATTGATTTTGGAGCTTGTTGGAGGAGGTCCAAAATTCCTCATAGACGAGACGCTGTCAGAGGAATAGGCATGATGTTTCTAAGAGAAACCCTATATTGAACCTTGAGTGGTCATTGGAATTCTCGAACTGCTTTACCAATGGAATTCCATAGTGGACTTGGGAGGAGAATTTTTTTTAAAATTGTGGTTCTCATAGTGGAACAAGTTAAGTAATAAGTTATGTGTTATATTAAAATGAATTTTTATATGATTGTG
>JAXQQM020087662.1:0-31388 GCA_034641835.2 Pinus albicaulis | reverse complement strand
ATGTGCAATTGTTTTTATTTATGCTTCACATGTGTTTGCAATTAATTTTCCACAAAATATTAACAATGGAATGATTCTGTATTTTGCAAGAAGTTAAATATTGTGATATCAGGGGAATCTAGATGTATGCATGCTTAGTGTATACTAATTTCTACATGCTATTGAAGTAGTGTTAATTCTTGAAGATTGTAATTGTGAAGAATTGTTGAGTTTGTGCTGGTGGACAATTCGAATTTGCTACATAAGATTCTTGGTGCAGAAGTTGAGTATACATTGAAATGTCTTTCAATGGGTTGCGATTGGAGTATTCCCTTGATAGGAGCTCGAATTACATAGCCTGGAAGGATAGGATGGAGGCGATGCTGGAGCATAATGGACTAAAGGAGTTCATCGATAGCGATGTTCCTAAGCCGGGATCTAGCGATGTTGCATTACTTGACGCATGGCAAAAGAAGATAGCAAAGAGAAGAAAAATTCTGTTGGAAGGTATGAAGGACCATATTGTGTCCAACCTTCATGGGAAAGCCACTCCATTCTTAATGTGGAATGATTTGATATATTTATTCCAAAGCAGAAGCGACCAGAGGAATTTGGCGCTTAAAGACAAGCTCAGAAAAATAAAAATGGAGAAGGGCAACAGTATTCCAAAATACCTCACAAATTTTGTCCACTGCAAGGATGAATTGGGAAGTGTGGGGGTTACTGTTGATGATGAAGACTTGGTACCTTGGCTCTCCTTGGGCTTCCGAAGAGTTGGCATAGCTACGAAGACTCTGTCAATAGACGGGAGAAACTGTCGAGATGGGAGCGACTTTGGTCGGATCTTGTGCAGGAGGAGATAAGGCGGGGTACCAAGGATGGTTCCTCATCGAAGAATGGAGATGAAGAGAATTGCGCCTTGGCTGCCAAAGCAAGGAAAGGGAAGGGGAATAAATTTCCTTCAAAATTCGAAGCTAAATCTAAGAAGCAGGATTTGTCCAAGGTGAAGTGTTTTCACTATCACGAACATGGGCATTTCGCCACTAAGTGCCCACAGAAGAAGAAGAACAACAAGAAGGTTGTTGAAACTACAGCTGGAGAGGCCTTAACCTCGCAATTTGAACTTGATTTATCTTTGATCGCATGCGTGGTTTCAAGCTATATGGGATCGGTGTGGTATCTTAATAGTGGTGCATCTTTCCATATGACGGGAGACAAGGAGTTATTTAGTGACTTGGAGGAGAACGACCTCCAAATGCATATAGAGATGTTTGACGATGGTTGACACAATGCGACTAGAATTGGGACCATTACCTTTGAGAGGGAGTCCCGTAATCCATTCTTGTTGAAGGATGTTATGCATGTTCCAGGTTTGAAGAAGAACTTGGTCTCGGTCGCAATGTTGGAAGACAAAGGTTATGATGTTGTTTTCAGTGAGGGAAAAGCCTTCCTTCAACATAAAACAATGGGTCAAACCAAGAAGATAGGGATTCAAGTTAAGAATCTCTACAAGCTGGAGGTATATGGCTGTGCTACAATGGTGGGCAAAGCAGAAGAAGTGGTGAGCCGAGATGAGGGAGAATTATGGCACAGGAGATTGGGTCATCTTCACCATGGCGCTTTGAAGATTTTGCAGCAGATTCTTACTATAATTCCCAAGGGTACTCCTGCGCAGTCAGATCAGTGCAAGGGATGTACTATGGGTAATTTTGTTAAGACCACCTTTCATGAGAAGGAGAACCGTGCTTCGGTGATCCTGGAGAGAATTCACACAGACGTGTGTGGACCTTTCTCGATTGCTTCAACAGCAAAACACAGGTATTATGTTATAATTGTTGATGACTATTCTCGTAGATGCTGTATCTTCTTCATGCAGAAGAAGAGAGAAAAATTATCAATGTTCTGTGAGTTTAAATAATTGGTGGAGAAGGAGTCGGGGAAGCAAGTGAGAGCTCTACGGAGCGATAATGGTGGTGAATACATCTCGAGCGAATTCAAAGACTTCTGTAGCAAAGAAGGAATTCGAAGAGAACTCATAGCGCCTCATAACCCACAAAAAAATCGGGTCGCGAAGAGGAAGAACAGAATGATTGTGGGTGTTGCATGAGCGATGTTGCATGACCAGGGCCTACCGATGCACTTGTGGGTGGAAGCATGCAACACTGCGGTTTATTTGCAAAATTGTTGTCCTCATAGAGTACTTGGCATGAGTACACCTGAAGAATATTTTAATGGTATTAAGCCTGATATTTCTCATTTGGATATTTTTGGCTCATATGTTTACATTCATGTGACAAAGGACGCCAGGAAGAAGCTGGAGCTGACTGCAAAAGTTGGGATATTTTTGGGGTACAAAAAAACAACCCATAATTATCGTGTGTATTTTCTAGACAGTCGAATGAATGTGGTGTGACGGGATACAAAATTCAATGAGGTGAAAGCCATGAAGTTGTCGCTTGAGAGGGAGCTACACTTGCATGCAGAGGAGGAACTTCTTGTTCCCAAAGATGAGCCTCTAGATGTGGATCACAAAAGGATATTTATGGAGTGGAGGAGTCCACTCATGCAGAACAAAACATCAGACAAGGCATAAAGCGTACCACTAAAGCTGAGAGACTAAAGCTTGATGCGGCACAGAATGTAGGAGTCCCTACATCACATTGCAAACAGAGATAGTCACCTGACCAATTTATGAGATACATGGCTCTTATGAGCAAGTGTATCATGACAGAGGCATCTTCTTTCGAAGAAGATGTGCAGGAGCCCACATGGGTAGATGCATTGGTGGAGGAGTATGAATCCATTGCTAGAAACAGTGCTTGGGAGATTGTTCCAAGGCTGGTTGGTAAATCAGTTGTAGGATCAAGATGGATCTACAAGGTAGATCAAGCTGCTGATGGGAGCGTCGAGAAGTATAAGGCAAGATTTTTTTCTCGGGGCTTCTCAAATATCGAGGGGATTGACTATGAAAAAAACTTTGCACCTGTCGCACGATATTCTTCCATACGGACCATTCTTTCTCTCTCAGTGTAGATAGGTTGGCACATTCATCAGATGGATGTGAAGATTGCGTTCCTTAATGGGATCATTGAGGAATAGGTGTACATTGAGAATCCTGAAGGATTTGAGATCTTCAGTAGCGATTCGCATGTGTGCAGGCTAAAAAGAGAATTGTATGGGCTGAAACAAGCACCTCGTGCTTGGTACACTTGGATTGACAGCTATTTCACTGGTCTTGGCTTCACCAAGAGTGAGGCGGATGAAAACCTATACCAAATTGTGGTGGAGGGTAAGATTTTAATCATTTTTCTTTATGTTGATGATTTAATACTAACGGTGATAAGCAGTTGATACACTCATGAAAGGAATATCTTGCAAAGGAGTTTGAGATGAAGGATTTGGGCCTCCTTCATTATTTCCTTGGATTGGAAATATGGCAGCGGGAAGGTGAACTGTTTTTGTCTCAAGGCAAGTATGCCCGGGAGATACTGGAGAAGTTTCACATGCAAGGCTACAAGCCTATTGATACTCCTCTTCCAGGAAATTGGAGGAAAGAGGATGCTACATCGGCAAAGGTAGTGGATGCCACTGTTTATCAACAGTTGTTGGGTTCGCTCATGTATTTAGTTAATACAAGACTGGACATATGCTATGTGGCGAACCATCTTTCGCAAGCGATGGTTAAGCCTACCAAGCTATTTTGGAAAGCAGGAAAGCATGTCCTGAGATATCTCAGGGGCACATCTGAGTATGGTTTATGGTACAAACAGACGGATGAGGTGAAGTTGCATGGCTTCATGGATGCAGATTTGACAGGCAACCCAACAGACAAAAAGAGCACATCAGGAGGGATTTTCAGTATCGGATCTACGACAGTTTCTTGGTACAACAGGAAACAAAGATCCGTGTCACTCAATTCAATGGAAGTAGAATACATGGCAGTGATTCAAGCTACATGTGAGGCTATTTGGATGAGGAAAATCCTAGTTCGTTTGTTCAGTTCACATTTAGATCCTACAGTGATACATTGTGATAATCAGAGTTTCATTAAACTCTTAGTTAATCTTGTGTTTCATGATAGATCTAAACATATTGATATTTGGTATCATCATATCAGAGATTGTGTACAATGGAAGATCATGTTGCTTCATTAGATTCCTATGGAGGATCAGGATGCAGATATTCTGACGAAGGTGCTCACCAGGAGAAAATTCGAATACCATAGAGGCAGGATCGGGGTGAAGGATAATCCCTATCTTGTTGAGAGGGAGTGTTGAGATTCAACAAGATGATGAGCTTAGTGAAAAGAGTCGCCTTCACTAAGTGGGCCCGCAGGCTATTTTTGGCGCAAGTCTATTTTTTAGACATGGTGATCATATTTCAAAAAGTTGCGAGGATGTGATGTGGGTAGTTGGTCAAGTTGGAAAAATAGATGAAATTATATTTTTAGAATATTGGGCGAAGTCTATTTATATATCATTAATTAAAAAATAGAAGTGTCGATTATTATTAGCTATTAATAATAACCAGACTCTAAATATCAACTTATTCTCTTGGAGCACTTAATTTTAGTGTACAGATTTGGAAAAATCAGTGGGCTAAAGGAATTACGCAATTCCTAGGGTTTATTGGTGGTTCATGCATGGAGGACTCAATTATAACTGAAGTGGAAAAGTTATGACAAAGTTGGAAGATTAGTTCATGGAGTTCTTATTCAATTTAACTCAGTTAATGGATTTAAACTCAGTTGAGCTAGTTGTATCTAGTCTAACTGAATGATACACTAGTGAGAGTGGAGTGAATTAATTAGTTAATTAATTCTACAAATAATAACTCATTAATCAATGAACAATATAGTAGTTAACTACGGTGCATGTCGGTTCAATGGAGACCCAATGGAGGGATAGGTGAAAGGGCAAGATGGATTATCTATTGTGAATATAGTGATTCATTGATTGCATCACACACATACATTGGAGTTGCAAATGAGGATTGTGTAATCAAGGCAAGTGTAATTCGAATTCATTCTAAGCTATTCTTCAGTGGGGATTGAGCAGTGGAGGCAGGCTAGCAGGAGGGCAGAGATCGGTGCATGGATTTGCATATTTCTTCTATGTTAATGTGTGACGATTGATTGTACTGAGAGATTGATGTACTAAGCTTTGTATGAGATTGTTACATGATCTCCATGATACATAATATATGATAGTTGGGGTTTTCAGCTTTAGGCTTTCCCGTTAAACAACTGTGTTATGTGCGATTGTTTTTATTTATGCTTCACATGTGTGTGAAATTAATTTTCCGCAAAAGATTAATAGTGGAATGATTACATAGATGTTGCAGAAGTTAAATAGTAGGGAAGCTTTTCATTGTGAAGTTCATGGTGGAGTACTTCCAAAGTGCCAAAAAATATAGTAGAGCTTTTCGTTGTGAAGTTCATGACTGGAGTACTTCCAGCGTTGACATGGTAGAAGGAGTTTGTGCCAAGTAATCTACTATGTTGTAAGTGTGGGTGACTTTGGCAGAAGCAACATTTCGACGTAATCACCCTTTGGGGATCTTGGGAATAACCTATGCTTGAGGCTGAGGGATCTGTAAGGGAGAATTGGGTTTCAAAATGGACTCTATGGAAAATTTGGTTTGGGACTCGGTTGTAGATGAAGCAGGTGGCTTGTCATATTGGCATGACTAGGTTTGAGGTTGACATCAGCAGTATTGACATCTTCATAATCCATCATGAGGAAATATTTGGGATTCCTCATCCATCTACTACCCTTACCCCCCATCCCCCTCCCCCTAATTCCTCTAAACCCTATCCTAATTTCCCTAATTCTCCTACACCTCCCCCTAGCCCCCAAGGAGAAACATTTCCGATGACATTAATCTACCTATTTTTAGAGGATCCTAAGCAGTTTTGGTTTGGATTTGATGCAATATGGAAATCAAGATAGGTTACTGACAAAGATTTAAAGAAGGTGCATCTCATCACGACGCTGAGAGAGGGAGCACTGACATGGTACATGATGTATTTTTCAACCCATCAGGCTGCTTCATTTAATGATATTAAGAAAGTGTTGGCATTATAATTCAAGAAGTCGGATCCTAAGTCATAATGCATTGCTAAGCTGAAGGAAATAAAATAGATGACTAATGAGTCTATTTTGGAGTTGGATCAACAATTCAAGGTGTTAATGGGATAATTAGGCTTTAACATACCCCCAGAGAAGCAAAAAGAATGGTTTATAGTTACGTTGTTGCCACATATTAGGTCACTCTTGACACAACAAAAAATAGCAACTGAAGTTGAAGCCCTGGAAATTTCAATGAAGTTGGAAGCTTTACCGATAGGAGATACTCATGCAGGAGTATAACATATTCAGAGTCAGCTAGAAAATTTGACCTTGGAATTGCAAGATCTCAAGAAAGGCAAATAATTTAGACAGGAAGTATGGTGTATAAAGTGAAAAGCAAAGGGCCATTCTAAGGAAAAATGCCCTGTGTTCAGATATTACTTGGCTAGTGGAGCACCTTGTTAGTGTCAGTATTTGCATCCTTCCTCCAGTGATCAAACATTCTCTTACAAAGTGATTTTAAGGTGTCAAGATGAAAATTTGACATTTCAGTGAGTCTTCAAGTAAAATTTGGTCACTAGGTATTAGGTCTAGGGTTTTTTTTCACTCATTTCAAAGTTGTCCAAATGTCGGTCCATGTCACCATTCAACTGAGTGTACCATCATTCAGAGGGTTTTCATCATCATGCCAGATTCCAAAGGGTCATTTTACACCTTGTTCATGCTTCAGTTGTGCCTAGGTAAGGTTCATTTCCCTCTCCTAGGGTTTTGAAGGTAATTTCTCTTGGATGGTCAAATCATAAGAAAAACTTGTATCCTGATGTTCGTACACCTTACCCTATCATTAATGTACCTTATTAAACACTTCCCATCACTGAGATCCCCCAAATTCCTCATTTTCGCACAAACCCTAGTTTCTTGCTACAACTCGGCAATTTTCTAGGCTAGGCCTATGTTTTTCCCTTTTAGACCCCTTCCCCTCACTCAATATCTGAAATTACACTTTCCCCTACTTCCTAACATCCTTCCCTACTTCCCAAAATTTTCTCAAGAATTTAGAAGCCCCTTATCCCCTTCATTTCACTTCATTTCGACAAATTCCTTGTTCCACACATCGGGATAGGTTTTACTCCAATGATTTTTCTGAGCAATAAAAGATGAATTTGGGAAAAATGAGAGATTTTTTTGTCCAAAATAGGCCAAGGAAGAAAAACCTTCTTCAATTTTTACACAGGTGTCATGGTTTTAGAGAAATGTCAAAAATACAGTTGCCTCAGGAGAATTGATGCACCTCTGAAGTGACCTTGGGAAAATCAAGCTTTATCCTAGCTTGGTTGGCCAAGTGACTTTCTTGATGAATCAAATGATAACTAGACACAAATATATTTCCAATGACATATCATGAGATTAATTTGGAGTTGAGTAAGACCTTCAAAAGTTGACTGCAACAACACTCTTCCTTGAGGCAGCCTCATTTTGCACATTTTGACCACTCTTGGGAGATTTGATTTTTGACAAGGAAAATGAACTCCAAATTGAAAAATTCCAGCTGGTTTGGAAATTAGACTCAATAATATTTCCAACGAGCTATCCTGCACCCAATTTGGACACCAGGAAGGTCTCCAAAAGTCTCCTGTAAAAGGGCATGACGCGTTGGGTTTATGGCGCAACGTGTTGGGTTTGTGGCGTGGCGCGTTGGGTTGTGGCGCGGCGCATAGAGCTGCAAGCTCTTTTCACCACAATTTAATTCAAAAATTCAATTTTCTTGGTTTCCTCTGGTCCAAAGTAAGTCAAACAACTCTTCCATTGCCAATAAACATGTGTCTTATGATGTTTATATGGATTTAATAAAACAAATTCAAACCCTACTTCCTTGCTCAAGAAATGTTTCCTTAGGGTTTATACATTGGTTTTTTGTGGCCATCACTCCCTCACTTTTATCCCCTCACTATTTTTATAGTTTCATCAAACCTTTTCCCTATCCCCCATATTCCTAAATTCATCTACCCCTATCCCATATTCCCATTATCCCAAAAGCCTAGAGACTATCCCTAAAACCCTTTAAATCCCCAAACTCCAATTGGAAAACATCCCAAAATTCCTCTTAACATCCCAAAATCCCTCTTACCCTCTCCCTTCATATCCCCTCACATATTTTCATACATTTGGAAACAAAAACCAAAGACACCAAACCTCCTCATAACTCATCTTAGATAACACAGTCTTTGGCAAACATGGAGACACATTCCTCTTCTGACAGAGATGAAGAAGGCATCAAGGAGGCGTAAAAAGCATGAAAAAATTCAAATCTTGACCGAGGCTTCCTTGGCCCAGCATAGTAAATTATGGAGGACATTCAGCCCAAATTTCAAGAAATTTGGGACACATTTTGCAATTTTTTTTTTTTTTTGCCTAAACACAGATTTTTCAGCTCTACGCGTCGCACCACTTGGCACGCGCTTTTGATGGGAGGCTCCTCTTGGGTAAAAATTTATATTTTTGGATTTTTCATGAAAATTTATGCATTCCTACCTATGGACAAGAAATTTTGACAGGTTTTTGGCTTCCAAAAGGGTCAAAAACACCCTAAAAATGACCTTTCTGCCCCTTTTTGGACACAAAGGAAGCAGTGTTGGGAGAACTCATTGTTGGAGGGGAAAATGGAAGCCAAATTTAGAAATTCCACTTGTGTTGGAAAGTAGACAGTTAGAAATTTCCAACAAGCCAACTTGGAGCCAATTTGGACGCTAGGAAGGCCTTCAAAATCAGCTCCAAACTGGCACGACGCATAGAGAAATCAGGCGCGACACATTGGGGATTTTTGCTCATTTTGGACTCAAAAACTCTGTTTTTCGCCTAGTTTTTGACATTTTGACTTTCTTACTTCCAAATGTTAAAATAATTATGTAATTTGATGTAATTTGATGGATATTGATGTAATTTTGTTAAATTTTTACTCATGGAGGTAAATTCATCCATCAAAAGGTGAATTGCAACTGAATGAATCAGTTTCCTATCTTATAGAGGCAAGTTGTTCCACTGCCTATTTTCCAGTTCTTAGTTTAGATATTGTTGAAACAGCTCCTAAACTTGTGAGCTCGACCCCTAGAGGCTGGGGATGAGTTAGTTTTGTCTATATCTTGTAGTTTTTCAGTCATTATCAGGGTTGGACACTTGGGATTGCTTTGAGCATCATTATATATTCATCTCTGCAGTTTGGAAAGGAATAGACCAGGGTTTGCAGCACTCTTTCAGATTCTTGTGGTATTTTGGTTTGATGATGTGTTTCTCTCTGTAAATGTAAGTCTGCTGTTGTTTCATGTATACCATTTTTCCTCTTATTTCTTCTTAAGTTAAACAAACAAGGATAAAGGTAGAATTCATTAGAATTTGCAGTGCTCTACCTAGGGTTTGTTTAATTTTCTATGTTTTCAGTTGTTTGAAGAGGATCCTTGAAGGTTTCTTTCCCTCTTTAGCTCTTCACCTTTCTCAACTATCCATTTAATTCAAAATTGAAGTGTCAAAACAATTGCCTACCTTGCCCCATTCAGATCTCTGCAAAGACTAGGCCTCATTTCCCAGACCCAAAATCTGCCCTTCCATTTGATCCAACAAACACCCTCAAAATCAAATTAAAATCTTTTACATATATACCTAGCCTAAAATCAGCCTTTATTCAAGTCATCTCAAGCCTCACTGATTATTTTTGCTGAGATTGACCAGGAGAGAGCCCTCTCCCGATCTGGTAGGGCTAGCTACCAGATTAAGCGTGGTTTGATGTTACCCCAGACTCTGCCTTCCTCATCCTGAGGTAGATTTAGGCCATAACACACCTAATACCTTAAATCCAATATCAAGCCTGTGGTTTTAGAATTTCATAATTACAAGCCAACATCATCTAGAACAATTTTATTTATTACAGAAGTAGGTGTAGACCCCAAGAAATTTATTTTACAACTTATGTAAATCAGTAGGATATGATGAGAAAAATTGTTGAAGTTATGACTTGATGATGGAACACACTGTTTATGCTTATATAATGAAAGCTTAAGGATATGCACATGAGAATCAATGATAGCATGTTGGACAAGGTAGTTTATAAGGACGAGGACAAGGATAAGGAGGAAGAGTTGGTTGAGGACGCGACTAGACTATCTGTTACAACTGCAGACATATAAGACATTATGAAAGATATTTTCAGAATCCTACTACAACCTATAAGTACTGCAACTCTTTTGATCACGTGATAGAAGAATGGTCGGTCCTTATGACGAATATGCAAGAGAAAAAGAACCAGCAGCCCACACAAAATCTATAAATGCTGGTTTTTGAACCAAGGGAGGATGAATCACGCATCAACATTGTAACAAGGAGTGGAGCTGCAATGGGAGACGATAAAGCAAAAGGTAAGAAAAAAATGGAATATAAATGGGTAAGGAAGATCACAGAAAAATACCCTTGGTTCAGCCTTCAAAAGGAAAAATAAACGTTAATGGAAGTGAAGTGAAGCTTTATGGATGTTAGAGTATCAACATCAAGTGCACAACCAAATTTGATTCCAAAGAAGGATTTCGCTAAAGTATCTACTCTGATGAAATAATTAGATCCAAGTATAGACAGAGAATATAGGAGCATGTTGCAGACATTAGGCACAATCGATCTCGCACATCTACTCTTGTAGAACATTTGGAGAAATATTGTCACCATATATGCATTGAAGACTCCAAATTCATTGCCAAGGTTGACCACTTCCATCATAGGAAGCTTAGGGAAGCCATTGATATTGAGCTTCATGCTAAAAATATCAATAGGGATGATGGTTGGAAGTTGAGTAAGCGTTGAACTCCATGAGCTATCTCTTCTTGAAAACTTTTTTTGCGCACCCCCCCCCCCTCATCCCCCCCCCCCTTGCTTAGTTTTTGCCTGTTCTTGTTTTTCATTTATCCTTCATTTTTATTCTTCTATTCTAGTCTTTTATATTTTATTCCCCTTGATATTTTCTTATATATATATATATATTTTTAATCCCTATGTATCTTATTTAAATATTTAAATCTCTATCATAACTATTTTATATTATAGATTTCATAAAAAAAAATTATATATTATATTTTACTAAAATATCTATTAATTAATCAATTAAATTTTTTTAATTAAAATATTTAATATTCTTCCTATTAACGAATTAACTAATCCATTAACAGCTAGTTTTTAAACGGCTAGTTTTCTTTAGCTAATAACGCGTAATGATGCATCTACACTATTTATTCATTAATATTTATTGGCTTCTTCACGTTATCCTAAGGATGAACCACATTCTTTGGTTAGAAACGTCGACCAAATCCTAATAATGTGATTAATTCGAAAAGACATTTATCTTTTTTATGGACCACAAAAGTCTAAGATCTAACAGATTTTAATAGCGTTCTTATAGACTTGCCTGAAGTTGTTGAGGAATCAGAGTGTTGTTGAAGGACTCCAGGAGTTGATAGACTCTCATGCTGACAAAGAAGTACCATGAAGCGATCAATGTGTAGTAAACAATTTAAATCGACATAAGAAGCGAACGGAGAAGGAAATGAGACTAATTGCGCAAATTGGGGAATATGATATGGATCAGGTAATCCTATATTTATGATTTTATGCCAACGTGTTACCTAAGAAAACTTGAAAGTTAATGGGAAGACCAAATTTGCAATGGTCGTCGATCCAGTTAAGGATGGCCAACCAAAAAACATCCTCCCTATGGGAAGGTTACCTCGCATTGTAGTAGATATTGAAAGAGTGCGCATTGTTGCATACTTAGAGGTGATTGAATTTGTAGATGATAGCAACACCAATCTGACACTGCTTGGATTCTATTTGGCTTTCGATACTATGGCGATAATAAATTTGAAGTAGAGACAAATGGTGTTCGAAAAAGACAATATGAGGGTCATCGTTCCTATAGACCCATCAGAAGAAGTGCACTATACAAAACCTGTCAAAGATGAGTATTGAAATGTAGATGTCAACAAAATTTATCAGATAATAGCTAAGGAGGAATACTAGATTAATCACACTAAAGGAGGTAAACTAAGCTGGGAACAGTAAATTTCTTGTACTTCATATTCTGAGGAAGAACTATAAAACTGGCATAATATGTTACATGAAGTACCTACAAGACGATCTACCCGAATCACAATAGCACTTCACTGCATAAATTTTGAGGTATATAGTCTACCTTATTATGATGGAACATGAGATGTAATAATTTTTCTTGATAAATATGAAAGAGAAATACTAGAAGAATAGACGTTGCAAGTTTTGGATGTAGCCCTGAGATGTACACCTGCTAAATTGTGGGGTACTCATAAAAGGAATATAGGAAGTTGGGAAGAATATGTAGTCATGGTTTCCTCAACTGCCCAGTGCAGTAAAGGGGTTTGGTTCAACTGGGTCAGATACTTATGCAAGGAATTTTTGGAGAATTGTTGTGAAGCACAAGAAGAGGGCAAGACATTTCATTATATGTGGTTGATCTTGATCATCACGTTGTTAGCATGGAAGGAATCGAATGACTCATATTTTCCTCTTGTCCAAGAAGATGTATTCAAAGAAACATGGTATGCCTCACTTTGGCATACCAAGGAGTCGTCGCGTGCACCAGAGAAAAATATTTTCTTTGTACTACTAGAAATGGACTTGCACATGGTGTTGAACCAGTATCCTAGGCTCTCACCAAGTTTGTTCGAACAGTACCGCAATATAGCAGTGTTTAAGGCAGACTTTCACAAGATATATATAAAGGCTCATAATGATCCAATGGAGACATGGCACCCTCTTCCATAATTGGTCACCGAAGATGATTGTCTATGGATAATCCATCATTGGTCAATGGAGTGGTTGACTCTAAGAATAGAATATAGTGAAGCAGAGGAAGACGTCGTGAAGCATGCAGGCACAAGTGGAAAGGAAAAAAAAATACACATAAGAGACAGATCCACAACATGATCAGGGTAACTAGGACCCTCTTAGTGACATAGAGCCAAGAGATGACTCACCATTCATCATCAAAAAGAGGACACTATTTGTTGGGAAAAATACTGAGAGGGGGGGGTGAATTAGTATTTAGAGCTGACTGACAATTTTTAGTTTTCCTTCCCTTAAAGTCATATGTTACATTACTGCATCCAACTTGTATGTCCAGAGATATTATTATGTCTTTACTTAGATCATTGCACCATTCATAAGCAGTAAGCATGAATATAAATAACAAAACATAAGCAACACATACGAACACCAGGATTTAAGGTGGAAACCCAATTCGGGAGAAAATCACCGCTGCTATAATCTCTGTCTTCAATATTTATTATAGAGAAAAATTCTTACAATTTTATGATGGTGCACACTCATGCCAGCACGCAGGCACCCACCTGCAGAAGGCTACAACCTTCTCTCGTTTACCAGCCTCTCCTGGAAGGGAGCTACAACCCCCTTCTCTCGTTTACTAGCCTCTCCTGGAAGGGAGCTACAACCCCCTGACTGAAGGATTCAACCTTCAGGACCTCATGGACCACGTTTCATCAATTTTCAGACTGCGTATGCATCTGCACACATTTCAGAACTGACTTCAATTCTCATACTCACTTTTGCTGAATACAACCCGCGTATATATGCGCTTTCTCTGCCACAAACCTGCGTATAGATCTTTAATCATTGTAGGGCAGCACAATTCTTCAGAACAGATATATTTCTTAGATTTTACCCTTTACTTCGGACAATGTTCGCCTCATCTCGGATATAAACATTCCATAAACAAATCTAGGAAATACATATACATTTCAGATCGAGAGATCTCTCTTCATCATTTTTTTCATAGGTGCATTAAGAATTCAGATCTATCAGCAACCTGTTACCCATTCCATACAGATATACTTCAAAGCAAAGTATTCATTCACATCCATTATGCATTCTTCAAGATTTCGTCAGTCGATTGAACCATGAATTAATCACCATATGATTAAAGATCTTGATCATCATATTCACAAGTGCGCCATAGATTCAGATGTATCAGAGTTTTTTTTTTCTTTCATATAGATATCTATAAAAGAGATTCCTTTATTATCAACCCTTTTTCACACGCACACCTTCTTCATAATTCTCATCACTTTATATAGATGTTGCCTTTAGTAAAACCATGAGTCAAAACCACGAACCGCTAATGGTATTCCTGGACGGGGTCACAATAGATAATCCAGCGTATTAAAAATTGAGCCAATTTAAATTGAAAACCCCAACCTTCGTTCTTCCATGCATGAATCGTCCCAAAGGTAGTCTTTTATCCCCGCCATATAATATTATTTCAAGGTTAATAAACATTAACATGACGCTGACTCAGCAGTAATATATATATCCACAAAACCTTTGGGCCCCTTCAATAATATTCAATCTCAGCATAACCCAACATAAAATATATTTGTGAATCCCCTCTGTGGGTCCCTGCGGAGGCACCAAACTGTTGATGCTGATTTGGCATGCAGTGCTCCCGTAGTCATTCTCCACCGTTGATTTATGGTCAGCGCTTGATTTCCTGGTCAACTGTGGGGGCACCCCCTCCAGTTGTTTTAAATCTTTACACTGTCCCCGTAACATTACTTTTAATCAAATTTCAATGAACTTTTTAACCCGGACTTCAATCTTCAAACAAACTGGATTTCATTCTTTGACCCCGGGCCCACATCGTAGTCAGCCATTTGCGATGTATGATATGCAATGGCGGACATCGCATCGCAGCTTACAACCAGTGGAAACATATGGCAGAAATAAAAAATATGTGATATTGCGATATTTTGATGATCGCATATCGCAACATTCAATCGGTGCACACATATATATACCATGCAATTGTGCAATGTGCGATGATCGCATATCGCAACAATCACCAAACTCTGGTTTGGGCGGAGGGTGTTTTTGCGACCTTTCAATGTTTCGATCGTGCGATGGCGCGACGATCGCATATCACAAATAATCCATATCAAAAAGACACTTGAAACTTCAAAATTGCACTTTGCGATTTGCGCTCAAGTGGTAGGGACCACTTGTCCTGCCGCTTTCAAAGATTTAAAGTCCTTTCGCTGTTTTATTCAATTCTCTTCATACTTGGTTGTTGAGGGCTTAAACGCCTGAAATCACTGTTTTTAAATAAAATCTACTCCTCTGTAGTCTGTAACTACAACTGTCTTCATTCCACTGTAAAACGCCACTGCCCATCACCATAATGACAATTCATTCATCCTTACACGTCTCATTCTTTTTGAATTTGTGTTGTTGTTCACCAAAACTCTGCTGCGCCTTTGTACTCTTTTCTCCCATTCTATCTCTACTCCTTCTTTGCCAATTCCTTTTCCATCAAAGACAACTTCATTAAATAGGTTTCCATCAACTTTATCAAGTAGGTTGCCATCAAGGACAACACTCTGCATCATATTGCCAACAATCCCCCCCTTTGGACTTGATGGAAACCATGATGGTGTTTGATCACTACAACAGATAGATACATTGATTATAACTATTATTCAAACACCATGATACTCTCCCCCTTTGACATCAAGGGAAAAGGGCAGATCAAAAACCAAAACAAGGTTTTTCTTTGCTTGTAAAAAGAAGAGCGTTGTAGATCTGATGTGCACTGAAATTACCATGCTCCCCCTGAGCCTGTGTTCCTGATCTTTAGTTGTCTTACTGTTTTTCTTATCAGAAAATCATATGCTTCTATCTCCAATAGAACTCGCGTGTATACACGACTTTAGTTCACAAAACCCACGTATGGAAAGTGAAATACAGAGAAATTTCACTCCTTCATCTCCCCCTGAACTTATGTCACCTATACCTGTCTTCTTCACATCAGATTCACTTGTCAGAAATAAACATAACCAGAATTATCAATCCAACCATGATAATCATCATACATTGCTCCCCCTGTGATGATACATTACTGATTCCTATAATGTATTTCACATCACTCCTACAGTCATTATGAGAGGTAAGCTTTAGAAGTGGATGACTGCAGTAGGGTCAATATTCCCTACATTTCTGACCGGTCCTCCTTCTTTTTCCAGCTTTGCTTGAAATTTCCTTTTGTGTGTTGGAAATTATCCAATTTCTCAGATCTGTTCATTCTGCATTCTTTTTCAACATGTCCATACTTGTTACAAGCATAAAATCTTATGTGACCAGAAAAATAAGCATAAGGATCATAGTGTGTTTTTCTATTCTTTCTTCTATTGCAATCAGCTGCTTTATGATCATACTTGCTGCATAAAAAACAATATCCTTTAAAGGACCCTGAGTACTTTTCTGAGTAGATTATGTTTGTTTGTGACTGAAATGATCTACTTTTGCAATTGGCTACAATATGTGAATAATTATGACATTTAAAGCATTCAATATTATTGATGGTAGGAGGGAATGACTTCTTTTGAGAATTCATGATTGACGGTTGACCTTTTGTTTCTTTCACCACTTCAGGTTTTGCATTGATATCCTTTGCATGCTTAGCACTTCCTTGTGAACTAGATTCTCCCTTAACAGTTTCATGGAAACCAAGACCAAATTTAACAGAAGGAGACCTTTGACTACTAAGAATATTATCCAGAATCTTAGTACTATCTTGAAACCTCAAGAGTTTATCTTTTTCTTCTAATTTACCTGTGAGAATGTTTACCTCAACCTCCATTCTTTGGCATTGCTTCTTCATACTTTCTTCGATCCTTCTTCCTTCTTCTACTTGATCATTTAGTGTTAAAATTTCTTCATTCAACACATTTTCTTGTTCTTCAAATATTTGTAGAAGTTCTTCATTCTTCTTGTTTGAATTTTCTAGATCTTCTTTGAGAGAGATGGTCTCTGCTTCAAGTTCTTCATTCTTCCTATTTGATTTTTCCAGATTTGTTTTGAGAAAGAGGATTTCTACTTCAAGTCTTGTATTTTGATAGGTTGTTGTAACCTGCAGTATTTCATAAATTTCTATCTGTTCTTTCATTCTAGAGATCATATCTTCGTAGATAGATTCTTGCTTTTTAGACGCTCTTTTTTGTTCTTCAATTTTAATCTTGATAGCTTCTTCTAGATCCACAACATTACTTTCACTATCTTCACCATTGCATGCACAAGAAGGTGAATCACAAGAACAACAATCAGTACCTGTTTAATCTTCTTCATTTTCTTTCGCACATGTTTTCTGAGATATCTCCTTTTGAGTAGCCTTCTTATTTTGCTTCTTTGCCATGAGCACTCGCGGATATTTGTCAGAATCTTCTTTATCCTCATTAGATACCTCATCATTATCTTCATTTGTATAATAACTCTTTCCTTTTTCAAATTGTTTCCCTTTATCATGATTTTCTCTATAAGGACATTTAGCAGCATAATGACCAACTCTTCCACAATCAAAACATTTGAAGGGAAGCTTACCTTTGAATCTTCTAGTACCTGGTTGGAGTCTTCTCACAAAATTTGCTTCTTCTTCTTCTGATATGTAACTTGATTCCTTGACAACTTCCTTTTCTTTTCCTTTTGCACATGCCTTAAAGACAACTTCTCTGATTTGAGAGGGACCTTCTTTTCTCATTTCAAAAGCAGTTAGAATACCATGTAGTTGAACAATAGTAAGAGTTTGCAGATCTTGCCTTTCTTCAATGGCTGATACTTTTGACTCAAATTTTGAAGTCAAAGATCTTAAGACTTTTTCCACCAGAGTAGTATCGGTTATGGTTTCACCCAAACTTCTCATACGATTTACAATATCATCTAGACGTAAAAATAAACTGGCAATACTCTCATCACTATGCATCCTTAAATTTTCATATTCAATTCTGAGAGTTTGGATTTTTGCACTTTTTACCTTTGTATCTCCTTCATAGCTCAGAATGATTTTGTCCCATATTTATTTTGCTGAATTTAGCTGCATCACTTTAGCAAATTCTGGTTCAGACATGCTTCCTAATAAGACATTGACTGCTTTGGCATTGATTTCATATTTCTTCCTTTCTGCTGCATCAGTAGGAATAGTTGTCGGATACTGATAACCTTCTTCCATGATTGCCCATACTTCTGCACCAAGACTTTGCAAATATGCTTTTGTTCGTATCTTCCAGAATATCAGATTACTTCCATTGAATAGAGGTGGCCTAAGAGACAATACTCCTTCATGACTTCCCATTGTGACGGATCTCCTTCAAGCGATCAAGCTCCTGCAGAAGGACCTGCTCTGATACCAATTGTTGGGAAAAAATACTGAGAGGGAGGGGGTGAATCAATATTTAGAGCTTACTGACAATTCTTAGTTTTCTTTCCCTTAAAGCCATATGTTACATTACTCCATCCAACTTGTATGTCCAGAGATATTATTGTCTTTACTTAGATCATTACATCATTCATAAGCAGTAAGCATGAACAGAAATAACAAACCATAAACAACACATATGAACACCAGGATTTAAGGTGGAAACCCAATTCGGGAGAAAACCACCGCTGCTGTAATCTTTGTCTTCAATATTTATTATAGAGAAAAATTCTTACAATTTTATGCTAGTGCAGACTCATACCAGCACGCAGGCACCCACCTGCAGAAGGCTACAACCTTCTCTTGTTTACCAGCCTCTCCTGGAAGGGAGCTACAACCCCACGACTAAAGGTTCAGCAGCACGGCACCTCATGGACCACGTTTCATCAATTTTGTTGCGTATGCATGCACATTTCAGAACTGACTTCAATTCCCATACTCGCTTTTTCTGAATACAACCCACCTATATACGTGCTTTCTCTGCCACAAACACATATAGATCTTTAATCATTGTAGGGCGGCACAATTCTTGAGAACAGATCAGACATTTCTTTCTGCGCTTTTTCTTCACTGAACCTACGTATGCACGTGTTTTAACAGAAACAAACCTGCGTATGCATCTACACACATTTCAGAACTGACTTCAATTCCCATACTCGCTTTTTCTGAATACAACCCACCTATATACGTGCTTTCTCTGCCACAAACATATTACCCATTCCATACAGATATACTTCAGAGCGAAGTAGTCATTCACAACCCTTATGTGTTCTTCAAGATTTCGTCAGTTGATTGAACCAAGAATCAATCACCATCTGATTAAAGATCTTGATCATCATATTCACAAGTGCGCCATAGATTTAGATGTATCAAAGTTTATTCATACAGATATCTCTAAAAGAGATTCGTTTTGTTATCAACCTTTTTTTTCCGCACACACACCTTCTTCATAATTCTCATCACTTTATATAGATGTCGCCTTTAGTAAAACCATGAGTCAAAACCACGAACCGCTAATGGTATTCCTGGGATTATCACAAATGATAATCAAGTGAGATAAAAATCGAGCTAATTTAAATTGAAAATCCCAACCTTCGTTCTTCCATGCATGAATCGTCCCAAAGATAGTCTTTTTATCTCCGCCCATATAATCAAAGTGTGATAACCCTACTTAAGTTATTATAAAACTTTACACTGCCCTTAACCTGATTTCAATAAAATTTTAATCAAATTTATCTTTGACTCTTGGGCCCACATCGTTACTTGGCTTTGCGATAAAAGTATATGCAATGGCGTGACACTTACTCAACTTACAACCTATGGAAACATATGGCGGAAATAACAAATATGTGATATTGTGCCCCCCGCCCGATCGACATCGCAACATTCACATCCACATACATACATATATATATATATATATATATATATATATATATATATATATATATATATATATATATATATATATATATATATATATATATATACATACCATGAAATTGTGTGATGTGCGATGATCGCATATCGCAACAATCACCAAACTCTGGTTTGGGCGGAGGGTGATTTTGCGACATTTCGATGTTGCGATCGTGCGATGGCGCAACGATCGCATATCGCAAATAATCCATATCAACAAGACACTTGAAACTTCAAAATTGCACTTTGCGATTTGCGCTCAAGTGGTAGGGACCACTTGTCCTTCCGCTTTCAAATATTTAAAGTCCTTCCACTGTTTTATTCAATTTTCTTCATACTTGGTTGTTGAGGGCTTAGACGCCCGAAATGACTGTTTTTAAATAAAATTTGCTCCTCCGTAGTCTGGAACTACAACTATCTTCATTCCACTGTAAAACACCACTGCCCATCACCATAATGACAATTCATTCATCCTTACATGTCTCATTCTTTTTGAATTCGTGTTGCTGTTCACCAAAACTCTGCTGCGCCTTTGTACTCTTTTCTCCCATTCTATCTCTGCTCCTTCTTTGCCATCAAGGAAAACTTCATCAAGTAGGTTGCCATCAACTTTATCAAGTAGGTTTCCATCAAGGACAACACTCTGCATCATATTGCCAACATCCTCCACCAAATCAAAAAATTTCTTTATATTTTTTTGGACAAGGAAGATGGAAAAAAGGTCCTTCACCCTGAATTCCTGGTCTTCCATAGCAATTACTAAAGTGTTGGGGGGATGGGGGCTAAAAAACATGGATGGTTTTCAAAATATCTTGCTGAAAAAAAATGTTTGGTAATTGATTCAAGGAAATGGTAGTTGAGCTAAGGTTGTGTTTTATAAGTATATACCTCCTACACCCATTTAGATTTAGATTATAACATTAATTAGAAAACATCTTTTAGGCTTAGTTATTTGGAAATCATTGACTAATTCTTTCCTTGTCATTGTTTCTGGTATAAGAAGGGGAATTGGAAGTAGATCAAGCATCCTTATTGGAAAATACCCCTGGATAGGGAGTCAAAGGAACCACCTTCTCCATGCTCCTATGATCTAGTACCTAAATGAAAGGGGCTTATTTACCTTAAATCAAATATCTATTTGGAACATTCAATCTAACTTTCAAGGATGGTGAACCGTCAAAGAGTTGAAAATTGAAGAAATTGGGAAAATGAATGGAGGAAATATAGAAACGAGTTGGTTTAGCCCTTGGTAAAAATTACTGATTCTGAACATTTTTTAATATAGACCCAAAATCCCTAATGGGATTATTATCCTAAAGTACAATACCCTTTCTTGAATCAACTCTCCAGACCTCAAGAAGCCCCCTGGAGGGGTAAAAAAATTTGGAAATTCAAATTCCCTACAAAAGCTAAGATGTTCACCCAACTTATTCTAAGAAAAAAAGTTCCTACTTGAGATATATTGCAAAAAATATATTTAATTTGTCCCGGTCATTGTCCTCCTTGTCCTCAAAATTAGAGAATATTAAGAATCTCTTTATTGATTTTCCATTTTTCCATGTAGTCTGGAAAAAAATTCAAGGATGAGAAGGAAAAACCTGTATCTTGCAAGGTGATACTATGGAAGATTGCTTAAAAGCATGGATATAGGCTAAGCAACCCAAAAAATTTAAATCCCTCCATTTGATTATATCATGGGGTATTTGTATGGAACATAACCAAGCCATATTTTAGAACCAAGGCCCTTCCTATAACCATGTTGTTCTTTAATATTTATCGCCGCAAGTCTGCCTCTCTATTCACTCTTTTTTTTTGACCTTTTCATTCTCCATAGAGGCAAAAATAAAGGGCAACTTCGCCATGGGGATTTTTTGATGGAGCCTCACAATCATCACCTCTTATTGGTGGAGTAGGAATTATACTTTTCCTTTCATATTCTCATTAGTTCATATTTTCCTGCAATGTTGGGAGATCCACAAACAACTATGTTGAATTGTTCACTCTAAATCTCTTGATGCAACTTTCCCTATTAAAAAACATCACTTATTTGCACATTTATGGAGGCTTCAAGATTGTTATTAACTGGATGAAAGGAACTACCAAAGTCACAAACTATACTTTGTTTCCTATATACCAAATAATTATTTCAACAATTATTTCTTTTAACACTATCTCATTTTATCATATCTACATATATAGGAACAACCAAGAAAATGAATAGTCCAAGTGTGGATTTAAAATGGACCAAAGTAGCTAGAAGATTAAAAAATTTAAAGAAGATGGAAACAAATAATATTCTATCAACCCTTGGGACTGATCATAAATTCACTATTGTTTTTATGTACCTTTCATACACTCTATGATACTATATCCTTATTATGATCCTCACTCTGAGGTTTTTTGGAAAACTTTATATGACATTTGATCAAATGGTTTTTTTGTATCTTAATGTAAATTGGTGATAATTTCAGTAGATAGAAAATATATAACTTACATTTATAGATCAGCAATATTTTTGGGATTTGAGAATTTTACTTTATGCACGCTAGATTTTTGAACAAAAGCCTTCAATGCAAGTATTGTAAAGAGTTTTAGCTTGTTAATCCTCCTCGCTTCTAAAAGAAGCATTGGCCATTGGAATGCCTCGACATATACAAATGTAATATTATTTTATACAAATAATATTACATTTTTTCATTGAAAAAAGGAAGTGATTTTCAAACATCAACAATAAATATTTATTTAACTGGGAAAAATATAAATCCTTAAACACTTCCTTTTTTGTTGACTTTTGAGATATTCATCAAAACATTCATATTAGCTTGGTTGAATTTGAAGAACCATCAAATGTTATTCCCTCCACTATATGTAAGAAGTTTAATGCAATAATGACTAAATTTCCAATGCACGTCATTCAGTTATAGAGATCATAAGTGAAGGTAACTAGTGAGTTAAAATATGTTCTAATTAGGGTAGTGTTAAATCTAAAATTTCACTAGGTCATTCACATAGTTGTGTTTAGATGTAACCACCCCACCTCACATTTACCCACTTTTACCAACTCTCTAGAGAAAAAGTGAACTGAGATTTAATATGGCATGACCCAACATCCAAGTTCTAATTATGGAAGTGGGATCTACAAACCGGAAACATACTGCAACGTCACTGGAGCATCACATCACCTAGATACTAGAAAACATCGATTGATGACCTTGCCCTGGGCTGGAACTAAATTTTTCATGACCCTACATCCTAGGTGCATGCATTCCAATATGTGCATGCAGTTGGAAATCTCCAGATGCATGCACATGCCTTCCTCCGTGCGGTTGCAACCGAGATCTCCTAGTTTAGAGGGTACGACTGGAAACCCGGTTCTAGATTTTTGGGCTAGTCTTCAAGCCAACTGCCCAGATATGCCCTTAACCTTCCATAACACTATCAACAATGTTCGTGTGTATGTATACTTAATTCCAAGTATACTCCCGCTCCAAACTTGGTAAATACATTATGATAATTTCTACAAACACTTATAAGACCTACAAGTTATTAATGCATATGTGTACAATAACTCATTAAATTCATCATAGAATCATCCATAATACTTACTTCCCTCTTTTTCTAGCTGCATAAAACACATATTATCTCATGCATTCAAATATATGACCAAGAGCTTGTCAGACAATGGAATAGAACCATAATAAGAGCACATTACATAATAATAAATACACCATGATTATAACCAACATTTGACTAGAATGAAACCATGATGAACTAGTCATAAAATCAACAAAATAACCAATACATGTACTCGTAGATATTAATAATAAATAACACATAATAACATATGCATAAGTCCAACCAAGTCAGGGACTTCCACATACCACTCGACCCTAGAATAGGACTAAACCAAATATTTCTTTAAACCCTATCACCCTCGTACCATATTCCAAGCATGAATGTGGGATCACATGCGATAAACCAAAATAGAACCAATTAAGGCTTCCAGAGGCTAAACCAAATAAACCCTCAATGATAGTGATTTCACCTAAATGGGTCCAGAAATCACCAAAACCAAAAAATCATAGATGCCTGTGACTTTCTTCACCATACCTAGAGGAATTTTCCTGTCTCCACCCATCCGTCAAGAGTTCCAAGAGAAAGGACATATCCACCCTCGACCCTTGGGAATTTTCGTGAGACCACCTCAACCAAGATCCGAAATCTGTTGACCATCCAAAGCTTGACCAAAACAAGCAACCCAATAAATCATGACTATAGAGGAAATGGCGAGGCAAGGTTGTAACCACTTTCAATCCAAGAAAATCCCATGCAAATGAAATAAAAATAACCAAATAACTAAATTCATGTACCATGAATTTAAATCCCAACGTGATAAATCACACATGCACATTATTACCTACAAATCCACATCTATTTTTTTCCTTACTTGTTGATGTCCAAACTTTCTCTTGCGCTCCCTTGCTTTCCTTGCTTGCTTGCTTGTGTCTAAGTGCTCTTTCTCTCCTCTTAGAGTTCAATTTTTGAAACTGATAAGAATTCGAGCCAAAGTTTTCAATTGTTTCTCATGTTCCTTTTTATCATTGACGTCCGGTGTCTCTTCTTTTCCTTTCCTCTTTTATTTAATTTTACTTTATTTTCTCTCTAATTTCCCTTGCATGCATATTCATGTCCCTTCATATCCCTTTTCTCATATTTTCCTTTATTATTTTAACTAATTTCCATTTATTTCCTTTTTCCTTTTGTGAATGTCGATGCCAGTTTTCATAACCATTAATTAGCCTCAAGTGACCCCCAATGTGTTGATTTCCTCTCCATTAAGCTTGGAATACATGTCACATGACCTTGGTTGATTCTTGAATTTTTACTTGGAAATATAGCCCAAAGATGTTACAAACACCTCCCCCTTGGGGGAACCCCATCCTCGGTGTTCTATGACACTTATGACCAACAAAACATACTTCTTATGGAGCTTTATAAACACAAATCAATGCGTTATTTACAATGACAAACATACTACTTATGGATCTTTATAAACACAACTCGATACAATATTTACACATATATACATATTCACATTTGCTTCAACCAACAAATAAAAGGATACAATGCATGCATCAACGGCAAGGGAATCTGGAGGCCCACACCTCCACCCTCAAAAGTAGTACTAGGATTCACCTCCTTCCCAAGAAGTCCAGAATCCACTGCTAAGATCAAATTCTATCTCCAATGTCCAACGTTACAATCCTTGTGCTACTTGTTATCTCAATAATAAATTATTGATTCATTGTTTCCAAGCACACTCCTAGTGTGATTTTGATTCCATTTGGCAATGCTATTGACCATTAAAAAATTATTCCCCATCCATCCCTTCACTACTTCCCAGTCCATCGAGAAATCTGGTCACCCCCTTTCATGTAGTCACTAAACTTTTAATTTCCCTGACATCGTCTTCTCTTCTTCCCATTCCCTCGGGAAATCCATCCCTTGGAAAGGTTTCATCACAACGGAAGGTCCAAAAACCAAGGCATATATCTACCTCAAAACCATCATATTGGTCATAGCATGCTTATGAAAATGAATGGACACTATTGGGTACCATTTTCCTAAAATGGCCCTGCCCCTGAAGAATTTAATAACATATTGTTGCATGTTCCAATTCATTTTTCTATTGCTGCTAGTTCTCTTAAAACCAGTTCCAACCACCCAAACTTAGGAATTTCCATGCGTTCTTATACTAAGCACATAATTTCCATTAGACTCAAAATCAATTGTAATAAATTCAAATCATACCTCTTAGATGTCTCTTCAACAAGGGGACACTTGCAAATTTTTTTAATTCTTGTCATAACAAGTCACATTATCTCCTTGATCAAACCATCATGTATAAACATATAACATCTGGTTAGCTCAAAACTCAACCATCATAAATCAAAATTCTAGATTATGTTCATAATTTTGAAATAAAAAACTAAAATATAATATTTATACTTATCTTTAAGTTGTTCTTTTCTTCTTCCTTTTTTCTTTTTCCTTTCCATACACACATTGAATTGGTTTCCCAAACCTGGCAAGCACCCAATGCCTTATCTTCTCTTCCATATACAATATCAACAACAAGGGAATCCAAAGAATATACCACCTCTACCTTTAATATAAAAAAAAGGTTATCGAGAGACTATACTTCCTCTACCCTCAATATCAATAATAAGTCTAAACAAAGACTATATTGCCTCTACCCTCAATATCAACAACAAGGGTATCCAAAGACTATAACACCAATACCATCAATATCAACAACAAGGGTACCCAAATACTATACCGCCTCTACCCTCGGTATTAGAAACTAAATATTAGTCTCTTCCCAAGTTGTCTAGGGCTCCAAGGACTATTATCTCAACCCACAACCTCTAGGGAACCCAAGTTGTTACAAGGCTTCAATCCATAGCCTCTAGGGAACCTAAGATGTTATAGAGCTCCAGAGATCCTGTCCCAACCCACAAGGTCTAGGGATCCTGAGAACCAATCCCTTCATAACATGTACACATACACATAATGTACAACAAAACACATACATGTACACACAATACAACACAATGAATACACATGTCACAATACAATGACTACATAATACACATGACACAATAAATCATGTCTACAACACAACATGTACAATGTGTACACAATAATAGTACTGACATCCAAAGACCGCACCATCTATACTAGGAAACCTTGCCTATAGGGTCTTTTCCATGCCTTAATTTTTTCATCCAAAACCCAAGTCCCAGGTTTGCAGCTCTTTCCACTATCCATGCTTGTCCTAGCATGCCACATATCCAACTTCTTTCATTATGTTGATGTATCCTTAAACATTTCCTATCCATAACATAAACATAGGCATAGTTATAAGCATATAATATCAAAATAATATCCACATGGTAATAACATCATAGACCTTTTAGGGCTACTTTCCCACTTGAAACCAAGAATATTTTCATGCCATTCACTTGCATAAAGTAATCATTCTTCCACAAGAATGATACCTGATGACCCTGTTAGACAATGGAATTCATATATATATATATATATATATATATATAGAGAGAGAGAGAGAGAGAGAGAGAGATAAACATTAGTATAATCATGATCAAAACAAAATTACTAGTGTTCATAAGGTCAAGGTTAAGAAAACTTCCTTTATCCATGCAACACATGCACAATATTGAGAACAATAGTTCCCAACTTAGCCAAGGCATCTGGTACCTTGAATCAATTTACTTTACCTTTCCTAATTATCTTTCTCATGACTGTCCTGGCACTGTCCATTTACCCTAATGGACCCAACCAACCCAACTGGTTGTCATATTATTTCCTTTAACTTCCCTTTATTCATGCACTAGGCTTCATCTGGGTCTTATATTACATGTTGGGTTTCACTCAATTCTCCTTGAGCTCCATTAAATTTCCTCCTTTTTCCAAAAAATTCCCAAGAAAACAAGAAGTAAAGATAAAGAAAACAAGGAAACCAAACAACAATACAATACCAAAAACAAAGTGGCATGGCCATGCACCAATCATAGTCAAAACTGCAAATCAAGCACAAACAAATCACAAAACATGGAAAGCAAAAAACTTTCAACAAACATCATGACTCAAACCCCATGTTTTCCTACTACTTCCAAGGGTTCATGAGTGAAAGCTCAACCCTAGCCTTCTTCAAGATCTATGGCAATATTTTTTGCCATGCAATTCCTTGTATCATACTACCAGAAACACATAACTGTCAATGAATTAATAAATATAACAATATACCAATTACCTTGCCCTGTTGTACTCGACACACTACCCTAAAAATGAACACATGCATATATCATCTCTCAATGAATTCCAATTCCCTTGACGAATCCAGATATAACTGGAAACCAAATATTATGCCTACATTTGATCAACCACCTTCCATGTAGCTTTCTTGACCCTAAAGTGCTTCCATGCACTTTAACTTGCTCTATCACTCGGTCCCATAGCATGAGATTGTTGTGATGTTAGATGCATTGAGGCTCTGCCACCCTTATGCGAAGGACAATACCTCCTGTGATGACCTCCACCATAGGTCCAAACCCTCAAATGTTTCCTAGCATCACCTTTGTTCTACTACTCCTCAAGTTGAGACCCATGTCCTTTCTTAACTACATTGAACTTATTATGAGGCATCACATGTTTCTTATCACCTGCATCCTGAGATCTTCCTTGATTCTCAAGCTATTTTCCTTTAGTATTCTCATTACCCTTCCATTCACGTTTGAATTCAGGCTTATGATTTTACTGTTCATAAAAATACTTCAACTTTTTGATGGCTTCTTCCAATGGCTGAGGCTCATCAAAATAAATCCGACCTTGGAATGCTACTAATGACCCACTGATGAACCTTTGAATCCTTGATTTCTCATCTTGAGCTCATATAATTCCTTGGCCTTTCAATCATGATATCTCTCATATAGGCACTTATTCCTGAAGAATCTTTCAAACTCATCCCATGTAGCCATGCTTCTACATATTTTGACTTAGTCAACTCACCATCAAAAGTAGGAGGCTTGGATTTCTTGAACTCCTCTAACAAGTACCCCCTCTCAATTCTCCTATAAGGATGCTAAAAGTGATGAATATGATGTATTTCAAAAGTAGAACTAGAATACAATCCATGAGTGCTAGCCCTCCTCTCAGGTGTATCCAAGAGTATGCCCCTCTTCACTATATCATAACTATCCATAATGTAAATTTTATGAGACCTGATTCCATCTACACCATTAGTATTTTCTTCCTGCTAATCCTCATGATTGATTCCCAACTGTCCCTGCTTCTGCAAATCTGAAAGACTTTGGAGAATGACTGCATTAACCTCGAATTGCTTCTCTTGAGATTTCATAAGTCTTTCCTATTATTTAATCAACCTGTTATTTTCTTCTTTGCAACTTCTAATTTCTACCTTCAATCTTCTCAATGTATTTACTAGATTAGGAGAGTCTCCCCCTTCCTACTACTCAACTAATATATCCCATCCCACCATTGTCTCTTCCTGCCTATATGGGGAGTCATATGAATTGTACTCAACTATCCTTCTTTTCATCTCTTTGCCTTCTATTTCATCTACAAACATACTATGTAAGATAAACCAAATAGAAGACATAACAAAAATCATACCTCATTGTATCTCAGGGGAGGCTATTACATTAGCATGTTACTTAATAATATCAAGAAATTAACTGTCATGCAAGCAAATGTAATGACAATGCTCAACATGCATGTGACCACAATGCATATAACAACAAATTAAATATCATGCATGAAAACTGATGCATGTGCATAGGACCACACTAATTAACTAACATCTACCATGCATGTAACCATAGCAATAATAAAATAATTGGCATGCATATGAACGCAATGCATATAACATAAATTAACCATCATGCATGAATAAATGACATGCATATGACTACAATGACAATAAATTGATTAGCATACATGCATGATAACATATAAACTTGCATGAAAACCTACTTTTACCTCGAGGTCCAGTGTTGCAACCTTGCTCTGATACCACTATGTAACCACCCCACCCACATTTGCCTACCTTTACCATCTCTATAGGGTAAACATGAGCTGGGAGTTACTATGACATGGACCAACATCCAAGTTTTAGTTATGGAAGCGGGGTCTACAAACCAGAAAATACTACAACCTCCAAGGAGCACAACAGCACCTAGATACTATAAAACATATGTTGATGACCTTACCCTGGGATGGAACTGACTTTTTCCTTACCCTAAATCCCAGCCGCATGCATGCCAAGTTGTGCATGTGGTTGTAAAGACACAACCACACACATAGGCCTTCCTCCGTGCGGTTGTAGTCGATATATCCTAGTTCAGAGGGTGCGACTGGAAGCCCAGTTCCAAATTTTTGGGCTAGTCTTTAGGCCAACTACACAGATTTTCCCAGAACCTTCCTGAACTCTGCCAACAAGGTATGTGTGTATGTATAATTAATTCTAGGATCTACTCCTTCTTCAAACTTGGAAAAAACATGATGATCATTTATGTAAACACTTGGTAAACATAACACCTACATGTCATGAATACATATGCATACAATAACTCATTAAATTCATCAGACAATCATCTAGAAGGCTCACTTCACTCTCTTGCTAGATGCATCAAACACATATTATGTCATGCATTCAAATATATGACGAAGAGCTTGTAAACCCATGGAATAGAACCATAACAAGTGAACATCACATAATAATAAATACACTATGCTTATAACCAAAATTTAACTAGAATGAAACCATGATGAACGAATCGTAAAATCAACACAATAACCAATACATGTGCTCATATATCTCAATAATAAATAACCCATAATAAAATATGCATAAAGCCAACCAAGTCAGGAACTTCCATATACCACCCGACCATAGATTTGGAATGAACCAAATCTTTCTTTCAACCCAATCACTCTTGTGCCATATTCCAAGCATGAATGTGTGATCACATGAAAGAACCAAGTAGGGCTTCCAGATGCTAAACCACCTCAACCCTCAACCATAGTGATTTCACCTAAAACGGTTTTGAAATCACCAAAACCAAACAAGCTTGGATGCCTCTAACTTTCTTCATCATACCCAAAGGAATTTTATTGTCTCCACCCATCTATTAAGAGGTCCAGGAGAAATCCCATATCCACCCTCAAACCTTGGGAATTTTCTTGAGACCACCTCAACCAAGGTCCAAAGTATACCGACCATCCAATGCTTAACCAAAATAAGGAACCCACTACATCATGGTTATCCAAGAAATGGCAAGAAAAGTATGTAACAACTGACAATCCAGGAAATTCCCATGCCAATGAAAACAAAATAATCAAAAAGCCAAATGCATGTACCATGCATTCAAATCCAAATATGTTAAATCACACATGGACATTTTTACCTGCAAATCCACAATTATATTTTGTCCTTACTTGTTGTTTTCCAAACTTCCTCTTACCCTCCCTTGCTTTTATTCCTTATCCTTTTCTTTCTTACTTACTTTTTTCCAAGTGCTCGCACTCTCCTCTTGGAGTTTGATTTCTGAAATTGACCAAATTCTGAGCCAAAGCTATTAATCGTTCTCAGGTGCCTTTTGTCATTGATGTCTCGTATCTCTTCCTTTCCTTTCCTCTTTTCTTTCATTTTCCTTTATTTTCTCTCTAATTTACCTTGCATGCTTATGCATGTCCCTTCATCTTCCTTTTATCCTTCTTTCCTTTATTATTTTAATTAATTTCCATTTATTTCCTTTTTCCTTTTGCTAATGCCAATTTCAATTTCCATAGCCATTAATTAACCACAAGTGACCCCCAATGTGATGTTTCCTCTCCCATTCAACTTCGAATATGTGTCCCATTACATTGGTTGATTTTTTCCTTTTTACATGGAGATATAACCTGGGTTTGTTAGATTAACATTCCATAAGATTATTTTCTCTAGATTAGTAGAGACTTGTCATAAATATTAGAAGTTTACTTTGCATCAT